>JAPQRP010000009.1:18946593-18957472 GCA_037367295.1 Apogon hyalosoma | reverse complement strand
TTTGGATGGTGGGAGGAAGCCGGAGTACCCGGAGAGAACCCACGCAGACACGGGGAGAACATGCAAACTCCACACACCACAGAACAGTGTATTAAAAATATCCTGTATAAATGCATTTTCCAGTCGTAGTAATACATCAATACACTGTTAAATGAAACAATGCCGACTGAGTTTTTGGCAGGATCTCTGGGTTGGTCCGGAAGTCTCATACTACACAGCCTGACCAAAAAAACTCAAAAAACAAAAAAGTTCACACTCTCTACTATTTCACTGAATTACTTTTAGCTTTGACTACAGCACACATTTACCATGTCATCATTTTGACAAGTTTAAGTCACAACATTTATTTATGTCCTTAGTTACATCAATTTGTCACCATGATCTACAGGTAATAACGATGGAAAAGTCAGACCACATCCAAAAGATTCTCAATAGGGTTCAGGTCTGGAGTCTGTGGTCGTAAATCCACATGTGAAAATGACTCTTTAAGACTATTCACTCAACTGTCATCTATGTGACACCATGAATGTACCAGCATGAAGTGAATAGCCTCTGTTTGTGTTGTCACGGTCTGCTGTCACCATGACCGCATTGCATGATGGGATATTTATGCGGGTGAACTGCCCAGAGCTACATGAGTACATAAGTAACTTTAATCCAGAAAGACTACGCAATGACCATAGTGCTGGTTTCATACTATGGTTTTGGATATGAATAATGTTTTAGCCTAGTAATTAGCATGTCAGTATGAAATTAAAAACACTATCATTTTCTGCAGAGTCCTCATGTGCCAGGAAATATTTGGAATAGGAGTTTTTCTCTCAGTATCACAAGCAAAATGTCAGGAAATTGATAAAACCTTAAATATGGAAGAGGATTATACAATATATATTTATTATTAGTATTATGAGAAAAAAGTCGGAATTCTGAGATTAAAGTCAGAAATCGGTGATTAAAGTCCGAATTCTAACTTTTTTCTTAGAAGAATAATAATAAAAATATATACTGGACCTTAATTTTTTTTTTCAGTGGCCCTAATCCTCTTCCATACTTCAAAGATCAAATGTGACTGGGTGGAATTGCTTAACAAAATATAGGCCTACAATGGACATGAGGAAAAACAAGCACACAAAAGAACTTCGAGAACTGCATACTGGTTTTTGCACTCAAACAATGGTCTGATAATAATGTATTTGTAAAAAAAAAAAAAAAAAACAAAAAAAAAAACACACACACTAGATCAGAAATCATGAACATCCATCCCACCTGTAATAGCACATAACTGCTCAGATTATAATGGGGAAAAAGTAAGAGACTGTCATTGTTTCTTAGACTATGAGTATGTAAAAGCTGCCAGACATGGATCCCAGATCTCAGAAACACAGGATGAAAACTGAAACACAATGGCTTTCTGTATTGCATTGTTGCTAAAGTGATCTTTAAAATAAACCTGCTTTATCTCTGATGTTTGGACTTTTGATCAGACCAAGCAAGCTCTGGGGTTTTTAGTATTTTTGACATTTTTCAGCAGACAAAACAATTAACTGCAAATAATCAGTCAGGACAACATTTATCTCAAGATAGAGATGGGCAAACGTGCTGATAAGTGATGACATAGTAGCTGAGATAGGCAGTTCCTCATTTCAAACTGAAACCAAATGAATGACGTGCACATAAATACGTTGTGTCACCAAGTTAGTGATAAATATGTGAATATCGCATATCATACTGTTTTGACTTGTACACTAATGTTTACAGAAACACTAAACTGGGAAACTCTACTCTGAAGCAGAAATGGAAGCAAACAAAGATAAAGGGAATTCTTTCTTGGGAAGTCCCATTCACAATAACCTGGGATTAAAGTTGTGAACAAGTGCAATGTCACTATTGTGTAGCTGGCAAAAGGGGAATACCTTCTTTGGTTTCTATTTGTCATAACTATCGCGAAGTATGACTCACGTATCAAGACTCTACACAGTCAAACACAGTTCAAACTGAATTAGTCTTGAACTAGCAACATTAAAAATTAATAGTTTAAGCATTTAAATGATAATTACAACTATTTACTTAACTGTTTTAGGGATCTGTCAAGCAAAAATTGCAAATAAATGTGACAACAGTGGTCTACAAGTAAAAGGCCTCCAGAATAAGAGAAGCAAATCTCTTATCAGGTTTGAGTCACTGATAAAGAAAAAAATGAGTTAAATACTGGTTGGCTGTAGGCCTAGTTTCCAAGATATAGTCTGAGGTTAAAATGTGAAATTCTGAGAATTGTAATTTACTCAATAGGCATGTTTGTCTCAGAGCTACCAGATCTACTTCAAAACAGTCTGCACATTACAATACACTCACTTTACAGGTTCTTTTTAATGGAAGATTTATGAATCTACTGTATAAATGTACATAAACTAATATAGGCTATATGTCTGATGGACTGACTTACTGAAATCTTTGATGAACTGGCAGTCTTCAAGGTTATTTTGTTGTCTTGTTTTGGTCTATATGTTTGGACCATGGCTACTGTGTTGTGTCTGTAGTTGTATTTTATGTTATCAACAAAAATCCTCAAAAATAAAATACTTAAAAAACCATATAGGCTATGTGTTTAAGAACTAACACTGTCATACATTGAAAACATTAACTAACCTGCACTTTCATTTGCTTTGGTTTCATTTTAAGGTTTAGCTCATTTAATCTCTGAGGCAGATACGTTCTAAATATTGGAGGAAAAGTGCAATTTCCATATTTTCCTGCCCTTGTCGTACATGCCAGTCAGTAAAAGAATTACAGTACCATGCAAAAGTCTTAAGCCATCTTCAACCATGAAAAAACACCTTGTTCTTGCAAAAAAAGCAGAACTAAATGGCATCTACAGACAAAAGTCAGTATTAAGTGTGGTCTCCATTTGCTCTTTGGACATGCTGAATCCTCTTGGTTTGGCTGTTTCAGGTTTTCTCAGTAGGGTTGTGGTATATTTCACAAAGCTTCATTCACAACCTGCAGTTTGCCTTTTCACTTGGTTTATTTTTTTCAGTCCAGATTATTTGATAAAGCACAAAATATTCATATTTCATTCTTAATTTCTAAATGCTTTTTACATTTTTCCTTTATATTCAGTTGTATCTTGACGTAGAGACTGAGAAACACATATATACAGTCATTATATCCTTGTGAGCTAAGACTTTTACGTAGTATTGTACATGGGTTTAGTGTAAAATGTTTGTGGCTTCTACATCCGGTATAGGCCCAGCACAAGTAGTCAATAATGAAAGTAGGCGTCAGCTATTTTGTTACTGTAAACACATCTAGACATGGTGTGAAAGCCACAGCCACTTTACATGCCAGACAGTATGTCATATTATAACCAGCGACCCACAGATGTACCCACAAGACCCTTATTAGAAAGACTTACTCATATACAATACAAAACCAGTATCATCTTTTAAGGATGTTGGTGAACTCATTTCTGAAGGTATCGCTGCACATAGTTGAAATCTTTGCAGAAATACTTATTATATAGCATGAACCAACAGCTTGTGCCCATTTATATATATATCAAATGGCAAGAGATATATAATAAACCAGTCTCCACTATGCAAGAAACTATACTTCTGAGTGACTCTTTCAAAAGGATTTCACTTCCTCTTTAGACACTTAAAAAAACCTCTAAATTTTTTTCATTAAAAACCGTATACATCCCCTATGTGCGTTGGACATAAATCAATAAATTGTAAATCCAGACATGATTCCAGTAGCAAAATACATTAAAAACATGTAAATAAGGGCAGCTTGTATTCATTTTGCATACAAATGTTTTTAATTTATACATACACACTACCTACAAGCCTATGCAGTTACAACTAAATATGTATTTGTGTATCCTCAAACCATTAACTGTATTTAGAGATGACTGTTTGACCATTTCAAATCAAGTACATCAGACTGGTGCAGATTAATAAATATGCTCTATGTGTACTTAAAATGTGGATGGATGATGGATGTCAAGAAGCGTTAACTCCTTTTAGGATCCATCAGTATTAACCCATAAAGACCCAGTGTTACTTTTGTGGTAGTTCCAAAATGAACTTTCCTCTCTATTTAATCTTCCTCAAGTGATTTATCACCATTTACTGTAATGTTATCTTCTGTATTTTGCATTTTTTCAGTGCAAATCATGCATTTTCCTATATTTAATGTACTGATCATGTAGATATTCATAAAAGCTCTGAGTAAATTTGAGGATTATTATATCAAAAATAGAGAAAACTGAAGAAAGACAAACATTTTCAGCAAATCTATCATTAACTGAACATTAAAACACCCATCTGTAACCACTGTCATTGAGCCGACTCCATGGGTTTTACTGGTGAATCAATGTTGTAGAAGATGACAGTGTTTCCACAGTAACTACAGAGCCTCTGAACGTCCGAATCTGATGACCATGAAAAGATAACAAACTGCATTTTACCTCAGTTATTTACATGTATTGATAGGATTAGTGGATCAACAGGTATTAAATAGTTTAGATCAGTAGATGGTTTTGGTTGACATGGATGTTTGGGTCTTTATGGGTTAAAGGCTTGTATTGTACAGAGTATTAAAAATAAATTGTCTGAGCACCCTCCAGGTTATTGTACAAACCAAGACAATGAAATGGCAATAATTTTTTGTTCCTGCTTCCAACACTTAAAATCCTTGAGCACCACTTCCTTACAAAAGGTACAGTCCATTCTCTATTATTTACTGATAGATATCTATGATGGATGTGTAGGAATCAGACTATATCTACTGTAGGTTTTGCTTGTTTGTTCAAATGCAGGCACCTTTTCATTTTGCAGGGTGTAGTCATTGAGGAACTGGCAGGGTCTTATAAAAAAAAGGCATAAATTACACAACTGAAAGACCTTTGGTAATACTGAAAACTACAAAGAGGAACTCAGAAAACAAAAAGAATATGCAATCAACCCTTAATGATGGTGTTGTTACATTTGTATGACCTTAACATGGTCAGTCTCAGACTATGATATTCACCTATAAATGCACATAACAGTAGTCTTACCTAGTTGTGATTATAAGGAATATGTATCTTTCATTTTAACATATGAAGTGCAACACTTTCTTTCGATCAAGATAAATAGACTGAGGGGTGAAGCCCTCGCTGCAGCTGGTTTCTTCTGCAAATGTAGTTGTCTGCAACGCTTCTACATCTAATGCACTTAGATTGACATTGGCACAGAATCAAGTCCAACAATTTCAACGTACCATGCGGGACAAAACATGCGTTGAAACCGGAAAAAGTAGCCACTCCCTAAGTATTACAAAGAGCCAGTTACAGTAAACAGCTAGCTCGGATTTACCGTTAAAACGGTGATGTTTGGCAGATGTTAGAATCAATAGCAAAGACGTGTAGCATGTTTTATTCCAGTATTCCGAAGAAATGGCCAAACAGATGTCTAATTTTAAAATATTCAGACATTTGGGTATATTTATAACCAAGCTAATACGCAACAATGTTTGCTAGTGTATGGAAAACACCGTACTTACCTTGGGCTAACGCTGTTTGTACCCAGACACTAAGAAGAAACGCGCTTTGAATTATGTTCCAAGCCATATTTATTTAACTAATACCTCAGTGCTCATGAGATAGATTTGTCATAATGTAAATGGTGCCGTATTGTCCGGAGAAAGCGGCGAATTTAGGAGACACAGACCAGCCTGAGCGAAAGCAGCTTTAGCGTAGCCACGAAGCCATGAACGCAGCACCATTCACGGGACTGGATTGCTCCAAAAGCGGATGTTAATTGTGGATACACCCCCCTCTGTTCTCCAGTATATCTGGTCTCCACCCCCACCTTCCTCCTCTAGTATGCCTCTACCTCTACCATCCGACCGACTCCTCAAGACCGGTTTTCATGTTGGTTCATGTCTTTTTTGAAGCTGTTAAATTCGGTAGCTAGCCTGTACGATACGCCTTGTGTGCTGCGTTCATGTGCGTGAAAGAAAAAAAATACAGGCTTCGATATGAAAATTTTGCTCTAAGCCGCCTTTCTTTAAATATAGACTACAATATTACAATTTCGTTATGTCTGACAATATATGTAAGCTGATGCATTTATCTGTTTCATTTTTTTTTTTATGTTTGCAAAATTTTGTGTCACTATTTAACGTTGAGGTATCAGCTGTTATTATATTCTAACAAATCAGCATCACCACAAGGATTGTTATTAAAGTTAAGCTGTTTTTAATTACTGTAAAAGCAAAATTAAGCAAACACTTAATGTATAAGTCTGTTACAACCTTTTACTATGAACAATATAGCTCATAGAGCCAAACTGCTACCTCATAAAATACGGAAAGTAATAATAAAACAATCACGAATTCACAGTTTGATAACTACATGAGCTCCGTATAGACACGAAGTTATAAAAAGTAAGCAATATAAGGTTTTTAACATGAACATCTGCTTTTTATTCCCGAAGCCAAAACCTGTCCGACAACACGTAAAAGCAGCACGAACTGTCAGGGGACACGTTCACGTTACCGGGAAATTACAGGGAGTTTTCCAAAGTAAAATGACTTCCTATCTTACCAGAAAAGACAACGAGTTTGATCATTTACAGACGCAGTGTGTGACACAGTGCACAGAAAAATAGGATTTCATTCTTCTGATAAAGATGTGGGTTAAGTAAAAGCTTCAGATCATTTATTAAATACAGTTTAAGGTAAGGTCAAACAATGTAAAACAAATAATGAATATGCAGAGAGCATGTGGATTTTAGGTAAAAGACTTCTCTGAGGAGCTCTTAGGAGTATTAAAAACTGTACTGTTTCCCAACAATTATATATTTAGTGATTATCTTTAAATCTACTCAGTAAAATACAAGGCTTATTAGTATTTGTTGCTCAAGTTGAACTTACTCTGCATTTGATGTGAGTTGCAGCTTCCTCTGTGGGATACTTTCCCATATCCTGACGTCAGCTGGATGTGGGATTTTTCCTCCCCATCCCAGCCTCATATTCACACATTCACATATCCGCTCCTCTGCAGCAGCTTGAGGTGAGTTCCACACCAGAACACCAACTTTACCGACAACTGGAAGCATGCAAGACTCTTACTTTACGCTTTAAAAGAGCAGTGGTTATTCAGCCGGTCTATTCAGCTTTATGAGTGTGTGACTGCTCTGTAGTCTATAAAAGGAGACTGCCGGAAAACTGCTGCTGCATTACATAGCCTTTGCATTCCTATATTATGTGTTATGTAACAGAGACATTTCTCACAAATTTGATCAAATTGAAGGTTGTAAAATATTGTAAAGGTGGATTAACCTCTATCAGTATACTGAATGTGAGCCCTTGATGCTATTTCTTCTGGGAATAAACAAATTTGACCAGGGTGGACTTCACCCCTGATCTCAGAAACTGATGTTACAGGTTTTAGTCACTTTCAATCTGAGGTGAGTCAGAACTTATATGAGATATACAGTAAGTGAGTTTTAGACAAAAGTACAAACTCCCACTCACAATATCAACCCATCATCTCCTCTCTTTCCTGCAGTCCAGGGCTTTACAAATACCTTATTGAATTTGTCTTAGTCTGTGCCATTATTGCCTTTTAGAGATAGGAGAATTCAAAAGTGAAATATCAACGCTGGACTTAGTGTATCATCACAGTGCTTCCCTTTTTGTGGTACTGAAACCTATAGCATTTGCTGTTTTTCTAAGTCAGAAATCAGACCATTTGATGCAATTTTCTATTGTCCTCAGGCTTTTTATTCAAAGCTTCCTGAGTATGACACTGACTTTAAAGTGTGACCTGTTTGGCCACATAACAGTCAATAAAGTTTACTGTAATATCAGTACAGTCAATAATGCAACCACTCAGACAATTTGGATTCTGCTTCACTTCTCAAATATTTTTCAAATATTGTGAAAACCATAATAGAGACCAGAAAAAGCCCAGACATTTTTGATTCCAGTTAAGACCAGAAGAAGAATGTAGTGGTCAACTTGGTGCCGTCTTTCTTCAAGTGAAAAAAAATGAGGTATAAACTGTGATATTTTTTCCAAAACAGGAATCAAGACCTTTGTAAACCCAAGATTTCAAAACAATGCCTTCCAAGAATACATTTTCCATGGAATCTTGAAACAGGCTCCACAGTTATAATTTCCTAACTGCGTGTGTGCTTTTATATGGCAATCGTTTTGAGAAGCAGATTGAATTTTTAACCACTGAAGTGAGGACCTGGCTTACAGTGAGAGGAGGTTTTGGCCGGTCCTCATTTTCAGAAGGACCGTCACAGGACTGCTCTAGGGCTCAGACTGGGGTTTAGGTTCAGGTTAGGTATTGACTTATGATAGGTAAGATTAGGATAAAGCACTAGGCGATACATTATGGTACTGAATGTCCTCACAATGCTGGCGCAAACATTTGTGTGAGTCTGTGGCTGTCTGTGTGTGTGCTTTTCACTGTGGGCTGTCGGTGCTCGCCAATGTATCCCGAACTGTAGAGCAAGAGGAACACACCCATCTCAGACTGTAACTCTGTGTGTCTGTGTGTGTGTCACAAAAAACTGATCTAAGCCAGCTGTCAGTATGTCCACATCCCCTCTCTTCACGTACTGGCAATTAAATATCTCATGGATAAGAAATGCGCAGGGGAACGACCTCACAGCCTTTTACTCTAAAGAATATGCCTCATGAAAACTGATCTGCAGTGAAAGACATGCAAGTCATTTTGTTTAGTTATTCAAGATTTAACAAGTAGGCGGATTTTTCCCACAAAAATGTTAACAATAACAGTGACATTATATTATGTTAAAGTGGCTATATGTTGTATATCTACTTTTAAATTTTAAAAATCACCTAAAATTACCATGAGTGTTTAGAATAAAGGGATGTGAAGTTATGCCAAAGATGCCAATGTATCGGACTGTAAAGATATGAACTGAATTTATTTACATGGACAGACTGTTAGATTTATGTGACCACTAGAGGGAGTAGAGAGTCACTCTGCCGGTCTCCCATGGTGAGGAAAACTAATGCCACAAGGCCTTTGATCGAAGCAAGTGACCAGATGGGATGAGAACTGATAAGACACAACTTTTTGAGTCAAAAGTCATGTTGCCACTACATGATACCGGCTCAACTCGACTCAACTCAACTGGGGTACGAGGTACTATTCCCTGGAGACCGTTTCCATCACAGGATACTACCGACTTTGAGTACCTAGTTGTTGTAGCGATGCTGTAACTTCCGTGACATCTGCTTAGAGATTTGCTGCTAAACTCGCTTGTTGTTGTTGTTGTTGTTGCCCCGTCAAGCTCACATTGACTCCTTTAATCAGCCACCAAGGACTGAAATATCTGAACCCCCTCGACCAACCCCAGTGTCGTTTTGCGGGATGCCATCATGGATGAGCCTACCTGTATATTTAATGTAAACTTCCTAATTTTTTATTTTTTTTTTTATGGCGTGTTGCGCATTGATGACACAATAACGCAGAGACAGCTCTCTGACCAATCAGTGGTCTGCAGTGTTTACACGTCACATTTTAGTGTCTCTTCACCTGTTTTGGAATCTCAGCCTCGCAGGTACTAAAAAAGCAGTACCAGGTACCAGATTCCAGGTTCTTTTAGGTAATGGAAATGCAAAAAGGCCAAGTAGAGTCAAGCCGGTACCTTGGAGTGGAAACGCAGAAGGTGACAAAGTGATAAAAGTTAGAAGCACTGCTGTTGTTTTGACCACTGGACACAGCACTAAATGAAAAAGAATGGCGTTTGATGCTAAAATTGCAGCATTTTTTTTTTTTTTTACATTGGTGACATTTGATTACGAGGCTTAAGATGGTATAAAATTATTGTGATGTTATTATCTTTATTAAATTTGAAAATGAAAGTGAGATGGGGTTTTACTGTTTCCATTTCAGTCTAAAAACGGAGCTAAGCTAACAGCTGTAATGTAAACTATCAGCTGATGCATCACATAACGATTATGAGACACTGTGTTACTTTGTCCGACTGTCAAAATAACCAGCTATGAGTTTTAGTTTGAAGGAGACAATGTGATGATACTATAATACAGATGTGTGGAAACGAGCTTTTATGCTTTATTCAGTGGGTAAAATAGTCTGTATGCACATAGTGTTGACATCATAGTTTCATATCTCAACATACAATCTGAGCCAATGAGGCAATGTCTATACGCTATCAGGGCCTTTGGCTAGACTAGAGCTACAAATGCTGACATAAAACAGGACCTTTTCTTTAATAAATGCTCAATGTCAAAATAACTACAAACCTGCCAAGGCAAGGCCACCGAAGGCAGCATCAAATACCCGTTTAACGTTGTTAGCGTGGTGGATATTCAGACAAGATTTAATCAAATGCAAAATTAAATTAGTCATTTGTGTGACTCCTACACAGATCATTTAATTTTCTGAGCCCGAATGCCCTCCTGAATATGGCCACATATAAAGCTGGCACTTGTAACTGCAGAAATATTGGTTTTATAAAACATAAAGGATTCATGCTTCTTAATAATGGTTTCTTTCGTTTGCTTTCATTTCACCATCTGTCTCTGCTCTGTCTTTATCTAAGTGCAGATCTTCCACCTGCATGTTTAAGTCAGCGCTGTTTCCAGTAAGCAGACATCAAAATGCGTCAGGAGTTTAACGAAAGTTCATTTTTTTTCTGTTTTCATCTTTACACTTTCTCTGATCCGTCATGAAGAAGTCATACTGGTATATTAGTTATAAGTTTGGTGCTTCTATGAAACTGGGTTCATTTTGGTACCTGGCACTTTTCCAGCTTTTTAGACCCAATAATAAAAGATAAATTTAGACATATTTCCCCCCAGGATGTACCTAATGATGACCTCAGAT
>JAPQRP010000009.1:18933540-18945643 GCA_037367295.1 Apogon hyalosoma | reverse complement strand
AGTGCATTTGATCTGGAAAACATGGCTTGAAATGGTCTTATATACCACTATAAATAAAGACACTGTGTTAAATTTGATGCTCCTAGTGGTTTTTCTAATTCAGACATGTAGGTTTTTAATGAATCTCAGTCTCATTCCAGGTTTTGTGTGTAACCCATCATGTCCACTCGCATTACATGCAGAACCTGCCCCTTTAAATGTATATAAATTGCGAATGGTTTTGCAACAGTGGTCATTTTTGTGCAATACTCTACTTTGCATAATTAGTTTGGTTCCCAAAATGTACCTGTGAGAAAATAAAAAGATATTTTCGTGTCCTTTTTACTGTGTTACGGGCAGGTTTTTGTATAAAAATAATAGAAAAATAATAGAAAAATTTGTTTTAGCTGAAAATTTGTTTTTCTTTTATCTCAGTAAGTATTTATTTTCAAAATAGACCCAAAGTGCTTCCAAACTTACTTCATAACATTAGTCTACATTCGATTTTAATTTTTGGCCCCTGTCTTGTTTTTAGGACCAGTTTCATGGAAGTACCCAGTTGCTCTTTTATTTGATTGACATATTAACAGATTTTCATTCATTTACTGAGACTTGTTATGTAGGTCTCATCTTCTATAAGTCATTGATTCTTACTTTCATTTTCTCTTGTACTTGCTGAGATGCACATAAAATATATACCCACAAGCCCAGTAAAGCACAGCAGTTGGAGATAAACATCTCACTTCATTGTCAAAATGAAACTTCCAAGAAAAGATCATCTTTTGAAAAACCACATTCTCATGTACAAAAAGACTGCTGTCTTCAGTTTGTAGTTTTGTTTTTAACCTCCTCATGCAGGATCATGTGAAATATTTTTCATACTTTAAATCTACTCACATTTCAATACTTTCAGAAAGAATACAGATCTCTTTTTACTAATGCAGGTTTTTGTAAGAAGGGTAGTGAATGGGGAAAATGTCTTTTGGATATTGTCAAATAAACCTGTGTCTAGGTCCTGGTCCCTGGACCCGAGGTCTGTTTTTGTAGGTTAGGCTCAGTCTCGTTGTGTTTTTGCAATGATTACAAGCATTTTCATTTTGAACAAAGAGTGTTTTGCAAGAACTGTTTTATGGCATTGTAATCGTAGGCCAGGTCAAAGGACAAACCTATTAAATTCTGGTGCAGATCGAGGGGAAGCCAGATGTTGTAAACATTTGGATCTGAGCTCACACCTGTGAGCTCACTCCTATTTATTTTAGCTATTTGATGTAGTATTATTTTTTTGTTAAATACATGTCCATTATATCAGCAGATTGTGAAGAGCCGCAGTGTAACGGTTATTCATTGCCATAAACTGATCTTACAGTTGTGAAAAACTGAAAATAAAAGCACTAGTGCAATTTCTGTTGTTTATACAAGACACATGAATCATGCAAATTTACTGGAGCTCTAATGTAATTTAAATGAATTGAAAGAGTGACAGAAAGGAAGAAAACCTCTTCTCCATTTCTTAAATGGGTGGATGAACTGTGAAGAAAGCAACAGAAACAAGCCAGAATCCAACTGCATCAAGAGTGAATGAGCTTAAGTGTTTACAAGAACTAGTAAAACTCAGTCTGTGGACAAGCTCCCAGTGGCAGAGCTGGCAAATTACACGTCTTAGAACACCTTCAACAGTGGAAGTTATGACAAAAACCCTCAAGATTCAGGGCTTTGGAGAAAATACTTGTCAATTTAATGTACAAAACATCACAATATTAACACTTGTGGTGTAAAATGGATGATAGAATGTAAATGCAAAGCTTGTGTCTCAGCTTAATGGTTTGTTAAACAGCACTTATCATGTTTGAAACTTGGGGACATTTCATTCAGTTTGACACCTTCTGTAATCATGAATATTCAGACGTACCTTTACTGACACAGTACCAGATTTATCAGCCATTTGTAATTTGCTTAAGGAGTCTGCTTTAACTTTTTTAAGCTGTGATATTTATTTTTACGACTGGTACTATGGTGTAACAAGTAACTCAATAACCTGAAAACTTTATTCATAATACTGAAATAATTAAATAAAAATAATGAATTGGAACAAACCCCTGCAGGGAGGTGATCCTGATCCTTCATGTAACGCTGTAACATTTTTTTAAAGAATATATTCATTAAATTTTCATTTTTCAAAACAAAACAGCTCAGCACCACAGTCAAAACAAAATAGAGATGTACAGTCAGCATAGAGACAGATTCCCATCACATTCATATCTATGTAATATAATAAGATTCCATTTAAGAGCGGATGAAAGCCCGAGACAGAATTGAGGACACATTTCCTTCAGTATCGTCCAAGAAGTAATGCTGTAACATTTTAATGCACGTGTTTGAAGAAGAAAACTTGTTCTTGATACAACAATCACAGACAATATGCAATCTGTGTTATCCTCATTAACCCATAAAGACCCACTGATACTTTTGTGGCAATTCCTAAATGAAGTTTCCTCTAGATTAGGGGTGGGCAATTAATTTTCTTATGGGGCCACATGAGAAACTCACAGTTGTTAAGGGCAGGATCAGTACACCTGCAGCTCTGCTCAGTATATATCTCTATAAAAACAGTAAACTAAACAACACAATGGAAATGTGGAGCACAGAATACAACTATTTAATGAATATTCACATAGACATTTTTTGAAAATGTGCAAAACCAGCTTCACATTAACTTGATATGAAAAACAATAAATCCGTCCACCTTTGTTTGCATATCTGAGTTCCTTTTCTTTTTCTTTACCTCTGACTTCAGTGAAGAAATGGTGATAGTCCATGTCTTGTTAAAAACTCTGCATTCTGAATCAATCTTTCATTTTTTGGCATTAGCTGACCAACAAACCAATCAGTGCGTAAGCCTTATGGTAAGTATGGAGAATATGTGTGAAAAAATGTTAATTTAGCAGATCCTTCAAAATAAAAGCAGTGCCTTTGCAGTGGTTGCATTTATATCGATGATATGTATTTGCATTGACTTTTAATTCGCCAGTGACCTCATGGAGGCCAGCCAGGGCCAGTTATCGGGCTGCATGTGGCCCACGGGCTGTACAATGCCTAGGTCTGCTCTAGATTTAACCTTTCTTAAATGATTCTTCACCATTTATTATAACATTATCCTCTGTATTTTGTGTTTTTTTCAGGGAAAATCTTGTATTTTCCTGTATTTAATTGCCTGATTATGGAGATGTTCATGGAAGCTCAGATTACAGATGAAAACCTTAAAAAGGTTACATTTTAGCAAAGATATCAATAACTTCAGATAAAAATAAACATCTACAACCACTGTCATTGATCCAACTCCATGGGTTTTACTGGTGAATCAATGTTGTAGAAGATGACAGTGTTTCCACGTTCACTACGGAGCCTCTGAACGTCCAAATGGATCATATGTGATGACCATGAAAAGATGAGAAACAGCATTTCACACCAATTATTTACATGTTTTGATAGGATTAGTGGATCAGAAGTCACCTGTTGCTGTTTGGGTCTTTATAGGTTAAAGCTCTCTATCATTTGTTGTACATCCTGCTTGATCTAATATCTTTCCCATAATGATTCATCGTACATATATATCAAAGCTCAGTAAACAAAGTAGGAATATTAGTTGTCAGAAGCCTGAAAGATTTACCAGAATTTAAAAAAAAAAAAAGCATGAAATCCTCTACAGCCAGGTTTTGTGTCTGCCACTTCACGTAAAATATATTTTCAATTGACCTCAACAGTGACTACATGTCTTACAAGGTAAATCATTTTTATTGCCTATTACAAAGTTACAAATGCATCAAAGAACAAGCCTGAGCTGACCTCACTGAGATGATTTATGTTAATGTTTTGGTCAGTTTAGGGTCATTTAACTTTCATTACGTCACCTGTATGTATGTGCTTCTGGTAATAGCTACCATATTTTAAAGCTACAGGTTTATGACAAGGCAAGGCAGTCATTTAGTCATTTTCCCTCCAAATGATAACACTTCTTCTGCTCATATTTGTGATGAAAAAAAAAATCCCTTCCTAATGCAAAAAAAAAAATTGCAATTAAAAGATGGCTTTAATGAAATGAAGAATTAAAGAAATACAGAAGTGCACATGTGATCTGCAACAAAACACTAAATTTTCCCACTTGTTGCAACACCTGAGGCTGTCTCTTATCTTCTTAATCATGTTGTTCATTTTAGATTTCATCTGGTGGCATCATAATTTAACCTATAAAGACCCAAACATCCATCGGCAACCAAAACCATCTATTGATCTAAAATGTTTAATTCCTGTTGATCCACTAATCCTATCAACCCATGTAAATAATTGGTGTAAAATACATTTTGTCATTTTTTTCATGGTCATCACATATGACCCATTTGGACGTTCAGAGGCTCCATAGTGAACGTGGAAACAATGTCATCTTCTACAGCATTGATTCACCAATAAAACCCATGGAGTTGGATCAATGACAGTGGATGGAGACACTGGGTTTGTGTTCAGTTATTGATAGATTTGCTAAAAAGTCACTTTTTTTTTTTTGTTTTTCTAGTTTTTCATCTGTAATCTGACCTTCCATGAGTATCTCCATGATCAGGAAATTAAATACAGGAAAATACAAGATTTTCACCGAAAAAAAATACAAAATACAGAGGATAATATTACAATAAATGGTGATAAATCATTTAAGAAAGGTTAAATCTAGAGGATGTTCAGATGCTCTGCAGTGAATCTTCTGCAACACTGATTCACCAGTAAACCCCCAGTAGTCTGACAAATGGCAGTTGTTGTAGATGTTTGTTTACACTCAGTTAAGGATGTGTGTTATGCAAAAAGTCACTTTTTGAAGAGTTTTCTCTGTTTTAATATAACCCTCAACTTTAATCTGGCTATTATGAACATCTAAATGATCAGTAAATTAAATATAGGAAAATACCTGATGTTCGCTGAAAAAACACAAAACACACAAGGTAACATTACAAACAAATAGTGATAAATCACTTAAGAAAAGTTTAATATAGAGATATGAATATTTTGGAACTGCCACAGAAGTAACACTGGGTCTTTATGGGTTAATACAAAGTTCAAGACAATCTCAGAGGAAGTCTGATTGTTGTGAAATGGAGCTACTTCTCCCATAAAGGACTCAAACATGGCAGTACAAGACTAAAATATTAGAATCTTCCTTTTTAACTGGATCATCTTTGGTTGAATCCACCAGCTAACAGAGAAGAAAAACATACAGGGTAGGTCATAATTTGTGGTTTGTCCGTGGTTCAACAATATTATGAAACAGGAGGAGTAGGCTGTTGGCCTTGGCTGCGTGCACTTACTCTTTTGCTTGCTTCATGTGTGTGTGCAGCTGTTTGTATGTGTGCGTTATAGTCAGTGCTTTACATACTTGTGTTTCTCTCCTACAGGCTCAGGTTCTGTATCCATTATCCTCACCAAACAGACCTTACCAAAATGGTGCCGTTGCCTCTCCTGAAGCAGTGATGCCTGCTTTCAGCCCTCCTGCCTCCCTGTTGTGTGTCCTGCTGTGTGTGTCGGTGGCTCTGCAGCGCTCTGACCTGCGCCTGGCTTACGTGACCCACAACAGCCTCTACTACTACTCCTGCATCCACGACCCTCCGCCCTGCAGCCTGTCGTCGCTCACCGACTGCAGCTGCGAGGACCTCCAGCTGTCCGTGCTGCACCGCATCCATTTGCACTCATCCCCTGTTTTCCGGGTTCGGCGTTTGACTGTTTGGTACTCATCGATTTCCAACGCGGCACGCCTGCTCAACAACTCCGAAGTCAGGCACCTTACTCTGATCCGCTGTGGCCCAGGGGGATCCAGAGGGACATCTTCTCATGGATCAGTCCCCCAGGAGGGATATTTCACTGTGCAGCATCTGGAACGTCTCACAATGGTAAATCTACAAAGGAAGCCAAGTCCAGAAGAGAAGCGGGCCAAGAATGTCGACTTGAATACTGACCCACACCTAAACACAAACAGCTACAACAGGGTTAGAAACACAAACTTGGATTTGATTACAGACACAATGAGGGATTCAGATGCTCACTTCCTGGATTCATCCACACCTCAGATCCAAGATATCTTCCTGGGGAGGGAGCTCGGAGCAGCGTACTACGAACAGGCCAGACTGGGAATCATCCACAGCTCTGTGCTGGAGTGGGGGGCAGAGGTCAAGGCCTACACCGTCCAAACGCACATAGATAGTGACGGACTGCTGCCCTTCCCTGACCTGCATCTGCCCAGATTACCAGAAACATCTGTTATATATGTTAGCTTTGTATACTGACAACAAACTTTTTTTTTTTTTTTTTTTTTACAGGAGACAAACCTCAAAGTGCCAAAGCAACGATACGACGCAGTGTTCAGCCCATGCAAACATTTACGCATCCCAGGGATTTGTGTTTTTCTTACTTCATAGCTTTACTTCAGCTAAGAACAATCTCTGCGTCTGCTTAAAATACAGCATAAAGTGGTCATTAGCTCACAGATTATAGTGCATTTAGGAAGGCTTAAAGGTTTCCTACGAGCTGCCATCTGGGAGAAAACCAAAATAAATCTCCATGACACTGGATAAGATTTAGCCATCAGCCAAAATGTCTAATTAAAACACTATGTAGATGTGTAATACTAAAATAAGATGATGAAACGTCAACTCAACCAGTCACAAAATATGTCATTTTTGTGTATTGTGGAACAAAACTGAGGCATTTTGTTTTTAATGACATCACCTTGACTGTGCAGGAGTTTTAGCTGAGATAATTTAATGGCTTTCTGTTTTCTGTGTATACTTTGGACAACCCTCCTCATACAATATCTTTCATAATGTCCCAAAGTGGCCTGTATTGTTCTCATTACACCACGCTGTGAGTGTGTGTGTGTGTGTGTGTGTCAGATTGTTAGAACAAAACATGAAAAGCCAAATAACCCCATCATGAGTAATTCCTCATGAGTGTGATAATGAAATTAAACATTTTGGTCAAACAATGGGAAATTGTTTGTTTTCCATGTGTTATTCAATAGTGTTTCTGCCTTGATACTGAAAATGTCCCTCATTACTCACCATTAAGTTAAGTTTAACAGCCGATTTATATTAGTTTTAGCTATTTTGCTGAGCTCCACTTCTAAAAACATGGGAACCAATGTAATGGCTTATAATTTTTAATGAGCCTGAAAAACACTAATAGTGTCACCGATACCTGGATTTAGTTTCAGCTACAACTAAAATACTTTTTGTGGTTTTTCATTTCAGATTTAGGAACATATAGAGGAATAACACTGCATAAATCTGGATTTAAATGCAGAATAAACCCCCTCATTTTTATTTTTCTATTACTGAACCTGACCTTTGACCTGTGCATGAAGGTGAACAGGCTTTTTCTTCACTAGTAAAGTGGTTTTAACCCACTGTGGGAGTCCAAATAAATGTGACACAGGTGTACTTCCAAACTTCAACCACATGATGGAAGCAGAGACATGTGAGTCGAAACCGAGTAGACTGACAACAGGATGAAGAAGGTGAAGAAAATCCCAAAATCCACAAATAGTCCATGTAAGATTTCAGCACTTTAAAATCTTGTGAAGAATGTTTCCGGTACGTCATCAAGAGTTCTTAGGCTGCTATTTATTTGTTAAAAATGTCAAATCATCAACGTCATGTGTGTTTCTAAACAAAAATAAATAACGCTTTGTTACTCTTTCATTTGTCTTTCCTCAGTCACTTGCTTTTCTAAACGAGTAACCTTTAATAACAAATGCGTATAAAATAAGTTGCTCGCACATAGGTTAAGTAATATTATTAACCCATAAAGACCCAGTGCTACTTTTGTGTCAGTTCCCAAATGAATTATTCTCTCTATTTAACTTTTTTTTTTTAATGTGATTTACCACCATTTATTTCAACATTATCCTCTGTATTTTGCATTTTTCAGTATAAATCATGTGTTTCTCCCTATATTTCATCAGATGATCATGTACATGCTCATGAAAACTCAAAGTAAATTCAAAGGTTGTTATATCAAAACAGAGTAAACTGAAGGAAAACAAACTTTTTCTGTAAAATCATATCATTAACTGAACATAAACCTAGTGTCTCCATCCACTGTCATTGCTCCAACTCCATGGGTTTTACTGGTGAATCAATGTTGTAGAAGATGATGGTGTTTCCACGGTAACTATGGAGCCTCTGAAATTTCAAATGGGTCATATCTGATGACCATGAAAAGGTGACAAACAGCATTTAACACCAATTATTTACATGTATTGACAGAATTAGAGGATCAACAGGTATGAAACAGTTTAGATCAGCGGATGCTTTTGGTTTTTATGTTTAAAATAATGAAGTCTCTTTAATTTAGGGTTAAATTCATAGCTTCAGGACCCAAATAACTCTTTCATTTTAACTTTGCCAAACCTAGTTTATTAGATTGAGTCTCTCACAGTTATACCAGGAGTTCATTCTTGAGGGCATTACAGCCTAATTTCCATCCCTGATTGATTTGATTGATTCATCTGATCACGTGCAGGCCTATGTGGTGAGGTCTTGCAAATCAGATCATAATCTCAATGAGACATCCTGACTAAATAAAGGAAGAACGCAATTTGATGTGAATGAGTTTGTGATTTCCAAACTAATAGGCCAACTAATGACGCTGCATGTGCGCGCTCTTGTGTGCCACGTTTGCGCTCGTAAAGTGCGCACTGACACCTGCTAGAGAGCGGCTTATTTGCATGAGAAACGCGCGGCCCATCTTGTTAAGCCTCATGTGAATGCAAACTGATGCCGCCTGTTGATCCTGCACCTGAGAGGTCAGCATCACCCAGGCCAATTACCGCCGGAGGATACCCAGATGATGATGATGATGATGATGATGATGCTCAGAGATCCGGAGGCGGTGGATGGACCCGTGGAAGAGGGGTGGGGGGGGGTGTCCTCGTGGAAATCAACACTATATGAAGGCAGGCGTGAACCATGACCTCCACTCTGGAACAGAAAAACTCCCTCCACTAAAAAGCAAATCAATTACATGTTGGGTTTGATACTGGTGATGTATGGGACACTCTGAATGCGCATTGTAAATATTTATGTCAGGCTGAAAAGGTGGCCAGGCCGAGACTAAAGTGAATTGATTTGAGGTGGGTTTCCCCTCCTCTGCACCCCTCTAAGTGAGTCTTTAACCACGCTGCCGCCGTCTACTCACCGGCAGTTTAGCAGTAAAACATTTTTATAATCAGGCGTTATTGTTCGCCGTCTCCTTGTGGGAGATGCGCCCATGTTCATTTTTTAAAAGGGCAAATCAGCCATAATTCAGTTTATAAACTGCAGCACGCCGGGGAGAAATGCCTGGATGAATATTCATTAGAGCCCGCCCGAACTGCCACGCTCAGTGATTCATTAGGCATATGTAAATATCACTCACTTTAATTGCCCCTAAACTGACTCAACATAATGTTGTCATTAGCAAATTATTACTTATTTGTGATACTAATGGTACGGTATGGCGCACAGTGCTGAGGCTCCACATATATGATTGCAATTACAGCTCTTTTTATTCACAGGATGAAGGAGAAATCTGATGGATCTGCCTAGTGTGTGTGTGTGTGTGTGTGTGCGTGCGTGTGTGTGCGTGTGTGTGTGTGTGTGTGTGTGTGTGTGTGTGTGTGTGTGGTGCGTGTTTTTGTTTCCATATTAAACTAGTATGGATCTGAAACTCATGCACCCTCACCCATGGGGACCCCCTGTCACCATGGGGACAAGACTCAGGTCCCTGCCTTAAGGGTTACATCTCAGTTTAAAGGTTAAGCTTAGAATTAGGTTAACCCATAAAGACCCAGTGCTTTGGTGGTACTTCCCAAATGATTTTTTCCTCTATATTTAACATCTCTTAAGTGATTTGTCAATGTTTATTATGAAATAATCCTCTGTATTTTGCATTTTTTTTCTGTAAAAATCTGGTATTTTCCAATATTTAAAGTACGGCTGTAGATGTTCATAAAAGCTCAGATTAAAGTTGAGGATTATGTCAAAAAAAACAAAAAAAAATATTTTCATCAAAATATATCATCACATGAATAAATCAAGTGTGTCCATCCATTGTCATTTATTAAACTCCATGGGTTTTACTGGTGAATCAATGTTGTAGAAGATGACGGTGTTTCCACATTCACTATGGAGCCTCTGAAAGTTCAAATGGGTCATATCTGATGACCATGGAAAGATGACAAACTGCATTTAACACCAGTTATTTACATGTTTTGATAAGATTAGTGGATATACGGGTATTAAACAGTTTAGATCAGTAGATGCTTTTGGTCACTGGTGGATGTTTGGTTCTTTATGGGTTAAAGTAAGGGTCAGTTTGTTTAAGTCATGATGGTGTGTGTGGATGAAGTAGAAACAATTTTACCATCATAGAAACAAACCACACGCATTAGCTGAAACGTCACCAGTTCCATTAAATATGTTGAGCTGCTATAATAAACACTCTTTATGTGGATTAAGTTGTGCTGTGGTGTCAAAACCAAAATGTAAAATTGATAAGGGACTGAAACAAAAAAACAATAAATAAAAATTATAGGAAATAAAAAAGTGTTAGTCTCAAAAATGATAGGCCCCTTTTTGTTTTGTACTATAAAAATCTCATAACGTATCACATTGTTGTCTATTTAAATATCTCACAAACTGATGTTAAATGAAAACTATTTAAAAGTGCTGTTAAAATCAAATGATCCCCACAATGCATTAAAAAAAAAAAAAACAACCTATTAAATCACTGTGAAACAATTGACAGTTTGATCTTACTCTAGTTGTGCACACATAATTATTAGATCATTTAATTTTAACAGTTTCCAGTATGTAATATTTTGGATGCATCACAGTTAACACTTACAGTAAAAATATTAAAGCATCATGTCATTTTTTTTTTTTTTTTGTATCAGTCTCAGACGCTTTCCTCCAATGATCACACTCACAAGAGCATACAGCAGGTTTAATCTCTAACATTTACTCTGTGACTCGCCCTGAAACCAGAGGCTGTCGCATCTTTAAAATAAACTACACTTTAAAAAACTCAGCCTGTCATAGTGTGCAGAAAACACACATACATACCCGCAGTTTGGAGTTGTTTTATAGAGGCAGCAGCAGTTTAAAACAACCACCGTGACAAAAAAAACCCACGAACCAGAAGGAGGGAGAGAGAGAGAGATGGAGAAAGGAAGGAAAAGAGAAAGAGGGAGAGGGGGTAGAAATAATGACTGTGTGTGTTTGTGCACGTGTGTGTGTGTGTGTGAGAGAGAGAGAGAGAGAGTGTGTGTGCATCTGTGAGAGACTGTGAGGGAGCTAATAAAGTAATGTGATGGATGATCTCCTTTCTCCCAGAGGGACCAGCACCATGTAAATTGGCCCACACAATGCATTATGGATAAGGCAGTTGAGATTATAGCTTGTTAATGTGTCCCTCCCTCGTCCCCTCCTTCCTCTCTCCCCCCTTCTTCTTACATCCCCTCTCTCTCTGCCTTACTCTCTCTCTCTCTCCCTCTGGTTCAGCTCAGGCAGTGACATGGTCACCTCATTGTCGGGGCGCGTGGGTCTTTTAGGTGCAGATGGAGAGGGAGAGGAGTTGTACTGCAGCGATCTGGCAGGCTTCATGGACTAAGTTTGTGTATCTGTGTGTGTGTGTGTGTGTGTGTGTGTGTGTGTGTGTGTGTGTGTAGTCCCTTATTACTCATATTGTGGGGGCATAAATTTCTTCACACAATCACATTATAGGGACTCACAGCCCGCGCTTAAACCTAAAAATCTACTCCCATAACCCCGAGACGCTGACATTTTAGAGTTAAAAGGTCAGATTGCAGTAATGTGAGGTTGATGTTGTCGTAAGCTTCAGTGCAATAAATGTAAGTAAACGCATCGTCCTCATAAGTGACAAAAACAGATTTGTCAAAGTGGTGTCAGTGTGTGACAGTGGGCCAGCCACCAAGCAGCCCAGCAGAGACAGTTCGTCGGCAGGGTCCAGGGCTGTGGACATATGTCTCCATCCTCGCCCACCGTCACCCCCCTCAGTCCCTCTAAGGGGTTCCGACCCCCCCCCTGCT
>JAPQRP010000009.1:18866470-18885346 GCA_037367295.1 Apogon hyalosoma | reverse complement strand
AGCAAGTACATGAGTGTACGAGAGAGAGAACATACATTCAGTTTGTCAAACCTGGTAAAATGTGAGATGCTACAGTTAATGGTTTCAGAGATACTGCTTCAAGAATCACTGTTAGTGTGCAAATATTCAGAAAAATAAACTTTTTTGGTTCAATAATATTTGTGTCCTTCATGTAGACAGATTTACACACAGGTTTACTTCATGAAAACACTTTGTGGATCTTATCAAGATGATGTTTTTGTGAACAATAATGACTGAAAGTGGTAAAATTAAATAGTTTTTCCTTGATGTTCTTGTACATCATTATAAGTATTCTAATACTACGTATTACAGAAGACAATATGTTGAATTAATTATATCAGAATTAGGAATTAAATAGGACTTTGTTTTATGAGAACTGTGAAATATGATTAAACTGCAACATTCTACAGAAGTTTACTGCTCCATAAAAATTTAATATTCAACCTAATTGATGCATTATATTTGTACAATAAATGTGGTGCTTTATTTTGTTTATAATTCATAGTTCGTTTGTTTGTTTGTATGTTTGTTTGTTTGTTTTACATAAAATGCACATGGACACAATTACAAGATACTTCTTTATTATTGCTGCTGGATTTTGATATTGCACATACATCATATAGTAACATGTTTTGTTTTGAGTTCTTTTAGCCTGACAAAAATCTATTAACATGTGTAAAGCTTTGCTAAAAAAAGATCAAAACAACAATTGTTCAGCCATGTTACCAAGTCCAATACTATTATAATACTGTATATTTGGAAAACAAGACTTTAATTATGTGGAATATTTTTTATACAGCTCATTTCCTGTTAAACCACAGCAACATGATCACTTCAATGGTAAGGGTCCTTCCCGTTCTCAGCCGGACCCCCTGTGTGTGATATAACCTGGGAAAAAGTGCCTTTTCCATCATGGGAAGGGCAGGGTGTGGACGTTCTCTACATAAAACCCACCACCTCAAACTTCAACTAATTTATACTGCTGCCGTGGCATTGTGGCCTACAGAGCCTTTGTGAAGCAGTGCACAACACATCTTCTAAAGATGTTTGGGTTTTGTAAGGAATAAATTGTGAGGTTTGTCTGCGGTCCGGCTCTATATCATATTCAGCTTGCTTGTCGGTGCCACGGAGGTGGTGAATGGGCCGCCAGAGGCCCAGCCACTGGCGGGTGGTCTGACACAGAAAGGTTAAATATGGTTCAGCCACGGATGCTCTCAAAGGGCCAGGCTGTTAAAAAAATAAGTTATATGGGCTGTATGTCTTCACGCAGTCAGGAAATTGACAATACTGGCGCAGTTAGGCACAAGGCTGTCCCAGGGCTGAACTTCATGGTTAGCCATCCAACTGAAAAAAAGAGTCACAACATCACTTGTTTCCGGTGGATTTATTGACGGGTCATCAAGCTCAGGCTAGACAGAAGGTGTAAAATCAACACAATGACCATGCATATATAATGGCAATTTTCATCCAGTTTCTTTGTGGTGAGATGAACTTGAACTCTTCAGTGGCAAAAAAAAGCCTTAACTAAAGAAAAATAAATAATGCATTAAAGAAATTCATAAACTGGAATTTATTAATCCCACATCTGTTAATAAAACAGACAAACTGTCAAATTTGATGATAAAAATACACAGTAATGTACAAAAGTGTTGGTCCACCTTTAGATTTGTTGTTGTTGCGTGCTTGAAATGAGCAAACATATTTATTTCTCATTCTCTTTCCTTCAGAAACAACAAAAAAATACACAAATATGTGAAATGCCTTAAAAAAGCTGAGGTAAATGGGTACTACAGAGTAAAGTCACTATTTAGTGTGACCCCTGACCCCATGACAAGAAACAGCACAAACAGCTAGAAACATCTGACATGTGTTGAATGAAACCTGGTATAAAACAGCAGAAAATTAATGCAATAAATCTCATATTGTCTGAATAAAAGGGTTAAAGACACATTAAGTGCACAGGGAGGTCACACTAAATACGACCTTTTGCGGTTTAAAAAAGCTGTTTTTCTGTTAAATGTTGGTCCAAGACTTTTGTACAGCCATGTATGTTAATCTACATTTTATTTGTAGAGTGTGAACTCCCCTCACAATGATTAAGCAAACTCCAGAAAAAAGGATACAAAGAACAGGAACAGTCATAAATGTGTCGACTAAACAAAGTGCAGTTTTACACGCTTACTTACTCACACCACTCACTGTAAAGTGCACTAAACTATTGTAAAGACTCACTGATTAACTGAAATGTTCAGGTTCTCACAGATACAAGCAGTTTTGCTTTAGTTCATTAGATCAACAGTTCAACAGTCTGACCAGGGGGAGGTGGACGTGACATTAAGATGAGATACTGATGGAAGACTGAGGGAGAGGTGAGAAGGTGAGGAACTGGAGACTGTAGAGAAATGTAAAGAGTAGCCCCTTTTACGCAGCACTTCTGTTACGGGAATATTTCGCCTTTACTCCAGAACGATGTCTGTGTAAACAAGAGTGTGGAATCATTTGGTTCCACCTTTATCGTGGCTTTGTAACACCTCTGGAGGTAGTAACAGAGCCGTGATAAGGGTGGAACCATGATTCCGGAACGTTATGTAAAAGGAACACCTCTCATTCTGCAGCCAAGGTGCCCTGCACTGGGGGGATTTAAAAATGAGTGTGGGCCATATACAGAAAACAAACATATCAACACGACCAGAAAGATGTCGAACTGGGGAGACGCTGAGATCTGCGAGCTGCTGTCACTTTGGGTGGAGGACTCTATGCTAACATTTGTGGAACGGTGAAAGACAGGCCGACTCTGGAGAGGTTAGCAGCACCGCTATGCTCAGGGTATTTCAAGTTATATGTCACATTACACGCTACGTCACCGCCCCTTTGATTCCGGAATGCAGGTCTGCTGTGTAAAAGCCCAGCCTGTCTCACTTCTGTTACTCCTTTGGCTTGGCTGTGGAAATCGGTCAGTGGTGGAAAAAAGGTGGGCTCACCATCTCACCTTTTTTCTGTGATCTCTGTGTAGAAGTGGCTAATGTCTGGCTAACAGTAAAGTAAATAAAGGTCCATACAGGGAGAGAAGAATCTAGCATAAATAAATGTGAAGAAACTGTGCAACAAGTGCAAAGTGACATCTCACCATTAGCTTTATCACATATATTCTCACTTTTGTGTTTGCAACGTAGTACTAGCACAGGACAGATTAAAGGCATAATATGTCAGATTCAGAAAAAGCCTTTTATTAAAGCTGTAAAAACCAAAATCAGACACAGGACACACCTTCCTTCTGCAGCTCTCCTTTCTGTCCAAAGACATATGATTGGATGCCATTTTATGCTGATGTGAAAAAATAAAGGTACTTTTCAAAATCATATCAAAGCCACAGAATAGATCAACAGAGTCACATCTGTATCTGTACAGTGCTGGGTACTGACAGCTGTCAATCACACATTAAGCTCTGATTCCAGTCAAGGTAGATTTTCCACAGCCAAAAGGTCTCTACACACACTGGGCAAAATAGGAAGGTGCAAAATACTTGGCTGTAAATATTTCCCATCGCATCGGACATAATGTGAGTTTGACAGTCTGGTTGTTTATCGACGCTGCTCCACACATTGTCCTTCACTTTAGATTATTTGTGTATTTCATATAAAACACTGTGCATAGAAGACAACAGGTCTGAATCCATTGTAGTTGTCACATGGCATCAGGCAAATATTTCCCTTATGGTTTTATTTGTGCTGCATAAACTCAGGAAAATCAACCTGGCTTTTTTGCCGTCTAATATATCTAATATTCACATACATAGTAGTTGTGACATAAATGGTTCAAAAAAATATGATGACGTGAATTAATTGCATGGAAAAAAAAAACCTCCTCTGGTGCGTAAAGACCTTGAGAGTTCAGAACAGGGGTTAAAATTCTTGTTTCCTGTCAAACAACTTCAATTACAATAATGCTGAAAGGAATATTTGCCCAACGACACAAGAGCTACAGCACTCTTCAGTTTCAATGACCGGGTTAGGGTTGACTGCAATGAGCATCCTATTGGCCCTGTTCACGTTACTGCACTTCATGGAGATTGTGTTGAGTTTGTGTTGTGCTTTGTAAAATCCATTTCTGTGCTAACATGGGTAGTGTTGCACACTGTTGTAGCTGAATAGAAGCTGAAATCAGTCTGGAGGCTAACTGAGAAAATGGAAAAAGTCATTTAAAGGTACATTAGGATCTTTTCACACATTAAAAAGAAAAAAATAAATAATGCGTGTAATTTTTCCAGTTAAAGAGGAATCTGCTACAAGAAAAATATGCCAAAGTATTAATTTATTTGCATTGGTTTTATGTTGTTTTTGCAACCAGACACTGTATAATGAAGATAAGAGGAGGGGGAAAAGCCACACCTTCACCAACACAACTCCCCTGCCCTCAAATCACAAGAGAAAATATGTTTTGAGCTGTTTCTGTTTTATGCAGCATGAAATAACATGTGCACATAGGTGTAAGTTAGTCATACGATTCCCATAGCCTGACACGGACAAGGGTGTAAAATTGTGTGGTTTGTGTGTGTGTGTGTGCAATGGGAGGGGTCCGAGAAGCAGTGAACAGTATGGGAAGGAGCTTCAAAGCCTGGGGAAGAGGTCCCTGGCCCCCCACTGCAGCCTTGTTCACATGAGAATCAATCTGGTGCCAGTGTTTGATGTGAACCGCAGATAAAAGAAACGACACAAAGACTGACAGCGGGGAGATATGGAAAGATGGGGCAAAAAAGACAGGGAGATTAATGGGACAGGCAGATAAAAAAATGTAGAGGTATGAAGAGGTGCCAGAGAGAGAGACTCACACTATCTGAACGAGACGGGACAACCTGGAGTACGCAAATATCAGGGAGTTCAGTAAATAAAACAAAATATACTTTTACAATATTGTAGTAGGCGAAAAGATGGAAAGTCGTAAAAACATATGAAAATTTCAGTCATCTGCTTTGAAAAGATACAAAGCAACACGGTTAATGTCATACAACTGCAGCATGTTCCAGTTCGGTTTATAAAATGTGAACATAATAAAACCATTACAGTTACTCCCTGATGCTGTGGATTTGTACGTGTTGTCATGCAACAGGAAATGATCTGAAAAGCAGACGTGCCACAAAAACCAGCTGATTGACAGAAACATGTTAAGTAGGAGGACATCAGAAAGACAGACACAATCCATCAGTCAGTCAGATGTTGAATGGCAGAGGAAGGTTCAAAGCCAGAGTGTTGGACACCAGTGCAGCGTCTCCTTGAACAGCCTCCCTTTGACGCCAGGAACTCACATTAGCATCACAATGCAAACTGCATTATCATCATCGCCATCACCATTATGATGAAAAATGAAAATCATATTGAGTTTAGAGCAAAGCCTTCAGCCAGACAGCTTTGGATAAAGGATTCACCTCTATGGGTTATGGAGGTTACATCCTCAACAGATGGATTATTTTCAGATGAACAGATTATTACACTAGAAAGTTTATTGACGTAAAAACTTGTGACTTTTATTGTAGGAGTAGCAGCGGTTTGCGTGAAAGTATGAATCAGATGAAGTGCTTTTAAATCTGATGCTCATAGAGTCGAGTACGCCTCCCTTTGCATTGTCCATCAGCCGGTCGTCATGCTCTTCATGAAACTGTGTAGGAATGTTGTTTTATTTGTACTAAGTAACAGAAAAGTCAGAGCTCTGTTATCAAGAGCTGCACAAGGACAATGAGAGGCGGAGAGAGCGGCTTTTGGGTCTTTTCTTGTTTTTATCAGAGTTAAAACAGGCCTGGACATTGTTGTTCTTTCTGCTAATTAAGCTGTTGGAGAGAGGGGCTGGTCTGACAGGGCCCTGCTTGGTGGGGAGGCGAAGAGTCAATGGGGCGAAGCTGAACAGGAGACATTTATGGGCTGCCTTAAGCCATTGTTTCCCCCACCGAGGATCTTTTCAGGCCGGCCGCCTCTGTCTCGGTGACCTGTACAATGAGAAGAATGCCACTCTGAGAACCCAGGACAGGCCACAAAGAGCTGCCCCGCAGAAGGATTTCACGGCACTGGGCCGAATCCGGACGCTGCCAAGATTCCACAGATAGTTCTCACTTTTTCTGGTGTAAGTCAACAAACACACTGAGACACTCTGCATCTCAGAACGAGCATGTATCAGCGATTGAGAAATACTTTGCATAGTGACGCAAGTTTTTTGATGAAATGCAAGAAACAATATAGCTACCAATGTTTATTGATGAACGAATGTAAAAAATTAATAGGTTCCTGAAGACTCTTTAGAGTCATAAACAGTATTTGATAACATTTACAACTTTATAGCATGACAATCAATTGTATTTGTCTTTTCTGCAAACACTAATATATGGTTTAGTCTGGATAAAACCTGTTGTCTCTGCTGGAAACCTGTACTTAAATAAATAACACATGAAGCCATATCCACAAAACAAATTCATTTAAACTAATTACTATTGCATTGTCACATTAATATGATGCCATTGGATTGCTGTAATGTTTTGGTGAGCTGGTTGAATTCATCTTTTCACACCAAAATATGGTTTTAAAACTGTCCATACTGTTTGCAAACTGAAGTAACAAGGTGGATTACCTGCAGCAGGTGGATGACTGCATGCAGGTTTTAGCGACTCCTTTAACTAGCCTGGCTCACAGGTAGTGATCTGTTTGAATAAACCTGCCACTGGGAAACTAGTTGGAACTCTCCCCTTCTCCCATTCCACTATCTGTGTGTTACCATCTTCAAAGTCCACACAGTTGTTTGTAAAAAAAAAAAAAAAAAAGTGTCTGAACTAGAAACAACATGGATGGAAAATGGATAGTTTGGGTGAGGGTTTGGATCAAGTTCGTTGTAGCTCCACAGTTTGTTGTTTTTTCACCCCCACAACAACACTGTCTGAAAAACTACTGTTGCTCCATCTTTTGCCTTGCCTAGACAATGTGATTTAAAGAAAAAGAAAACAGACCATACAATTTTTTCCTTGCCTTCTAAATGATAAGGGCTTCAGCCCATCTAGCACTGGCCCTGGACTAAAAAGTATGGAGATGGCCATACAAGACTACCCTTTAGAGTTATAAGCTAGCTTAAGTGCTAAAATGTTTTGTGAATTAATATTAGGCCAGAAACTTAGGAGTCCTAAACTAAAGACAGACAGACAGACATATGCTTTAATTTTAGATCTGTTTTCTGTCTTGGCCAGTGAACAGTTACACTTACTCTTATTTTTCTAAATATCATTTCAGATGGCAATGTTTTACACTGAGAAACTTCCCTGTGGACTAACTAATTAGTTTTAAAAGTTTATTTTCCTTCAAAGTGTTTATCTTCGAGATTAAAACAAGTATAAATTCTCAATTAATATGCTGAAAACAACATTGGATTGTGGCTTTACCCAACTTTTCCAGAATGGTTTCTCTAAGTTTGTACAGCAGCAGTTGTTGGAGCCACCTGTTCCTGTTACAGAAGCTGCTGCCCAACCTCACACATTAAACAGGTGAGATTAAGGCAAAAGTCTGGGCAGCTTGCAGAACATCCCCTAGTACAGGCTACAAACACCCCTTCTGTGAGTGTGTGCATGCTCTGGTCTATTTGATGGCCATCCAAGCGTCCCTGTGTGTTTATTTGGACTGTGGGTTCGACACTGAGGCAGATCCGTCCTCTCTCGCCGACTCACAAAGCTCTGTCATTGGCCTAAAGATGAATTTATGATCTGCCTATTTGTCGCAGAAACTTTCTTTTTTCAAATTGTGGTTTTCTAGTGACTTAAAACAAACCAATTCGGCATCAACACCACCTGCTTGTGTCTTATCACTGTGCCAGTTTCTGCTTCTTTAGCAACTGCCATGTGTTGTCATAATGTAACTCCATTTACCACAAAGTGTTGAACAGCACTTTCAGACGAGCCAGCGCCTCGCACAACAAAGCGGCCCAATTATAGAGCCATTTATGTGTTTGTCAGGGGCTTCAAATGGGCACTGGTTTCTCAGGGTAGCCATATTGGCGAGGTCAGGCACAGCATCTGAAAAGGCAGCTTTATTACAGAACAACCCATCCCTCCCTTAGATGAACACCCAAGAAAAAAAAAATGACAAAAAGGAAGGAATAAAAAATGACAACTTTGTTCTTTATAACAGTTTGGCTGAGCCTGCCTGTCTGGCTGCTCTGCGGAGCGCAGCAGCATGTGTTTCAGGGATTGTTCTGGAAGGGGGAGTGCAGAAACAGCAGGGAGCAGAAGACAAACAGGCAATTCGTGACTCATTAAACACGGCGACGGTGGCCAGCACAGTGGAGGGGTGTGAGGACCCATGTTCCAACCGGGCGATAAACCCCCCCTGTACCAGCTGGAGCAGGCATCTGTCAGCCGCACGCCGCACCACGCCACGCCACCGATTATCAGCAACAAGCCATATCTGAGTGGCCGGCCACCGCCATTTTCAAACACCTTCCCCTTACATAACAGCTCTGATTGGCTAACATGGGACCTTTAGGTCCATTGGCGGGATTAATGTTGGAAGGTTGTGGCAGACTGAGCTGTGAAGGGAAACAGTACAAGTTTTATCTTACTTCCTGTGCCATATTGGAGGTCAAAGCATGTCATTTTGTCATTTTATTAAGTGGAGCAGAGATCCGTCTGTACCCGAGGTCCGGTGCAGGGCAAGAGTTAAAACCCTGGTCATCTTAACAACAAACCTGTGGTGTGAACATTGGACAGCAGGTAACTTAAAATACTCCCTCCTGACATGGAATAAGGTACAGTAAAGATATTCTAGTTAACAATACCCATTTGAACACTTAGTTAATTTATGTCTGATGTGGTTTTGGAACATTGACCCTACATGATAAATCTAATTAATTAAATTAATTCAAGTTCTTGTTTCTCAGTCTCTCACTGTATATAAATAGTGGACAAACCATTGTATCTTGTGTGTGTTGTGCCATTTTGTGGCTTCAAGATGCACAAAGTGGCCATTACTGTGATGGTTTGGAAGCAAGAGTCCATATGTGGATTAAGTGGGTGGAGTTGGAGAAGAGCGAGGGGTGACGTCAAAACTCACTGACAACACAGGTCAAATCAACTGACGGTGTAACATTAAGATATTCAATAAATAGTAACACTTACAGGTGTGTTTGAGCTCATTAGCAGGCTATCTGAGAGACCATATAATTTCATATTGATTAACGCTAAAGTCAGCTAATGCAGCTAAAGTTACTCTAAGATATAGTAATTAAGTACCAGTAAACTTCATGACAGAATCCTCAGACACAGACATCACTCAGCCTCAGCCAGTGTGCCCACTCCTGTAATTATGCATAACTCCTTAACTCCAGGTAATCTGAATAGATGAAAATTCATCCCTCGCAGAATGAACAACAGAAACCAAAACTGTTTTTGTACCAGGCTGTGAACAGGTTTACTTTTGCCGTAACTTTGTCCATTTGAACAAATGGGTCTATGGGGACTGACTCACTTATGGTACCATCCCAGTGGACATTCAAGTCAGTGCAGTTTTTGACATTTCTGCTTTGGACTAGGTTGTTTTGATCACAAAAGCAGAATTAACACATTATCTATAGTCACTCAAATGTCAGTGTCAGCCGTTCTCTACAAGGTTCATTCTCATTAACGGACAACCACAGAGATTTTGTTTTGAACAGAATATCACCTTATGCTGCAGTTAACTGTGAAATTTCCCCATGGTGGGATAAATAAAGCCTTATCTTATCTTATCTTGTCTTGTCTTGTCTTGTCTTGTCTTGTCTTGTCTTGTCTTGTCTTGTCTTATTAAAGCTGCAGTGTTCATTGTAACCTTGGACAAAAAAAAAATCCACCTTTCCTCAGATTGTAATCAAAGTAAGCTGAGAAGAAACATTAAAATTAACTCTAGCTTTGGGCTATAGAAAGTCTACCTATATTTGTTGTTTCAACTTGGCTCCTTGTCCCTGACTTTTGCACCAAAACCACAGGATTTAGCAAATGTGCATCATACATTACAAGCTACTATTGTATGAATATTACAACTATTGAAATGGAAATCCCAGTACTTTACCAGACTAACTACGCTGGCACCTACCTGTCAAAACATGCCAAATCCACATCACTCTTCTTCCTCCCCTAAAGTCCTCACCAGCAAGTGAACTCTACACAACCCCAGATCCACTCTCATTTTGGAACAGTTGGTATTTTTTCTTGCTATATTTGTCTTTTTTGCAGCATTGTATGTCCCATTTTTAGATTAGATATTTACAGTCTAGTATCGGGTACACACTCACCACCCAAAGGCTGCAGCCCAGAAAACACAGCAAAATAAGAAAATCCAGACAGAAGGAAGGGTCTCTGCAGATAAGGATATTTCTAATAGGTCATAAGTGATGATTGGAGGGATTATTTCTATGTTAGCTTTCAGTTTATGTTACTGAATATCCTGCATAGTGTGTGTTTAAGCATCTTGGTGAAGAATCAAACTTTATCTTTTGATTGGAATGGGGCTTTAAAGAAATACATATATTATAGGCACATTATTATGGTAGCAGTTTGAGACCGCTGTTTCTGGATTAGGAGGCTGTCAATCAAAACTGGATTTTTACATAGAATTCACCATCGTTTATTCCTCCATCTGTCTCAATAAGAAGAAAAAAATGTCCAAATATTATCCTAAGCAAAATGGGATACTAAACCGTTCAGACATTGTAAGTCAACAATAACTCATGACACAGTGAGTGCAAGGTAATCAAAACCCCGCATCGCCTGGAAAAGCTCAACATCAGCACAACTTTGCAACGAGGTAAAGTTTGCTCTCAATAGAATTTAATGAGCTGCTAACTGCCTAATTAAACGATGAGAGCAGATAAAAGCATGAAATATAGATAAGCTGGAAGCACTGCCTATAGCTCCTCGGCCCATGTAGAGCAAGATGTCTCCTAAAGCCGCAATCAGCACTGCAACTAAACTGTGCCTCGTGCTCCAACTGGCTGTGAATGTTTAATAAGAAACTGACACTAAACATGCTGCCACACAAGCCAGGAATAAGAGTAAATTGCCCACCAGTTTGGAGCGACGTAAAAAAAAAGTGCCTAACTTTCACAGAAAAGCCAGCGTTAATGTGTTTCAGAAGCCCATGGCACTTTCTAGGACGTAGGGATCGGGGCTTTAACAGCGCTCGTGGTGTGGCAGAAGGGGCCTCTCCTTCTCCTCGCCAGTGTTAGCCAGGGTTGTAATTCTGACTTTAGCGCGCTTTACGACTCCCTCTCCTCATTTCTGTGGAATATGAAAACATCAGCATATGGCCGCCGACAGCACTGAGGCTAAGGAGTCAATTTCCCTTAAGTAACATTGGGACAGGGGTGACATTCACTTTCATACTGCCCCCTCGGCTCAAAAAAAGGACAGAGACCAGACAGAAAGACGGAGAGTGAGCAGGGACAGATGGTGAGACACACAAGGACAGAGGAATTCAAAGGTAGACAAAGATGGTTTGACTCTCGTTTTCTTGCAGCAGCAGGTCTTCATGGCGTCTCTGTCTCTGTGTGTTCGGTGTGCAGTTCACAGAATTTCATGCAGCTACCAGGAACAGAAAATCTGTCCATCAGCTGCTGAAGGTTCCAGCTCTGCTCCGTTCCTCTGAGCGCTCTTAAAAACCCGCTGTTTCACACCCATGAATTACGCTATTTATGGCCCTGGTTAAAATGGGCAGTTTCTGGGCACACTGCGTTTGTGTGCCTGTTTCTGTGTGTCTGTGGGTATGGGTGTGCCATGTGGCAGATGGGAAGCAATATGGCATACCTCTGCCCAGACAGATGTGGCACAGCACATCACACCGAGCCAGGAGAGGGATCGGAAACCTCAGGAACATCTGGACCTGAGGCAACCTTCACCCTCAGCTAAACAGCCAACTTTACCTGGAGAGGAGAGGAGAGGAGAGGAGAGGAGAGGAGAGGAGAGGTGAGGAGAGGAGAGGAGAGGAGAGGAGAGGAGAGGAGAGGAGAGGAGAGGAGAGGAGAGGAGAGGAGACAGGTTTGTCCATCACCATTGCTTTGCAGAAATCTTTTCAGCATTCGAACCCTTGACATGTAGAAGAGGCCTGACAGGTCTGGATTATACAAACAAGACAGGAACAGAACTTCTCAATCTGTTACTATATCTGTAAATATATCATTTGACATCCCTACATCACCTACTGTGTTATTCCAGGCTGTAAACAGAATGAAAGGTTAATCATATGTTTACATGAACACTGATCTGACAGCCGTACACTGAAGCAAAATAACATAACAGGAGTTGTAGCATGTCATATTTACTAATGTGTACTTAAAATGTCGATTTCAAAGTGAAGATGTCTCATGTTGTTAAATGCCTGATGTCCTGGGTCTTTTCACCTTGACTCCTTCACTTGGATAACTGGTGGGGGGCGACAAGGAGTCAAAGCAAGGACCTATGGAAGGTCTGTGTTCTCAGGAGTAACAGTAACAGCAAATGGAAAGGTTGAAGAAGATGTTAAAACAAGAATAGGGAAGACACAAGGTCCATACTGTAAACTAAAGAGCATTTAGAAAAGTAGACAGTTCATCAGTCATGCTAATCAAGTCCAGTGTAGTGTAGTTCCTGAAATCCTGAACAGTTGCAAAACATGGAGACTGACAAACGCTGATGTGAAGAAGTTCAACGTTTTTCCATCGAGAATAGAGACAAATATTGAAAATACCTTGTCCTATAAGAGGCACAAAAGGCACAAAAAGAAGGGATTAGAGAACAAAAAAGAAATGAATGGGAAAGGAAGGCCGTGGGAAACATAGCGAACCATAGAAAGAGAACGAGAATTGTTGGGATTCCAAACCTGGCGTGAAGTAGGAATCGGATAAAAGACAATGACTTCAAGAAATAGACTGAGCCGTTCTTTCTTTCATTGATGCATTCCATCACATCTGGAATGCTGACTCATACAAACACAGTGATCTCTATCAAACACAACCGTAAACATTCAAAGTGATTGTTTTTATCTCATATAAGTAGCCCATCCTCTTTCTGCAACTGAATAATATTTACCAAAGCCTGTATCAGAAAATACTACTTCAGAGTTGTTCGACTTATGACCATCACCCACGTATAAAAGACAGTGAATAGTGACTGATCAGAGAGTGATTCACAGTTTTATTGTCAGATATTGTGTCATCTGAATGTGCTGGATGCACAGTTTGTAAAATTGTATTTTTGAAGGAAAATGGAATAAATGGAAATCACAGTGTGGAAATCCAGAACCACCACACAATGACTAGGAAGCTGTTAACTTACCTAGTATGAATATTTGATCAGATAACAGCAGTCACAGATTGATCTAAACTGCCTGAAACAGTCCCTACACTAGACTACAAGACTGAGCAGTTTAAGATCTTAAAGCTACATTTTATATGCAGATAAAAAAGATCATAGGGACGTATGACATGTCGCTGCTCTATCCCATACGTCGCATCTTCATCTCCAGCGGCACTTTGACCGACAGATGAGGAATCCCACCTCCCTCAGTGAGAGCTGTCAATCAGTTGCTCTGTGGAGTAGAGAGCTGAGGCCTGTCCCAACACGATGCTGTCATGGCCTGCTGCACAGGAGAGCATTCCCACCACTCAGGGGGCGTCCCGGCTGGGCAGTCTGGGGGCTTGAACGAGGGGCTTTAAATGGGTGAGAGAGACGGGGCTGGATAAACTACTAATGCATCTTAGAGCAGCAGAGTGTGTTTTTGAGTTAAACTGCAGTTGATGGTTCATTTCACCTCATTCAAGGAGGTGGTGATGTATTTATCACAGGGAGCATTTAATTGGCTTTAATTGGCTTTTTATTGCATTTTATTTTGCGGTCAAAAAGTCTTCCACATAGCTCCTTTACATTTTAGAAGCTCGTCGACATTCATGAGTACAAGTGATTGGAAATGTGCAGGTTTTTTCATCAAACCAACAAACTGTGTTCTATCAGTTGCCAGTGACATAAGCAGAAAATATCTCTTTCCTCATTCTTGTTTTTTATCTTCATATCACACATTAATTAAGGTTACACCAAAGCATTTAGAATGCTTAGATTTTCAATAGCTTTGATATAACAGCCCTTACATGCATCTCACTGCTGTAACACTAATATAATTCAACATGAAAAATGACCAGGACAACAGAACCAATGGGAAACCGAACAACCAGATATTCAGCCGTGCTATTCTACAATGAAGAAAAATACAGTTGTTTTTGCAGTGACTTCCAAATGACTTTTTCTTCACATTTAACCTTTCCCAAGTGGTTTGTCATCATTTATTATAATATTACTCTCATTTGTCAGTGAAAACCAGGTATTTTCCTATATTTAATTTACTGGTCATGTAGATATTCATAAAAGCTTTGAGCGAATTCAAAGGTTATTATATCAAAAGAGGAAAATTTAAGAAAAACTTACTGTTTTAATCAAAACATATCCTTGACTAAAAATAAAAACGAGCTTCTACAACCACTGTTTTACTAAGAAACCAATGCTTAAGAAGATGGTGTTTCCACATTCAGTACAGAGAATATGAATATGAGAAACAGCATTTTACCTGAATGATTAAAATATAAAGTATAGCTGGGATTAGTGGTTGAAAAGTTATTATATGTTTTAGATCAGTGATGCGTTTGGTTGCTGGCAGATTTTTAGGTCTTTTAGGGTTAAGATGATCAAGCTAGGCCATCACCATATCATCCAAAAATGTGTTTTTCTTTTTAGTGTTTTATTTTGAGAATCAAGCTAATAAATGCTCACTTCAGACAGCAGGCTCTAGCTTTAATATATCATGTCTAACACAATATCAAATGCTACTGTGTATAAACCTATTGATGTCAGTGCTTGTGAAAATATATCTGAAATTAAGGATTAAAAATACGCTAAGTCATCCTAATCACAAGTTTCCCTCCTGCTAAGGCAGAGAGGAAAATGTATTTCAGTGCAGTTAATATTTAACATTAGGTAAACCATAATAATACAGTGGAACAGCTAGTGAAGCTCAATTAAACAATCACAATACAATTTCACAGTAGAGCAAGCAACAGCTAATGATTTTACTGCTTATGGATGAGGAGAACAGTTGTTTGCTTTACAGTATACTGAATACAGGACAGAAGTGTGACATGGAGGAAGACAGAAGGGCTGTGGTGCACAAAGAGTTAAATAGAAACAGTTGTTTGGATATTTAATTAAAGAGTATTTTTAATAAAACGGGGGGGGGGGAATGCTGAACAATGCAGCACAGTTTAATGTTGTTTTCATTTCATCTTCAGTATTTGCAGTTTTGACATTGTTCATTGGTGTAATGTTATTTCCTGTGCCATAAGGAAGCTCCTGTGGGAATAAGAACAGACATATGTCGGACAGAGGTGTGCTGGATGCCTATGGACTGTAGCCCAGATGTCCTCCTGCTCACACAAAGCAGAGTCAATCTGGTTCACATCCTTAATCTCTTCCCATCAAATGTGAACATTTTTTCTTAGCATTAACTTCACCAAAATGTTAGAGTAAAAGTGCCTGTTCAGAATTTTCATTCTCTGTATGGTTATTTGGGTATTTTCAACCTTTATTGGGGGAATCAAAGCTTGTAAAATGCTGTGTAAACACGAGCGTCACCGTCTCGCTCATATTTTCACCACATTGCTCTGTCACTTTCTGCAGAAACAGAAAACCGACCGGCAGACGGCTTCCTCCGTTCTCCCTCGCTCACTCTCCCAACTCTTTGAATAATTAGTGATGTGTGTCAATATTGTGGCCCATAGTAACCATATGGTGGGTGCAGGCAGACAGGCCATTGTTGGGAGCTGTGAAATATTGTGTATCCCTGCAAGGGCTGGAGCCAGCAGAGGCAGGAAGTGTTGTCGGGACTGACAGGGACATTGTGCGCTTGAATGGGCGAGTCCTCGGTGGCAGGGAGCACCGTGGACCCAGACAGAAAGTCTTGACCCTGGCGAGAAAGGCTGATTAGGCATGGTGCTACGAGCCTCTCCTTCATCCACCCCCACCACCACCTCCTCCACCAACACTCCCCACACCCCCCACCGGAGGCCGTTAGGGTCCGAGCAGAATACAACAAGGCCACTTAACTCTGCGACGCCTTTTCACTGCACACATAAAAACACTCATATATTCATGTCAGGGATGGAGAGGAGTGGGACGGGGGCTCGAAGCTGCACAGTCAGTGTGTGAACTCAGTGATGGGAGTGTGTCTGATTTGTGGGAATGACAGTGTACATAGAAACTGACCAGCTGATCTAATGTCTCTTCAACTGCGTAGATTTTTTTGGGGACATTTTCTTCAACTGGGTAGATTTTTTTGGGACATTTTTTGACCTTTTTTTTCATTTGTCCTATTCAGAGCTTTAAAACTAAATGATGCTATTAGTAGTTTGTGTGTTGTGTAGACGACAGATTGCAAATTAAGCTCAGCTTTTGTTTTACAGTCCTCATATTGCCACAATATATTCAGACAAACACATTAGTTCAGATGTAATAGAAGAAGGCCAACATTATCCAGTCACATTAACAAGCTGTGGAGTAGAGCAAAGCTGAGCAGAAAGAGCATCCTAACGCTAATCAGTGCCTTAAAATTTGATATAACTCCCCAACAAATATATGACTCTTAACTCTGCAAACATTTAAACTCAGCGAATCCTTCAAAAACATCAAGAAGAGACATTTAAATGCAATACTTCTTTGGCAAACATCAGAGTCTATACATATGGCAAACATTTTATTTGCTAATTAAGCATTTAAGAAATTAAATATTTAACTTTATGATTCTGAGAAGTCCACAACAGCCAGGATGATGGAATTAATCAAGGTGGTAATAAGACCTACGGGGTTTTTAATTTTAGGAATATGTGCTACATTTTAAATAATTATAGCCATTAAAGTCAAGTGGATTTATCAAAGTTTTTATATTCTCAGCGCCCTTCTGCAAAATTAATATTATGTTAAAAGATGCTCGTGCTCTGTTGTACTCTGCGACGCTGTGGATGAGGGATTCATTTTTTCAAGCTGTGTAGCTTCAACCAGAGGAGCGAGTTCATCTGGTTCAGTTTCATTTCGTCGTCTTCTGAGTCTTCTCCTCTCCTCTGCTCCATAACGGCCTGATCAAATGGGCTTCCATCCACGTCTCCTCTCCTGCCCGTCTCTCCATCCTTCTCCTCTTTCATCCCGTCCTCCTTTCCCCTCTCTGCCAATTATCTCTCCGTCAGTCTGTCACACTTTGTAGTCAAATAAAGGCGTTCTAAATTGATGCCCATCCCGCCTTTATCCCCCTGATAAAGCACAACAATTAAGGCTCATGTCTCTTTGCTCAGGCCCTTTGATGGCTCACAAAGCTGCACCCAGAAGGAGAGAGAGGTGGTGGAGCTAGACACATGTTAGCAGGAAGCTCTCTGTTTCTCTCTAAACCAATGCAATGCAGGGATGAGCAGAATATTTTTTACTCCAGTATACAAAGAGACACACTTCTGAGCATCAATATGTTGCAGAAATATGCAGCTGTGGTGACAGTGATAGTCAGATACTTTACTTTACTTACTACAAAAATTATCTATGGGTTATGAGGTGTGTAATGGAGTAGGAAAAGAGTAGAAACACAGTTCTGCAGCAAAAATGTGGCTTAATTTGTCAGATGCTTCTTTAATTTGTGCTTTTGTAATGACATGCGGTTGTGAAATTGCTTTTCACATGTTCCTGAAAATGATATTTATATGTGCACCTGCACCGCAACTTTTCAAGCAAGACAAAACACCAATGTCTCTAAAACCAGTCTATGAAAAACAATATGTGTATGGTGTTACTTTAGAGCCGAGTAACTCTAAATTTGTACTTTCTTCCAAGAAGAGAACAAAAGTTTTGTGGAAAATGTCTTGGAAACGAGAAAATTGTTTGGAAATGATTGATAGGAGTCTTGAAACAGCTAAATGTGGTAAACAATCATATTTGCTCAGGGTATTTCAAATGTTGTCGATGAAAATTAAGGCATAGATAATTACTGAGTAAAAGCCAAAACATTCAGCTTAAAAAAAAGAACATTTAAAAACACAGCATGACACCTGCAAGAATGTTGTTTTTTGCTATATGCCATGACACCGGGGGGTAAGCTTCTCTCCCATGGAAATATGAATAGTCATGTAGAAGTAAACGGAAAGGTGTGAAGGAAGCAGAAGACACAGCATCATTAAAATTCATCCCTCAAAGGATCCAAATATACAAGAGCAGCGTTATGGCAGACGCCTGACATCAAATCTGTACCCTGGTTTTATGCTTCAGTGAGATCTGAGACGTGAACAGAAAGTTTTCTTCTTAGATTAAATGACTCAGGACTAAGTGATGTGTCTCTAAGTATTTCCAAAGTATGATCAGTGTATGAAGCGCTTGGAAACTGTAACCCATTGTCACATAATTTGCTGCTGCCTGCATATACCCCTTTACAATACTGCACAGTTTATGTTGTTTATATGAATGGTGTGTTTTTCAGGCTGTGCTTTATCACTGTATGAGGAGAGGTTTAAGTGTAAAAATGCAGGATTTCTTTATGTTGATGAAATTTTAATTAATTAGTTTGTTAATAAGGGAGTATGTGACCAATCAGTGTTTAGGGTTAATATTTACACATGTTAATTTTATTCGTAAATGTTATTTTACCAATATATTTAACATCCAAGACCCAAAGAAGAAACAACCAGTAAATCAAAATGTGAACTTACTTCTCCATTATGAATATTAAATAAATAATAGAAATCATTTTTAATTATACAATGAATGTAATATAGAGAAAAAGGAGATTATTATTTAAACTTTGTTTAAAA
>JAPQRP010000009.1:18838196-18855722 GCA_037367295.1 Apogon hyalosoma | reverse complement strand
GATCCCCCTGGAGGAGCTGGTGGAAGTGGCTGGGGAGAGGGAAGTCTGGGCTTTACTGCTGAGGCTGCTGCCCCCGCGACCCGGACCCGGATAAGCGGAGGAAGACGAGATGAGACGAGAAAATGGGGTGAATGTGTGAACATTAATGAGGAAAAAAATGAACTTGAATGATTTAACAAATGGCTGCAGTGTAACAGAGTGGAAAATTTGAGGGGGTCTGAACACTTTCTATACCCACTGTAGTTGATTTCATTGGGGCTTGTGGCTAGTTTTTGAATTAGTCAATGTAAAAAGTGCCCTTCAAGGAGAGGCTGTTAAATAAAGACAAACCACAGAAAGAGGTGGTTGGTGACAGGTTCATGTCCTTTTTCACACCAAACTTACAAGGTTTTGAGGTTGTTTGTCATGTCTTATTTTATTCCTTACTTTGGTCCTTTACTTACTATAACAACATTGTTTCTGTGCTTATGTCCAGTCGAAGCTTATCTAGGGAACTGCCACAGCCTAAATTTAATAGTAGTCATTGGTAATCGAGTTGGTTAAGTTATGAGGATGTGTTTTGTTCATAACCCAAAAGGTAAGTTATCTTTTCAACCTGCTACTGTGTATGCAGACCTTATATAGTAGTAGGTATATCTCAGACAAGTCTTGTGGACCCCTGGTGATCTTCTAGGACCCCTGAAGATTGAAACCTATAGATATTGAGAGTGTGCTGGAGTCAGCTTGTGACTGAAGGGTCGCCGGTTCGATTCCCTGGCGAGGTGGAGAGTTGTTGGCTGATGTGCCCTTGAGCAAGGCATTTAACCCCCCCCACACACACACACACACACACATTTGCTCCCTGGGCACCTGATATGGCAAGCCCATTGCTCCTAGCATGCAGTGTGGGTGAGGCACAATCTACTGATGAGTTAAAGGCAAAAGACAAATTTCGGTGTGTGGTGCATGTTTACATGTGTAATAAACTACTACTGACAAAATAAAGATTCAATTCTATTCTATTCTATTCTATTCTATATTTACTAGAAAATAAGTGTTGTCACTAAATAGACCTCAATAGTACATTTTGGTGAAAAAAAATGGTACCAATAGTGTCCAGTGGCTAATATTAGACTTCTCAAATATACAGTGAGGACAAATAACTCAAAAGATATAGGATGTCTTTTTAGAGTCTGATATTCATTGATTCAGATGTCTTTGTTTAGGTATTTCTTACTTTGTCTTAGATCTTCAACTCAATAGTTCATGTTAAACATACACAATGCATTTTCAGTATCAGAATTTATCATGGCTTTTCCTTGTTTCAAGCTATTGTCAACATTTAAAAGTTGGTCAGTGCTCTCACTGGTGCTTTTCTCTTTAACCAACTGTTTAAAACCTAAAGATTCTTGTTTTAGAAAAAAAGGGAGCAGAAATTGGGGAATTTGTCACATTTGAGAATTCTATACCTGTCATGGTTTCTTATACATTTGCCTTGAATATTCCAAATCCTGTATATATTCTGGGGCCACTTTTAAATGATCTTTTGTTGTTCTAAAACAATCCTGTCAGAAAGAGTCTCTCTATTTCTGCCTTTTCACTCTGCCTCTCTCATAAACACCTACACTTAGACACACACTTGTGTTACACACACACGCACACACACACACACACACACACACACACACACACACACACACACACACACACAATGCATCACTGATTGAATTTATTGGGGAATGGATGTTGACTAGACCACTCCAAGTAGGCTAGATTGTTGTTGTTCCCAGATTGACAGACAGACCCAGAGCGGCTGATTGAAAGTGCCTTTTAGCTTGCTCTCACTGTATATTTGATTTGGCAAAATGGAAGGGGAGTCCAGTCTTTTCCCAGGATGCAAACACAAGCTCCTGTGTTTGTGTGGGAGTAGGTGTGTGCGTGTGTTTGTATATTTGTGTGCACTATGCGTACATTGACTAGTGAATGCTTTAGTAAATGCTGCATAAAATGCACCCCTTTCAGGTATTAATTGAATAATGCAAGCACTCCTCTTATCAGCCATCAAGTGGACCACTTTCTCAGTGGCTTGTGCTGCTTTCGTTGCCTGTGAATTGACTAGATTTATCTGTGTTGTTCCAGCCAATGGATGCCATTTGTTCCAAATGTTTGACATAAACATGCAAAGAGCAGAGGCGTGCACTCATAAAATAAGCTTCTAGATTGTTGTTTTACAGCCCAAAGGGACCAACGGGTGGCCTCTCAGCCTATCAAATCGTGTCGAGCTCTTGCTGAGCCAACGGCATGTTAAAGTTCTGTGTCAGCCAATGATGTGGTGAAAAGGAACAAGTGCTACCATAAAAGAAAGACGGAAAGAAAATGGAGAGGGGAGATAAAAAAGAAGCATGAAGGAAGAAGGTTTGGTGAGTGTAGTTGGAGGACAGATGTGCAGTGTTCTGCTAAATATGCACACTTATTTTCCATTCCTTTAATGGGATACATCTCATTGGGTACCTTATGTCTGCTTCCACACTGTAAATGATATCTAGCTTTTACACCTACAGGAAATTCCCCATAATGAAGTCAATACTGGCACATGGAGACTTTGCTGATTCTGCTCTGCTTTCTATTGCTCTTAATATACCAATGGTTTTCAGTATGGGCGGGAAGAAATTTGGTTTGCCTTCTTAAATGATTTTGAAATGCACTTTAATTCCAGAGTTGATTTACTTTCTATTGGTTCTTGTCTTTTGCTTTAGTCTTGTTTAAAAAATGAGGTGGAATCATAGACTGTACACAAGAATGGATCAATACAATAATAGAATGTATGCTTGTGTGAGTGAGGGGTTTCAGTGTTTTGTTTTGTTTTTTTAAACATATTTATTTAAGCTGTTTTTACTTATAGTGCAAGGTCTTAAGCTTTCATGCCTGTATTTATAGTGATTTTACATTTGATGTACAGATTGGCTGGCACTTTTAAATTTTGTTGTACCTGAAACATCACCCATTTGTTTGACTGCTATTTTGAAAACTCAAGTTTTGCATTTTGCCCATGTTGGTTTTTGGAGCCAGAAGTGACGTAGGACAAGAACTATAGAAAATCATGGTGGGAGAAGCTCTGCAAACAAACTTAGGGTAAGGTATTATTGAAAAACACCCATTAGCCATCTATGGCTCTCCAACAGCGGGCAACAGCTAACAGACCAGCTAATCAAACAACTTGCATATATTGAGTAGAAGTGAGTGCTAGTATGTTGTAACACTACAACAGAATCACACAGTAACAGATCTCCTTTTGCACTGATGACTTGGTATTGGTGCCAGTATGCGGCATTTGTACTAAAGGTATACTATTCTCTCACTATGTCCAGTTGTCATGGTGATGCATATCAACTTTTGCAACATTGACCTCAGCCTGATTGCAGTTACAAGTGATAAACTTAAAGATAAAGTTATAACATTTCTGAAATAAAATATACTGAGAAGTTTTCAGGCAAGAATATACTTGTTCTGACTCAAATCTGGTTGATTCATCAAGACTGAACATGTTTGAAAATTTGGTCTAATGTTGGAGATTTCCAGCTACATTTGCTCATGCAAAGATTCAATCAACCAATCATTAGTGTTATTTTGAGGCCTAGATCCACCTTTTAGCAGGACTCATCAACAGTTTAACATAATGATCTGCAAACTGATAAGCTCACATTTGTGCTGCATGAGGTTCTCAGAGGCTCTTTTTGTTTTATTTTAACATCTTATTACATTTATTTTATTATGACACCAAGCTGATGAACAGAAACAGTTAAGGGTAGTGCTTCATTTTATTTTTGTTCAGTGTTATTTGAATTACAGCAAACATGAAAAATCAACTCGGGCATGAAAGCTTAAGACCTTGCAGTACTGTAGAGGAAAACTAAACAGCAGCCCTCTGAGCAAACAAATCTATTTGGTATTATTTATGATTGCCTTTTTCATTACATTGTTAAACTAGCCTGTAGGAAAAAGTTGAATTATCCACTTCTAGTGAATGTACACATTACATGAGTCATTACAAAAACAATGTACGTTTATTTCAGGAGCATCACATATTTTATCACTAAAAAAAAAAACATATTTGTAAAGTGCCGCAGAACCTCAAAACCCCAAGCACTGGGCTATAGGTGGAAAATAAAAATCCACTGTACAATAAAATGAATCAAACTTAAATGGTATTCCTTTACAATTGGGATACATTAATTAATATTAGTTACTGTAGTAACAATAACTAAAAGGTAATTCACACTTAACTAACGTGCTTAGTATTGATGGATGTTAATAGCATCTTTAAATAATGCATAAATGAATACCTCAGTTAACATGAACACCATACATAAATGGTGTCTAGTTAACGGTTTATTAATTGTCAGTTGTTATTAAATGTTTTATACTGCATTAACTAACACTAATTCATGTATCCTTGTTGTAAAGTGTTAGATTGTATTTATTATATCTTATAGCGGAGTTTTATTTACTGTCTTTAATTAAGTTTAGACTTGTGCGTTTTGAAGTTTTGTCTTTTATTCACCAAGCATTCGATGCTCCTGAAATAAATGAGCGCTGTTTTTGTTATGATTTTTCATATATCATCCCTGTGTATGATTTGATTTTAAAATTGCATTTTTAAATTACAAATTGCAATAAATTGTAGAAGGCTCTGGCACAACTTAACCTACTTCTAAGGTACATGGACAAGGAGAAAAACAAGCAACAGGTCACAAACTCTACACTTGTGGTCTATTTGCTTTAAATTTAGCCCATTGTGTTTTGCCCAGTGGCCCTCATTTTGCATGTTTCATATTTTATTTAAATACAGCTGGTTGTGCATTTCCTGATGACCCTGATGAAGGCCACCAGCCAAAACATGGTGGTCTACATTTAGAGTGAAATAATATAATAATAAAACACTAAAATATTCTAGATGACAAGTGGTCCTGTAGTTCTTGATCTGTGGCTAGTAAATTGTAAATTATAATCCAAATAATACTCAAGTATCTCAACAGTATTGAACAATGGGGTGTATCAGTTTGAAATGAGTAAAACCTTTTTAGACTCAATGGTCAAATAAAAATTTGGAGATATTTTTTAATCAAATGGTAGACATTTTAATGGATTTCACAAGTTGTTTCAATTTTAATGGATTCAGACTCAGGTGTGTGTGTGTGTGTGTGTGTGTGTGTAGGTGTGTGTGTGTGTGTGTGTGTGTGCGTGTGTGTGTGTGTGTGTGTGTGTGTGTATTTAGCTCATGCTCTTTTGAGCATTTTTGACAAAAGGACCTCATTGTCCACGTCATGTAGCTTCCTTTTTGATTCATTTTCCAAATGATCAAAACACAACACTTGTAGAAATGTATTAAATAAGATTGCAGTCGTACACTGGTTTAAACATTGTAGGTGAACATACTGTGAGTGTGGAACACTGAAAGTATGTTCCACCAATCAGCTTTCTTCAACACACAGCCCCGCCTCCAATAACTCCAGGTAATATGAAGAGTCCTGCCTTCCTACAAGGAACTAGTGATGGGAATTTCAGCTCTCCTCAATGATCCGGTACATTTGGTTCAGTTCTCCTGGAAGAGCCGGCTCTTTTGGCTCTCAAATGGCTCTTCATTTGATCCCTTTCCCCCTTTGTAATTTAGTCAAATTTTGCACTGTTTTGACTTGTGATACGTGTACACATAACTTAACCTGTTTGATAAATTCGTTGTACTGAAGTAAAACGTCTTGTTCAAATATTAAATTGTGGTAGCCAATTGTTTTACTGCATTTACATACTGAACACTCTGAAACCACCCAATGAACCCTCCAACTTGCTTGTTAAACTACTCTGTCACACAAAACAAACAGACATTTTTTAAAAATTACAAAAATTACTCTAATGTGTTTTGCTATTTCAGTGTCTCATTTTAGCTGAACACATGGCCCATTTTACCTAAAGACAGCGCATCTAAAAAATGTGGGGCAGTTGATGTTTCTAAAGCTACAGGACCTGAACAATTATATTTGGTTTCATCAATTCTACACAAAAACATTTAATACCTTCCTTATTTCCTACAAAAATATAATTCAGTGAAACACATTGCAATTTGACATTTTCCTAAGCACTTAACCAAAAAGTGGCACAATTTAGTTGATGTCACCCTATTTGATACCTGACACCAATACTTTCAGTGATTTTGTAAAATGAAAATGTTACACTTAAAAGACACTACACATGACAAATACTGTACATTTAACTGATTTATTGTTTAGAAACTTTGGTGATTATTATTTTAACCCATAAAGACCTAGTGATACTTTTGTTGCTGTAACCAAATGAATTTTTCTCTTTATGTAACCTTTCATTACTGATTTATCACCATTTATTATAATATTATCCCCTGTATTTTAAACTTTCTCTGTGAAAATCAGATATTTTCCAATATTTAATTCACTGATCATGTAGATGTTCACAAAAGCTCAGAGTAAAGTTGAGGGTTATTATATCAGAAACAGAGAAAACTGAAGAAAAAGTGACTTTATCAGCTAAATCTATCATTAACTGAACATAAGGATTTTACTGGTGAATCAATGTTGTAGAAGATAACGGTGTTTCCATGTTCACTATGGAGCCTCTGAACGTCCAAATGGGTCATATCTGATGGTCATGAAAAAATGAAAAACTGTATTTTACACTAATTATTTACATGTATTGATACAATTAGTGGATCAACAGGAATTAAACCATTTAGCTCAGTAGATGGTTTAAATTAAATGTGAATGTTTGGGACTTTATGGGTAAAGCAATGAAATAATAGAAATATTAATTGAAATATAAAATCCAATTCAATCAATCAATTAGACTCTAAAGCCTATTTACAGAATCCTCCAGAGCAAACACTTAGTATGACAGTGGCGAGGAAAAACTTCCTTTTAGGCAGAAACCTCGAGCAGACCCAGACTCCTGGAGGATGGTTGTCTGCCAAGAACAGAGACAGAGAGAGAGAGAGAGAGAGAGAGAGAGAGAGAGAGAGTGATTGGGGGAGGGAGGGGGGGGTAAGGAGAGACACATAGAAGCACGACAAATATTGATAATAAACATGCTACAATAACTACACTAATATAACACTAACACGCCCCAAGAAATAAATTAAAAAAACACTGACCCGTTGTCAACATCCTAATAATCGAACTATTTACATATGATTAAGGTGACCCTAGTGCAAGACGCTACCAGGGGCCACAATTAAAGGTGCTCTATGTAGGAATTATGTTTCAAGTAATCATAAAATGGCCCTGACTGTCACCAGACATTAAGGAATCGTGTTCATTTCAAATACTGATATCACTGACAGTAATGGTCCAGCTAGAATATTTACATTTGAAAAGCTCATTGTCAGCCCCTAAATAATGTTTACGTTGTCATTTTGTGTTTTGGTCTGATGCTCCGCCCATCACCTATCTTTCAATCACCAAAGTCAGTAGTGTTTCAGCATCCAGGTTGCCAGTTCCACTGAGCTGCAGATGGAACATTTCTGATCACAAATGTCTGTCTTTACTAAACCTAAAAGGCCTCTTATTATTCCCAAATATGTCGTGACAAAGTGAGAAACAAAACAAGGATATGTATAGGAGATGCTTTTGAAACATGGAGACGGCTGACAGCGGAGAAGAATTTGAAGGCCCACGCCGGCTCTCTGTGGTCTCCCCTGGCTTTCAGTGGCTCTTACTGGATGGTGGACAGTGGGCCCGGGCAGAGGTGTTTTCCTCCTGGGTCGAGCTGCAGTCTCTTCTCCCGGCATGGGCCCGGGTGTAGAGACCGTGGTCTGGCTCGGTCCCCACTTTTTAGGGAAAGTTTGGGGTTGAAGAAAAGGTTTTCATTTGGGTAATTTCTATGGAAATGCACTGGGGTTTTCAAAATCCTGATAAAGTTTCTGGTAAAGTGCCTGCGGTGGAAAGGGGGCTCTTGTAACTTTGCTAACCCAAACCTAATGGTGGCCTAGATGTCTTCACAGCTCTGTGAATGAAGACATTTCATATACTATAAATTACAAGGTGATACAGAGTGTCTGATGCTCAGAATTACCACTGAGACAGATGGGGCCCTTTAGGAGTCCAGGATAAGGGTCTGGAATTCACTGTTCGGCACCTGGGGGATTATTTATGAATAAATAAATCTCCAATATTTGCTTCTATTATGTGGAGTCAGTGTGTAGGTACAGTGACTTTGATGTTGCAGTTCTGTAAAGCATGCCTGTGGGTCTGTGGGCTGCTCTGTGTGCTGTACTGCTCCAGGTGCAGCAGCCTCGGGCGGCCTCAACTCCAACACACTGCGCGTGAGAAGAAAAAAAGCGCCTCTGACGTCAGCCACGTTACATTTCAGTAGACCAAGATGGCGGAGGTGAGCGGGCTGAGGAGCAGAAATCACTTCGAGTCGAACTGCAAAAGCCGAGTCGTTGACGAAGGTAAACAGTTGTTGAGAATGTCGAGTAGTTTTTAACACTAGTGGGATAAGAAGTACGTGGGCTGTGGGTTAGTCAGGACTCTAAATATTTAGCTTCCGCCGTCTTTGTCTCGGTCGGTGCCAAACTCTCGCTTTTCCGTTAGCCAGACGGCTGTGTTTTCAGTTGGGCACCCGGGGTGTCCTGCCAAATGCGGCTCCTCCTGCCAACATTTACTCTTCTATTTCGTTAAATTGGAGCTGGCACACATTAGACTGTATGGAAATTAAACGAGAGGAATGTATGTTGTGGGAGTTTGTTGGCACTTTCTGTCAAAACGTGTTGTCCTTCATGTTAAGTTGGGCTAAAAACCTGGGGTCTTGAAGAGGATACTGATTCTGACCCGGGTACTAATGCAAAACACCTGTCGCCTCATTTGTCCTGGCCGTCACTTTGGATCGGTTCGCACAGGACCACGACCGGGCCAAGTGTACTGAAGCCTCCCCGCAGCCCGGGCTGTTCGGGCTCCAGACTCATCGGTCCTGAACTTTGAAACAGTCCGCGTCAGGGCAGTTTCCTGTAGGGCTGTTCGTCCACACCACCACGCGTACACTAATCCTCTCAGCCCACTAATGACTCGGATATTTTCGAATACCCTATTATTAGTCTGTTAGGTTTGTCAGCAGACTTATCCAGGCAAGTGCAAGGCTCGTTTTGTCCTCTACGTGCAGCTGCATGGGCATGTTTGCATTTTGGGGTAGAGAGAACATATGGAAAAACACCTGAACATGCAGATTCTACAGCTTTCATTCATTAACTGGTTGTTTTTCTTCTCAGTGTTGAGTTCAAGCGAAGTAAATCGATTTGTTTTTCTGTCTATGTGAAGTTAAAACATGATTCAAACTAAAACTATTGGCCATATATGTATATCAATAATCAGCAATAACTAAATGATAAATAAAATAAAGTACCATTGATAGGACATTCACAGTTGATCCATACACACACTTTCTTTTGCTGAGCATTCTTGTTATATAACAAGAATGCTCAGCAAAAGAAAGTCTGTACATGGATCTTTACTAATAATCTTCCCAACTATTCTTTTCTCTGACCACAATACTGCCCCAAAACTGCATTTAAATGTCTCTTGAGTCGGGGATTATACATATTGTCTATTATCTCAATAAGCAGCAGCTTAAAATACCACTAAGATATTACAAGTGGTATATATCAAGAATGTTGAGCAAAAAAAAAGTGTCCATTGGAATCAATTGTCTAAATTGTGTGATGTAGGAATATCCCTTAAGCCAAAAACTTGATTAATAAATGTAATGTTCCCTAGCCCAAATCAAGCTTTTAGTTCCACATCACATATATATTCACCTGCTCAGGGATCTCTACTAACAAATTTTTAAATTACTCTTAATTCTCTGTTCCATGACTACAATGCTGCCCTATAACTGCACTTAAGTGTGTTGTGAGTCAGGGTTTTTTAGTATCTTGTTTATTGATATGGATAATGTGGCTAATTATAATAATACCCATCGTCTTAAACCTTTAGGTTGCAATATTTGTCACACCTGCTGATACTAGGTTTTGACTGGTATAGCCTAAACCTTATTTGCAGAAAATTTTAAGATGTTTTGGAATAACATTAAACAGGGTAAATGATAAAGTAGTTAGTGGTTAGTTTTCTGTTCAATAATGCTCTTGCTTTACAGATTGTTTGACATGGGTATTCAAGAAAAAAAAGCATATTTTTTCTGCTTCTATCTTCAAGGAAAAGACCTAAGCTGAAGTGAAACTAACTTACTTCCTGTGGGTCATTCTTAATGTCAGTAATTCATGAGCGTCATCTGTTAGATATGGTTTGGAGTACCTTATCGTGATAACCTTTATGTCTGCTTCAACACAGGCCAGCTGGCTTAGTGACGGCAACATTCACCAACTGCGGTTGCTCTTAATCTGCACTTTGTCCTCTGAGCACAGACTCTCAATTGGTGTTTTTGCTCCAACTGAACATTTGCCCCGCTTGACTTGTGTCCAGAGAGGCCTAGTCTAGTTGTCTTCGGTGCTGTTTTTTTCGGGAGTCAGTGTACATGCATGTTAATAAGCTACAGTGGGTTTTAGGTCTTTCTCATAAGCATAGGCACTTCTGTCTTGCTTTTAATGGCATAAACACAAGTTAAACACCTGTTCTGTAGCTTGTTCATTGTGTAAAACTGACAAATTACCCAGAAAAAATGGCTGTGTGAAGAGTGAAAGTCGCCATATTTAAAGAGAAGGGGACTATAGCCTTATCTAAAAGTCTAGCTTGGATATAGTGCAGTAGTCAAGGGAAGGGAATGCTGATTTGGGACACATTCTCAAGATGTAGGACAGCTAGTGCAGTAGTGCAGAGATGGTGTATTCAGGTTGGATCGTTAAAGATAGTCTCATCAGAAGTGGAGGGATGAAAAACTGAATACACTCATGTTTGTGTGTGTCTATACGCATAATGTAATCTATCTTATTCTTTGGTGACTTTGTTGACGTGTTTGTGTACACAGAGCAGTACATGTAGGCCAGTGAACATCTGCTCAGTGCTTTTGAAAGATAAGTAAGGTAGCTAATTTTAGTTCTGCCCCTGTTTTCTGTAGGCTGGGGAATGGGACAGTACATTAGCCCCTTTATAATTAAATGTGTGCAGTCAGAGTATATCAGGAAAGATAATGGTTTTTCTCTGGCTGTTTATGCACATTGAACCTACTCAGCATACTAGATTCCCCACATCCAATACAGACTCATAGCTGTCCCTGCAGAATAGTGTCTTTGTGCAGATCCCCTCCATGGCTGCATTCTGTGGTACTTCATGCTGAGTGCTGCTGCGGACTTGATGGGAACCTGTGCTGCCATAGACTCAGGAAATGTGCAGGACTAATTTGTGTGCTGAGCAGATTACTGTACGTGTCCAACGCATGCAGCAGCTAGTCAAACACTAGCACAGCATTGCTTTGGTCCTTTGGGATTTTGCTGGGGATGCTCTACTTACAGCTATCCTCAAATCAAGAAGCTTTACTTAATATCAGTGTTTCATAATTTAATCAAAATTGCATAGTTTTGAAACACTCCAAGACCTAGTGGTATTTTTGTGGTGCCTTACAAATCAGTTTTTCTCCACATTTAACTTTTTATAAGTCATTTATCATAATATTCTCTACATTTTTGCATTTTTTCAGGGAAAATCATGTATTTTCCTGTATTTCATTCACTGACTGTATAGATGTTAATAAAAGCTCAGAGTAAATTCAAAAGTTATTATTATCAAAACAGAGAAAAATCAAGAAAAGTGAGTTTTCTAGCAAAATGTATTAACTAAACAAAAAGCAAGTGTTTACGACGACTGCCATTTGTCAAACTACATGGGTTTTACTGATGAATCAGTGTTGCAGAAGATGATGATGTTTCCACAGTCACTGCTTAGTCTCTGAATGTCCAAGTAGATCAGATATGATGATACAGAAAAGCTGAGAAACTGCATTTTACCTGAATTATTTAAATGCATTGATAGGAATGGAACAGTACATTCATTGTCTTTTATGCAATAAGTTATTTGCTAGTGGTGTCATATTCCAGGGCCATTTTCAGGCAACATGGCAGTCTAAATTGAAACTGAAACTATTTTTCTATTAACTGGTGACACTCTTCAGTTTAAGGATATCTAAATCTTGTTTAAATTTGGAATATCATTTAAGTTTTAGTGTGTACATTTTTCAAACACACTGCACCAAAGGAAATTCGGAGGGGTGTTTTTTGTTTTTTTTTTCCCCTCATTTACAGACCAAATGAATTGCCATTATCCCCACTAATATAGAGTACATTTTACAAACCTAATGAAGTTTTGTAATTAAGGTCACTTCATTAGCACCATAGCTAGAAAATTATGACTCAAATATATGAGTGAGTAGTCTGTAATGTTTCTCATTCTGCCTCTTCAGTGTCAGATTACTCTTTTCTGTATCTGTAAAGGAGCTGTAATATTATTCCCAGGCATCTGGTCAAAAAGTCGGTAACAGTGTTAGACTGGGATAACGGAAAAGTTAATGGAGTGTGTCATTGTGGATTATTATGACATGTTTGCTTAAGAAGTTTTGTCGGTTTCATGGTGGGAGTTGGCCATTTGTTGACATTTTGTAACAATTGTCTCTTGCCTATATCCATAATAACAGCCACAATACATACACTGATTTCTGTGTGGAGGCCTAGGGTCAGATTTTCAGCAAAAATTCTCCTAAGATCTTCAGTGTATCTACTTTGCTCCTTTACAACAGTGTACAACTCTTTCTGTGAGGGATGTAAGAGCACTGAACTGTTTTGGTACACAGTCCTCATTTTGGTGCTTAATTTCTGTTCAGTGCGCTGTGTGGGTTAAACGTTCGCTGTCATATACTCTAGTGGATAAAAAAAACACTAAAATCACCTAGCTAATACAACAGCTTTGAAAGTTAAACATGGTCTATTATGCAATGTGGAAAGCAGATAACATTTCTACACAAAGGAAAAATGTACTTGTTTTAATTTTAACATTCCATACTATACAGAGTTGACATTGTGCAATTCTCTGCATTGTAGTTTGTGATCCAGCATAATTTAGCACACAACCCTAAACTGCTGATGTGTTTCCAGACAGGAAGGAAGGCATCACACAGCTCTAGAGGGAACATATGCTTAAGATTTAAGGGGCAGGAAGACTATCACCAAAAGATCAAAACAGAGGAAACTATAAAATTGTGTCCTTTCACTTGCCCCTTCTGATTTTCAGTACAAGGCTATTTCTGAACCTGACCTAGATGGACCATAGTGGGTAACAGCATGTAGCCCGGTTCAGGAGGCTGGAATTATTCCTGTCTACAGTTTGACCCATATAGGGTGTTTCACATTTATTTTACCTTCTCGATACAATAGTTAGTCGTCCAAGAAAAACAGACCTATCCAGAGGCACAGGGGAAAAAAGTGTTTTTGTTCTGACTGCACAGCTCTGCCTCCACATTTCTCTCCTTCTCACTTTTCATGTTTTTTTTGCCCCAGGAAAGAACCCGTTTGTACATATAGCTTTTTCCTGAAGTATGTTATTGTATGAAGGATTTGAAGTGGTTTTTATCTGGTTTTCATTTACCTGGAATTTGCTTAAATGTGTTGAAGTCCTTTTTATATGTGACTTTTATCAGTCTAAATCATCAGTAAGGAAAACAGTAGAAAAAAAGACCTGAATTATTTTCAATAAAGCATAACAAAACAAATGGACACATCACAAATTCTATGATCAATATACAGGACTTTTTTTTTTTTTTTAGAGTTTATGATTTTGCTATTGACATACTTTGATCCAGATAATTTCCTTCATCAGAGGACTAAAAGAATGCTGCAGTATAACCCACCACTGATATCACATTATTTAAAATGTATGATGTAATATATCAGTGACTTAATTTTTTCCTTGTCTCCTTTCATATCAGTTATAGATTTGTAGCATTTTGGCTCCACCTGACTTCACGTCATGTAAAAGAAATACTGAAACAAAATTACAAATTTTAATTTGAGGCCGCTTTTATTTTAATAATGTCTGGTGACACTGGTCAGGCTGAAATAGGCTAAGTGATAGTAAACATATCTGTAGCAGTCTGATACATTAACACAAAAACAATTGGGATATTTAGGTTAATCACAGTCATTCTTTCGTGAGGCTCAATGTTTTCACAGTAGCACAGTTACGTGAAATTCGATATTTTATCTATTGTTTTTCCATTTACCCCCCCAAGGCTTGAGTGGAGTGGAAGATGTCCCAATTTTGCGGCGTAAGCAGAGGCCTCCTTTAGCTAAACCTGAAGACCTGGAGGATGAGCTACCTTCCAGGAATAAAACATCAAATACAGCCACTGTCAATAGCCTCACCCCTTCACCAGATGAAGAGATCCAGGAAGAACAGGTAAGAGGAGTATATTTTGTGTCTTTTGTGTAGCTGTTCATTTTCATTTGGCAGAATATCTCATTTAAATATCCTACTTTACCATGTCACGTTTATGATTTTATTGATAGCCAAGTGATGTCCATTTCAGTATCATTGGACTTGTAACTGAGCTCTGTCTGTGTTTTTAGATTATTTGATGCGTTTCAACTTTAATCTGTTTTATCTATGATAAGGAGGCCTGTCCAATTCTGAAATACAAGTACTTGGTGTGGATTTTGCATGTTTTTTGCATGTCTTCTTGGAGTTGTGCCAGGTACTAAAACTTCCTCCCACAATCCAAAAACACACACCTTAATAGGTTAATTGATGACTCTAATTTGGTTGTGTATGTGAAAGTGGATTGTTGTCTCTGCGATGAACTAGTGACGTGTCCAGAGTGTTCTCTGCTTTCACTCACTGTCAGCTGGGATAGGCTCGGATTAACTGGTTTCAGGAAAAGAATATCTATAGCAGTTGTTCAAACATTAAATCTGTTGTGTACTCATTTATGAGATTTTGTTCTTCATTGATATAAATGACTGTAACTTTAAATGCCATGTGGTGGCATGGTAATTTATCTTAAAATTTATTAATTTTCTTCATATGCTTAATCTTCTTAACATATCAAGTTAAAGTTGTTTTTTTTTTTAATAAATGGTTTACATTTCTTAAACATCTATGACCCATTTGTAATTCTCCTACACTGAATCTGCCACGTTAGAAGTTCAGTAACGGGAACCTTTTCCCGTGTCCAGGAAATCTAACTGATTACAAACTCATGTCTTCAGGCTGTAGTAGAAGAAGAAAAAGCTAGGCCCATCCAGATTGTCTTGGCCAATGAGGATGAGCACAGCTTTGAACTGGATGCTTCAGCGCTGGAGAAGATCCTGCTGCAGGATAATGTGAAGGACCTGAATGTGGTGGTTGTGTCTGTTGCCGGTGCTTTCCGCAAGGGCAAGTCCTTCCTGCTGGACTTCATGCTACGTTATATGCACAATCAGGTGAAATAATTAATTGTGAACAAATGCTGCTGAGGCTTGAGAAAACAAGGTGTGGCTCTCATTATTGTTGTCCTTAACATAGTTCAAAAAACAGTCATTAGCTTTCTCATGCTTAGTTGGTGTTGGTGAGTATTTATAGTGAAGAGAGAAAAGGACTGGAAGTGATGTAGTACAAGTAGTACTGGCAAATGTACCAGTAGACAAGACAGGTGCTTCTTGTCAGGTCTCATACTGAGGAACTTACACAAGCAAGACTAAGACATGTAGGGAGATGCATAAATAAGACAGTGGATATACAGGTCTTACCCGTCTGTTAGAAATATGTCATAATAATAGGTGTAAAAAGTTTGTAGAATCAGTTTTAAGAAGTTTTTTCTTGTGAGTAACATGAAGCAGTGCATTACATACCCACACACTTTATACAAACACACGCATTTTGTACGTATCAATCCAGCGGCCTTAACGTAACCACCAGACCAGGAGAATTCTTAGTAGCAGCTGTGCACAGAAGCAGCTAAGGATCACTTTACATCCACTCACACCCTCTTTTGTGTACAAGGCAGTAGAATTTTATGGCTCTGTCTCACAGCTGTTTAGCAGCATGAACAGTGACATTCAAGCAAGTGTGTACAGATCTGCACATGTCCACATTTTCCTCAAACACTGATACTATGAATTGTTTAGTTCTTTTCAGTGGATTGAATTATGTTTTTAAGGCTTAATATGATTACAGAGGTTGTACTTGAATGTCAGCAGCTCTGTCTCATAATAAAATGTGATTCTCATTGTTTAACCATAATTAAAATCATGGTAAAGCATGTGGTTGTCAACAGGAATTGGTGCACATGCATATTTGCCTTGTAAATCAATGTTAGCTTTTTAATTTTGTTTATATATGTTTGCCTTCTAGCCTGTGAGTCTCCTCAGTTTTCAGTACAAAGTGCAATTGAGACCATGGCATGTTAATTTATTCTTTTCTCTCTCTCCCTAATGGATTTTTCAGGGTCTTATTAGTGTAAAATTGTCAGTGTAACAGGACTAAACGCACAAATAACTATTCACTGACTGCTACGCTTATCATAATCTTACTGAAGTAGACTTTGACTGCTAAACTTAAGCCTGTTACTGCAGCTTCTCCACCTAGTTTAATTGTAATCAGTCAGCTTAGATCATAAATCACTTCACACCTATAATTATACAACACATAATGCAAAGGAAGTCTGTGTTTAGTGTCATGGACTGTTGTGGAAAGTATGTGTGCTTAAATGTAAAGTCATTCCTATTCAGTCCATTACAACAATTGTTCTTCCCAAATTTCCTTCCCCAACACTTCACCCCACTTCTACATCCAGGAGCAGAGTGATTCATGGATAGGCGGTGACGATGAACCTCTGACCGGCTTCACTTGGAGAGGAGGCTGTGAGAGGGAGACCACAGGAATTCAGATCTGGAGTGAAGTTTTTGTGGTTGAGAAACCCGATGGCAGCAAGGTAAAGGTTTGCACATGGAAAAAACTCACACCACTAACTCTGTCACAGCAGATGTACTAAGTTTGTTGCGTTCCTCGTGTCTCGTCTTCATAGGTTGCTGTGCTTTTAGTCGACACTCAGGGAGCCTTCGACAGCCAGTCCACCATTAAAGACTGCGCTACAGTGTTCGCCCTCAGCACAATGACCAGCTCTGTGCAGGTTTAACCCAGACTCCTTTAACACTGGCCACTTATACTCTGTCTCAGTATTTTTTAGTTTCATGTTGTGTGTGTTTCTTTGATTTTAGGTGTACAATCTCTCTCAGAATATACAGGAGGATGATCTGCAGCATCTGCAGGTCTGTATTATTTCTGTTTGTCACTAAATAGTGTCATTTATGTTTTAGTTTGTTGTGCTCATCACTTTCCATTTGATGTATAGCTCTTCACTGAGTATGGGCGGCTGGCAATGGAGGAGATCTACTTGAAACCTTTTCAGGTACTGCCTTCACTTAATTATTGATATGTTTGTCCACATTTTGTATTTTCAGAACACACAAGGCAAAAACTATGTACTTTATATCACCAAATAATAAAAGTCTGGTGTGTAAGATTTCGGGTGATTTAATTCTGTGTTTCT
>JAPQRP010000009.1:18827682-18838123 GCA_037367295.1 Apogon hyalosoma | reverse complement strand
ATTTTTTTTTTTTTTTTTTTTAACCAATATTTTAATATCCTCTTACCTAAAAGGCCAGACTGGCCAAAATACACTGGATGTAGGCTGAGGACCGAGCTTTTTATACATCACTAAAAATTACACAATTCCTCTTAAATGAAACAGAAATAAGACCATGTTAATTACTATTAATTTAATTTGTAGTGTTAATTTGTCTGTGACTGCTAAAATGTTTTAAATTTGTTCTTTTAATCATAGTCTAGCCTATCAGTAACAAAAATATTTTCTTGCTGTAGCCTGAAATGTTGTTTTCCTAATTATGTCTCTGTGTGGTGGCGGTTTGTTTCAGTCGCTGATGTTCCTGATTCGGGACTGGAGTTACCCATATGAGCACGACTACGGTCTGGATGGAGGCAACGCCTTCCTGGAGAAGAGACTCCAGGTAATGCTTATATTAAAATGGCCATTATATGTCAAGTCATTGCGGCCTGCTATGTTTTTTTTTTTTCCTCTGTAGACTGCATACAATTATTTTTCTTCTCAGGAATTTTAGTTGTCCATGAAAATTTGAAGATGCATTAAGATAAAGATTTTAATACAGTTTACTGTCTAAAATACCACACCTAAAGTCCTAGTTTGTTCCGTGCACACAAATTTGATGCACGTGTTTACACATGTATTAGTCTGTGAAAAAGCAAACAGACTTTGACTGTGACCTTATGTTGCTGTCTGTTGAAACAGGTGAAACAAAATCAACACGAAGAGCTGCAGAATGTGAGGAAGCACATTCACTCTTGCTTCTCCAACATTGGCTGCTTCCTGCTGCCACATCCTGGGCTGAAGGTGGCCACAAACCCATACTTCGACGGCAGGCTGAGAGGTGAGAGGAAGGCAGGAATGACATCATCAACATGATGTGGAGTCAGAATGTGTGTGGGGTTTTTTTTAAGAGCTGAGATGGAGAACAGATATTTGGAACCCAATATAAAATACATTTTCAGTAAAAATGAGGATGTTTTCAAGTTTGGAGTAACACAAGCTACAACATAATGTCTTGAAGTACATGTTTAATTAGAAGTATTTTAGAATAATATCATAAAACAGAAATTGTTTGAAGCTCTCACACTCATTTCTTATAACATGAACTGATAATTTAAATTTAAAAAACTAAAACAAAATGGGTCTCAAAAATGTATGTAAAATAAAGAAAAATAGTTATATTTTCACTGAAAATTGTTTACTTTAGAGTTATTATCTGTGGTTCAGAAAGCAGAGGACCTCAGTTTGTCCTAGGGTAACATAGACAGCACATTTACAAGATGAATATTGAATCTGATAAGCTTTACAGACCATTGGACTGAAGTGTGTTTATGTGTTTCAGACATTGATGGTGATTTTAAACGGGAGCTGGCCAGGCTGGTGCCGCTCCTTTTGGCCCCAGACAAATTGGTGGAAAAGGAGATTGGAGGCAATAAGGTCACCTGCAGAGATCTCCTGGAATACTTCAAGGTCCAGTAACACTTTAGATAAAAAGTTCTCTTTTTTTTTTTTTTACTTCATATTTTAAGGAGTTGGTGAGTTAGACATCATACATTTACCTGTATGTTGACACATTAAGATTTCCATGCATTTGGAAAGTTGAAAAAGCTAAATTTTAAGGCTCAAAACTCACCTCATGAATTGGTTTCTGACTGAGTTGAGTAACATAAACGAACCAGGTGACAGTTTGGATCCTAGTTCTTTCAGTTTGGCACATAAATGAAAGTAGTACAGATGTGTCTTTGAAAAGTGCTTGTCAAATTAATTCCTGTTTCCTTCCTGAATATGCTCATTAAATAGAAGACGTTTGTATCTGAGTTCATATTATTTTCCTACTCCACAGGCTTACATAAAGATTTACCAAGGCGAGGAACTGCCTCACCCAAAGTCCATGCTGCAGGTTAGTTGAACTGTATGAATCATGTCTGTTTTTAGGTTTCAAGTCTCCTGTTGCCATGCTGCTCATAAAAATGAACTCTTTGTTTTTCAGGCGACTGCAGAGGCCAACAATCTGACTGCTGTGGCAGGAGCCAAAGACATGTACAGCAAGAATATGGAGCAGGTGAGGACATGTTTGAATCCCCACTGATGGTGACTCAAGTTACTCATCATGAATTATTCCATGCTTTCTTCATTTTTTTCTTGTCCTGATTTGTCTTGTCTTCTCAGATCTGTGGAGGGGACAAGCCATACATCGCCCCAGGTGACCTGGAGCGCTGCCACGAAGAGTTTCGTGAGCATTCAGTTCGTTACTTCCGCTCTGTGAAGAAAATGGGTGGAGAGGAGTTCTGCCAGCGCTACCAGAGCCAACTGGAGACGGAGCTGGATGAGGCCTACGTCAACTTCTCCAAACACAACGATGGCAAAAACATCTTCTATGCAGCACGTACACCCGCCACGCTCTTTGCAGTCATGTTCGTCACCTATGTGGTTTCTGGGGTGACAGGCTTTATCGGTCTGAGCACCTTAGCAGCGATGGCTAACTTTGTCATGGGCATAGCGCTGCTGTCGCTCTGCGCCTGGGCGTATGTGAAATATTCTGGAGAGTTCCGTGAAGTGGGGATGATGATAGACCAGGTGGCTGAGACGCTCTGGGAACAGGTGGGTAACAGACGACTGGAGGGGGAGCATTTGTTTATCTGTGGAACAGGAAATAGTTGTGCTTTAGCAGGAAATTTGATATTTCTGTGAACATGTAGCATGTTTTAATATTAGTTTTAAAGTAACTTTAACCCTAAGGTTAAAGGTGTTGTAGAATCTGAAGTTGCACTTTAAGTCCTTTTGCGATGCAAAAGCCCTGGTTCTCTAGAGTCATTTCAAGCTATTTAGGTCAATTATAAAAATCCACAAAATTAAGAGTAGTGGTTAAACATTTCTAACAGAAAAAAACAAAATGTCATTTAACTTTAATTTCAAGCTTTTGAAGAATCATTTGTTGGTTTACTGTAAGGCCTTTCTTTGATAAATGGGTGGTTGTGAATGCATCATGTTTTATGTTTTTTAGCTTGTTTTCCTCATTTTTATATTGAACAGCACTTCTGTAAAAATAAAGGGTATAGTTAAAGAGTTTGATTAGAGCAAAGGTCATCTTGTTTTTGTTTTTGTTTTTTACATGGTCCATATGTTGTGTTTTTTTTAAGGGGTTTCTGTGGGTCATTCATGACCTGAACTCTAGACCTTTGTCTTAAACATTTTAACACCTACTGCACTGTAATAAAGAAAAAGAACATAGAAATTCCATCAAAACAGCATTAAAAAAGAATTACCTGACTAAAAAAAGAAGTATCTGAAATATGAGAATTCATAGTTTGCTTCAAAGTTTGAAAGTCTTGTGAAATCTACAGAAACCCTCTTTTGTATCCTCACTTTCATTCCAACATCATAAGGTATAAAGAACCTTTTTTTAGTTAGCTTGTAAACTTATGAATGACTTTTTTCTTTTCAGGTTTTTTTCACCCAGTCTTGCATCTTCTTTCTGTATTCCTCTGTTCAACTTGTGTTAGGTTTTGTTTTTTTTTTTAAATTTTTTTTAAGCTGACAAGATTAATGAACTAATATTTCATAACAAACGCAGTCCTTCTGTGTTGTCTGACTTGTCCCTTTGCCTCCCCTCCGTCCTGCTTTACAGAGGACTGTCAGAAAGGTGAGAGGTGTCGCTTGTTTCCCTGATTTCCCTCTCGCTGCTTTATTCATCCTTTCTGCTTTTCTAGCCTCTTTTCTTTTTCTCCCTCCTCTGTCTTCCTCCCCCTTAGATTTTTCTGAGATCTATCCCTTGCCTTGTGAATCCTCCTTTCACCTCCATCTGTCAGTCATGTCCCTGCTCAGTTTCTAACTCTCCCACTCCCCCTGGTGTCCCCCCCTTCAGGTGTTTTCCAAACTTTGGGAGCCTGTCAGGAGTCGCCTGGCTTGGCCCACCTCTCTCCTCCCCTCATTCCCTCCAGGACTGACTCTGGGACTCAGAGCTCTGTCTCCTCTCAACAACAACTACAAGAAGACAAACTAGCTGCAGGCTGGTTCACCGGTTCACTGGCTGACTTAGAAACCTTCTAATATCCCAACTTCTGCACTTTGCTGGCTTTTGTTTTTTTGTTCTTTTTTTCCTCCAATGGTGCTGATCTTTAAACTTTAACCTCGTGCGGCCCTCGGTGTGGAGGGCAACCATCATCCTCTGAATGTATCTGAACCCTGGCAGCCCAGGCCCATCTCAGGAGCCAAAGGATTACAGAGCCTGCGTAAAACGGTTTTTAATCATCTTACTTGGGTGAATGTGGAGAGGATGGTTGCTTGTTGAAGATGTTGTTTTAATTTCAGTTTTGAGTCATTTTGTTCAAGAAGGTTTTGTGGTCGGCGTGTTCGAGACCATTTTTACTTTGTGTTCCCTTTTTTTTTTTTTTTTTTAAACCTTAACATTTTCCTTCCCTAACCTTTTTACTTTCAGTTTCTTTATCCCTTTTGTGTAAACTAAAGATTATTTTACTGTACATACTTCATCTAAAATCCTCCTCTTGTCTCTCCTCTCTTCTCGATCTCTCTGCTGTCCTGTGCTGCAGGTTTTGAAGCCACTAAGTGAACATTATATGGAAGACAACGTCAGACAGACCGTGGTTAACTCTATCAAAGCCAGTTTGTCAGAACAGGGCTCGCAGCACACCAAGTTAAAGACTCACTGACACTTTCCCTCTTCATCATCACTGTTTCCTCTTCATGTTGCTACTCGTCCCGCCCACTCGCTCAGTGCGTTAAATCATAGAACTGTGGAACTAGTTCAACACCAAAGCTTGACCCTCTTGGTTTTCATGTCTCCCTCCAAACACCCATGTCGGTGCAGCCCCATCTTTACTGTTATTAGCTGTAGCGGACCGTAGGCTTGCTGTCTGCCCTGCTCCACGTCGCCTCCCAGTGCCTCAGAGCAGAAGTGCACATTCTCCAGAGGACTGAGCAGAGAAGCCGGCGTCGCCTTTTGCCAAAACATGACCTGAATGAGGGACTGTCATCTTTTTCTCCAGTGTGCCATGCTGTGATAGATGTAGTGCAAACTGTAGGCTGACACACACACACACCTTCACATCAGAATATGTTTGATGTGGACATGTCTGAACTCCAACTGGTAGCTGACTGCACTCACTTCACGACTGAGCTGTAATTCAGGGATGATAACTGACACTGCTGTGGGCAGCTGTTATCAACAAATAGATGCAAACTGAAGACTTTGATTTCCTTTTTTTGTGCTTTTTAGTCATTTTGACCTCTTCTAAGCCAGGCAGTTCAGAGCTCAGTTTACTTTCCCTTCAGACACTTTGTTCATGTTTCCAATAAGCACAAGTAATCAGATCAGAAACTGTGAAGTGATGTTCACGTTTGGATGATTTCAGTTAATTCAGGAAACATGACATCTGAGGGGGAAGTAAACCCAAGGTGCCTGATGCCCTATAAAGACTGTTCACAGTGACAGGAGCAGAACTGTGTTTCAGTTATTCATCTGAAAGACTAGAGCCATTCACTTTAAGTGTGTTGACCAGTGACATGTTTTTGATAAAACTGGGCTCAGGTGGATTCTAGATAAAAACCTCTGTCCACCTGCTGTCTCTCCCTTTAATATTCTGACTGTAATCCTGAAGAGAACTGTAGGAAGCCTTTCAATGAGCCTCTCAGCTGATTGTTGCTTTTTGTAGTAGAAGTTGGCGTGTTCTATTTGGCCTTAGTGTCTTGTAGCGGCCTGCCAGTGTTCAGCCCCTGCATGGTGTTAAGAGCTACTGTACAGTGGCAATAAGCTAGTTAAGAGCTTTTAGAAGCCAGGCCTCGTGTAGACTGGTTATGAAGACTGTTGTTTTGTACCATTCGTCTTCACCACCTTTCATTAAAGCCACATTCGCCCTCACCTTCCCAAAGCATCTTTAGGAACTCCGCTGATTTTTAGATGTTGCTTGGATTTAGGGTTATTCATTCTTATTATTTTTAGCCTAAAAGCCATGCAGCTAACACCTACCCCTTCCAAAGAAACCTCCCATGTTGAAGTTAAAGTTTTGGAAAATCATGCTCTTACAGATAATTTACTAACTGCTCTACTTGATTTTCTTAGGAGTCCAAAGGTTTGTTAAAGTTAATTCTTCATGGTAAGAGCCCGATGTGATGGACTGAATCCTGCCCATTGACTGTATTTTAGTTTCACACACTAACAGCTGTATCATGTCTGAGCTCTTCTACGTTTATTCCATCCACTTGATTTCTCACCTTAAGCGCCAGTCTCCTACTGTACAGTCTGTGTTCACATACTACAAATCGGGCATGTATGTTGGATTTAATATTTAAATAAACTTTGTATACATTTTATAGTGAATCAGTTGACATGGCTGTTTTTTCTCTTGATCAACTAAACAGTCTGGTTTATCGAACTCTAAGTTGCTGCTGTAGGGTTTACATTAGTTTTATCCCATCGTGAAGATGGAAGCTGTAGAAACAGTATTTGGATTTTGATAGTAAGGTCTTTGTGTGGAGTGGGTCGGAGGTTATGTGTCTGCCTTTTAAAAATATCTGGTAATTTATTTTTGAATAAAATGTATATCTTAAGAATAAATTCATCTATAAAGTATCCTGTTGTCTGTTTTGTTTTAAGTTTTAAACATGCCTTTTTTTTGTCAAGGATATGTTTAATTCATCAGTTATTGCCCTACCGTTCACTGAAATACATCGAGTCAATCATGACCTCAATGATAACCAAAGAAGTGGTTTAATAGATGTTTACGGATTTCAATTGGTCCGTTCTGATCAAAGTCAGAAGTTGCCTCATTTCTGAAGGGGTCACTAGGATGTTGTGGCATCCTTCTCCAACTTAAACAGTTAATGTCATTACCATCACGTCAAAGCGTCACAAGAAGGTCGGTGGTCATCGGGTCAGACGGTACCTCCAGCTGAATAAACCAGCTGTTCACTTTTGATGTCCAGATACTTCCATTTCAGCCTGTACCCACAGAACCCTGAAACCTTTTGCAATGTTGCGGGTGATTTAAAAATGACCAGCAGGTGGAGACAGATTCTTAAAAACAGTTTATTTTTTCACAGCAGTATGAAGCTGCAGCATACTGTTAACATTAGGATGGTCCACGCCACACCACCGTTCCAACAGTAACACGTACGAGGAACAGCGGTGTGCTTTGAACAAAACAGGCTGTTAGGATGTCAAGGACTAATACTGAATACTAGAAAGCAGACATAGAAAAGTAATAAGCAAAGAGATGGAAATATACCGCTGACCCCCCCTCCCCCCATTTATAAAAATCATCCCACACATACCCAGCAAGAGCTAAGTGATGCATGATTGACCCGGTTTCTATCAAACCATGTAAAAACATTAAAAACTACATCAGATACAAAACTTTATTTTGTCTGAATGATGAGAAATGGCACAATCTAAAGAGCATGAATGACATTTTAACATCTCTTCATCTCACACACAACACTCTTCACGTGTCACTGACAGCTGCGTTATCTGTGTTAAAATACATTGTGGCATAATTTCGCAGTAATCCGGAAGACACAGTAACAGTACAAACCTCACATGCCACTGAAATTTGACATCTCAGACATGTGATCAAACTAAATAACAGATGGGACTTCTATAAAAGCTGGAAGAAAAAAACACCAGGATTCATCGAACACTAGAAACTTAAAACAATCTCTAAAATGATTAGGCCAGAGTCTGCGACCCAAACCCTGGATTAAACCTCGTCTTTAAATATTTGGGCCCAAACTGGCTTTTTTTTCTTTTACATTCTTTGAGTAATCGCTGATTCAGCAGGAACCATCGCAGTAACAGAAGTGACCCGACTTAAAAGTGAGAACAGAAGTTGTTAACAACTACACAACAGCAGCCACTGGATGGTTTATGGCCTCCCTTCACAGTTCATCTTTTTCCCCAAAGTAGTTTTGTGTATTTGGCTTGATCAGAGCTGCAACAGTCCATACAAATGCATCACTGATGTTTCATGTTTGATGTGTAAACATGAATACTTGTTTGGCACAATGTAACAAAGACAAAACAATGTAGAGTTAACAGGTTATCCCATAGATGTAGCTGATAGCTTATCACTGATTGAGAGAGATTTAACATTTTCACAATGTACATACATTTTAGCATCTTATTAGAATTTACATAAGCATACTTACTTATGATGGATGTTCTATGGGCACTACATGTGTGGGTGACATTCATTTACAACATCTGGATACTAGATTTTGGCAGTTTTGGGATTATTTTTTAAGTCCAATGACTTCAGAGAAACTGAAAAAACACAAGCACCCCAAAGAAATCTGCATCTGCACAAAGACTTTTTTTCCATGTATTAATCTTAGAGAACCTTGTTTTGTCAGTGGCCCTGACGTAAAAACATCCCACGTAGACAGAAGCCCATATACAACAAGGTGAAGTCCTGTTGTGCTGAGTTCTGAGAAAATAAAAACACATTTCAGCTTGTTGTCTGGATGACAACGTCTGTACACTTGAGGAAGACTGGAGTCTTCTGTGTTGCACTAAATCAAGTCTTTTTGCTCAGACTCCACTGAGTTGGTGGTTGTTTGGGAAAGGATCACAGCTAGTCCAGTTCATACAGAAGTTCTCCCCGTTCGGGTCTAGTCTACGTCTACTGAGGGTTTAGGTGAGGTTTTAGATCATGGCCCTGAAACCAAACGAGACAGCGGCACCCAGAGCTAAACCCAGGGACAGGAAGAAGGCCATGATGGCGCCCGCCGTCTCCGCTTCATGTGGGGGCACCTTCCTGTACAGACACACGAGAGGGACAAAAGCCATTAGAAGTGAGTTTCAGTATTTAAAGAAATCATTACAATAAAAAAATGTAACAAAACAGTGATCTTCAACACATGGACATGGTTTTAGAGGTAGGGTTCGTACACATTTTTCAAGGTAAAATTCAAGCACTTTTAAGGATCATTTTCATGTCTACAGGGATACATATACTCATGATTATTTTTGTCACATTTTATCACAATGATGTACACTGTATTATGTAATAAACAGCTAAAATAATGTGTCATAACAGCAAAAAATGTTGAAATTTAAGGAGACCACAAAATTTTATCCAAAAAAAAAAAAAAGGAAGCTACTTAGCGTTCTTCAAATTCACTCACACCAAACCAAAGATTAAGATAAAAACAACAACAACGGATTGGATTACTGCAGAGCTTTTCAAGGCACCTTTACATTTAGCTGGAGTCTATCTAATTTGACATGAAGTTTTATTTTTCAAAATGAATCACATCTCTGCAAGCACTTAAACTAAAATTCAAGCACTTTTCAGACCTTGAAAACGACACTGAAACTCAAAACTCAAAGGTTTTCTTCAAGTCAGCATCACATGTTGCGTCATACGAGTCGGCAAAAGTCACCATTATGTGTCGTATTATACGTTTAACCAGGGATTTTTTTCAAGTACGTGTTTTGCATCTCCACATGTTTTTAATTACAGCTCAGTGACTTTTGATTTTGAAACTGGGTGATACATTTTAGCACTCCGGCCGACTATAGCATCTATATTATATTAAATATCTGGATTTCACAGCAAGTAAATGTACTAATAGTTATATATTAAGAATCGTGACTCAGACCATAACCGAAGCACCATATCATTAGAAAACATAACTTTGAGAACATTCTAAACATACTGGCTCACAATAACGTCTCTAATGTTTTATTTCTTGGGCATCCTGTGGTTTCATGCATCCACTAAGACACATTTTAACTCCAGTGAACCCGGCTGTGCTCGTACCAGACACACTTTACAGTTCATCTCATTCATAAATGCTTGTTCATGAATGTTTTGTTTCCGTCTAACTCGTCTTCATCATCCACATTTCGTGGTACGGTCTGTGTGACTGGGGCTCTTACTTGGGTCCGAAGCACATGCAGAGGCTGGCCAGGTATCCATTGGAGAAGGAGAAGAAGATCATGAAGATGATGTACCAGGCGTCGTGGGCGAAAAGCACGGGGAGGTATTTACGAGGCTGGACGTTACACAGGACGAAGAGCGGGACGAAGATGACCCTCAGACCCACCAGGACAGGAAGCCAGATACTGTCTTTACCCGGCTGAGGAGACAGAAACAACGACCGTCAGAACACGCCTGGAAGACGAGGTTTCAAAAGAATAATGTTTAAAAAAAAGTCATTACGGCCACTTTATGTCACTGGTGCTGCTCATACATGCACCATGACTTTAACTCGACTATTACTGCATACTGTGTAATTGTCTACATATTAACCCTTTGGCCGCCCCATTTTTTTCTCTGATCATCCTTCATTTTTGGCCTCCTTAATTCAAATAGTTAGTGTATAAAACTGTTAGGAGATAGAGGTATACTGTGAATTAGAATGTATAGTATATGCAAAAAAAAGTATATGTTGAGGGTGATTT
>JAPQRP010000009.1:18806135-18823024 GCA_037367295.1 Apogon hyalosoma | reverse complement strand
ACACACACACACACACATATTGTTTATTTCTGGGGAGGTATTCACGTAAGCCTTCTTTGGCTTCCATCCTCTCCTGCACAATGTTACTTGTTTGAAAATTGATTTTTAATTTTTTTCTCTTGCTGTTTATGATGTGCACATAAATAAAATTTTAAAAAATAAAATACAATTTGTAAATTCAAGACTTAAAACCCTGTGGGAACCCTGCACACAAACAAGTTTCACTAGAATCACTCCAGTACTGACCATTTAATGAAATCATGTCAAGTTTTTTTTATACATTTTTCTCATGTATTTCTTATCTTACAAGATTATGTGCATTTGGGCATACTCTAAAATTTGACTATGAAAGAAACTTTTTTCCATACTTTATTAAGACTTTAACACCAAATTCCAAACTCTGAGGTTTGGAAAACAGCGTTTCAAAATTCCATACTTAAGATTTTCAAGACCTGCGCAAGTACCCTGTATAAATGAACACTTCAGCCTTGAGTTTAACACAAACACTCAAAATAAATACATTTGGAGACAAGTGGTTTTCATCAGACAGGAAAAGTATAAAGTGACTACATCTGTCAGACAAGTCAAATTTTTGCCTCTAAGTAAGAGCTATCCAGCAAAGCAGAGCACTTCTCATTTACGCTGACAGTACTAAGGTATAAGTACTTATTTAGACCCCCCCACACACACACACACACACACCTAAACACTGTCCATTTAACACTCAAACCATCCACACTAAAAAGACCGCCCCCTGTTGGTCAGTCATATTAAATGTGCAGGTACTCACCCACATGCAGAAGGCCGTCAGACTCCGACCAGCCCAGTCCATCACGTTGAAGAGGAGGAAACATGACACAGGGATGAAGTAATAGTCTGGAAAAGAGTAAACAAGGGGAATGAAGTCAACAGCAACAGCAACAACAAGGCTACTGACATATGTTAGAATATTTTACTTTTTTTATTACAACTTCACAGATTTCCAAGAAAAACAACCATATCTTTTATTATTTGGTACGACGTGCAGTGAATAGGGTGTAAAAAATAAAACAAAAGCCAAAAAAGGGAACATTTCGGACACATAAAGTACTACAAAACTCAAGAATTATGAGTCTATAATGTTGTATCAGTATGAGACTTACCCCAATCCCCTCCGTCTGCTACTGTGGACCTCACCTCCACAGTCACAGCTGGAAACGTCCCGATGGTGATGGTGAAGATGAAGCAAACTGACAAAGCCATCACCCAGATCTGAACGGACAAAAAGGACCATGATTAAGACCATTTAGCATGTGTTTAGGATATTATACTACAGAGGTATATGACCAGGGAGGGTCTCAGGGGAACAAATATCTGTTTCCATGTTTCACCACCGAAAAAAAGCTTTAAGATGTAAGGATTTCTATAATTTAATCAGGATGGAGACAGGATGCTTGGGTTGAAGTATTAAGGAGTCTGTTAAAATATAAGCGTCTGTGACATGTGAACATGATGAAATTAAAACATAATACACCTTAAATAGACAGTTCCGTCACCTGCTTGAAAATGTTGAAGACACTGGAGCTGGGTTTGGCCTCGTCCTCCATCAGACTGACCACCGGCCTCTTCTCTGCTGGACCGTCTACACAACAAACAGCTCTGTTATCACAATGGCTGCACTCACTCCAAACCAGCCATCGCACATTTGAGTAGGTGTTGCACAAGAGTTGGATGTTTTAAACCAGCTTCAGTTTGAGGATCTCCCAAACTGGTCATTAGCTTTAGAAACATATCCAAACACACACTGACAGCTACAGCGGGTTTGGAGAGAGTTGCCAAAGAGCAGCCAAAAATGATCCACAGAGTAAGCACTCAGAGATTTGTTTAAACTAATCGTAATATTATGAGAGGAATAAAGCAATGAGGTTTAGTCTAACTCATGTACAGTAACAACTATACAAAACGACAAAACTAATGTGTTCTAGGTCTGAAGATAAATTTCACTTGTTCTATTGGCAGATTTTTTTTTGCTTGAATAAAGCAAAAAAATCTTGAGTTAAGTAAAAAAAAATCTGCCAGTGGAACAAATGAAAATTATTTTGGTAAGATTTCTTGAAACAAGATTTTCAAGATCTATTGTCTAAAAATAAGTTCTTATATCTCACTGAAAAGTTACTCTTTAGGTGATTGCGTCTCATTTTAAGTGTGATGAGATATTTTGACTAGAAATGAGAAAAATACACTGCGTAAGATTTAGATTTTTGCAGTGCAGACAGAAAGAGCTGGAAAACACTGCTTTAGAGGAAACATTATAATACTTCTATTGCCTTAAACCAGGGGTGGGCAACCTGTGGCTCTGGGGCCCTGTTCAAGTAGCTTCATGTGACTTAGTCGAAAACTATATGGAAACATATAATTACCCCGCCCCCCGAAGGGAAGGCGAGGATATTGTTTCTGGTTCGTTTTTTAGCTGTCTGATTGTTTGTTTGTTTGTTTGTCAGCAACTTTACACAAAAACTACTGGATCAATTTCCATGAAATTTTAAGGAAAGGTGCGAGGTGGTCCAGAATAAATCCCATTAAATTTTGGTGAGTGTAGGTCAAAGGTCAAGGTCAAGGTCACCAAAAATGTGTTTTCGCAATGATAAGAGATAGGGCAAATCAGGTAAAATGTTTGCAAGGGGCGGGAATTGGTGTGCCTGGCACCACTTGTTTTTTTTTTTTATTTACACTTTTTTTATTATTGTACACATTTTGTTTATTGTTGTTGCAACCATAAAGTCATTCTGAATTAAAAAAAAAATAGTACTAGTAGTAGTAAAAGTAAACTATGTTTTATTTTATGACAATGAAGGTATCCATCTGTTTACTCCACTGCTAAGACAACCTTCATATACCAGCAGAGTTTTACAATAATGACAAATGCCAATTTTCTTTAGTGTAGTTCTGTAATTTCTTTGTAGTTCTGAAAATGCACAGAAACTTTGGTTAATCCATGACGTATTCCATACAAACTAATCCTAAAGAGCTTCCTAAACAGTCACCACTTTGAGGTAAAACATATAGGAATTTTTTTTCTTTTTTTGGCTCCAGACATAGTTTTTTCTATTTCAGTCCTAAAATGGCTGTTTTGATAGTAAAGGTTGCCGACTCATGCCTTAAACTGTGCTTTCAAGTGTTGAGTTCAATGAAAGCAGATGGTTCCAGTTCCTTTCATTATTAATCTGAACTAAACGGAATCATCCTCAGGCTTTCAGAACATCTGTTTAGGCCTGTTTACTCATGTACCTTTTTTGAGAAGGTCCATCTTATTCTCCTCATCGACAGCCGGCCTGGAGCTGTTACTCTCTATGTAGTACTGGAAAAACTCCTGTTGGTAACAATGTTAACATGAGCTAATAAAGAAAACACACTGAACACTGAAAAAGGGTGTACATTTCTCGACTCTTCTTCTTACTAACAGCTGTATTAAAAAAGTCTGGAGTGATATTAACTCCACAAACATTAGACTGAGCTTAAAAGAGCCTGACTTATCTAATATACTTATCTCATGTTTACAAAGCGCTTTCCTCAAAGAAACCCAATCAGTGAGAACAAACAGCTCATGGTATAAAACAAAGTCCATAAAACAACGTTTATTTTGGAGAGTGTGATCTTACCATTCTGGGCAGAACGAGGTAGGACATTATGGCCAGAAGAATAACAACGCAGGCGGTGATGAAGTAACCAAACGCACTGTCCTGCAGGGCCGATCCGGCTACAGACAACAACAGAACGCTGTCAGGAAAACTTTACCTACTGGTTACATGACACATAAATAACTAATTGGCTTTCAAGTAGCTGTATGTTACTTCACTACATTTTTTTTTATTTAACTATCACAAACATCTGGATTTTCTACTCCTTATATCTTCAGAACAACCTTGTTACTTTTGTTAAAATACAACCAAGAGGAATTATTGATTTTTTTTTTTTTTAACTTAATTTCAACCTAAAACAGAAAACAGAAAAGATGATCCCCTGGTGTATCGATCCATGCATGTCACACAAAACAAATAGGTGTGAAAATAATGTACATGAAATAACAAAAAGATAAAGGCAGATGTACCCAATATAGAAAATGAAATGCAGATGAAAAGTGCTAATCTTTACATGTCTGAACCTGTACTTGTCACTTTTATAAAGAAGTCAGTCCAGTTTTTCTGTATTGAATAAAACCAGCTTTAGTTGTATAACCAAGCCAAGAAACTGTAAATTTTAGTGATAGAATATCTACAACACAAATCATCATCAAATATAAACAGTGTGGATGAGTCACACCAGCACTAAAGTTAATGGTTTTCCCCTAATTCTCCATTTGGAGCAGTTATGTACATGAGTTCAACATTAATTCAGTTTATTGTTAAATCCATGCGCAGCTTTTCTATCATTTCACTATAAGAAACCACATAATTTATTATATCATAAATTATCAGTTGACGTCATTTGGAAAACAACTTAAAACTTAAGTTCTACCAGCATTTTGATGATGTAAGATGTGTGTGTGTGGTTGTGTTTGACATACAGGCCAGTGCACAGATCATGGAGAAGGCAGCGAAGGTACCAGCCAGCCCCTGTCCGCTCATGATGGGGGTGGTGTAGGAGGCGGGCAGGATCCCCGCCAGCCCGAACAGACTGCCCTGAAGAATGGCCCCGAAGGCTGAGGACGCAGAGGAGACACCATGAGGTTATAGTCACATCTGTCCACTTCAACCGTCCATACCATCTACTGTAAATACGACTGAAGGTGCAAAAAGGCCAGACTTAGGTTTCCTGGTGGTTATTATGGCAGCGTTTATGTTTGTCTGACTTCCTTTTTATTCCCGTTTCTGCTAATTTCTTTCCCTTTCTGCCTTTTTGCAACTCTTCTTTGTAACTTATAGTTCCTAATTTGAGAGTTTTCTGACACATGTCCCACCAGATTTAACTTTTGTTTCAGGGTTCCTACAAGTTAAATTTAAGACTATTTTGAGCAGAACTTAATGCCCATTTCATGACCACACTGGAAAAAACTTGTGACTCCTTGAATTTAGGAAAATGTATGTATTTATTCCAGCGCCTTGATTCCCACCTTTCAGACTCATTTCTCACCAGGGGCTATAAAGTTAGCAATAACTGGCTCCTAATTTCAACATATATTTTCAGGTTGGAACGGGTGGAACTGAGTCGACTCACGTTACTTTCTTTGCAGCTTGGACATTTAACAGACACATTTAAAACACAGTTAAGCGAACAAGTTTATGGCAACTTAATTTTAAGACCAACCATATCAAATTTAATACCTTTTAAAGACTTTTTAAAAAGGTATTAAATGCAGATTTGTAAATTCAAGACTTAAGACTTTTTAAGACCCTGCAGGAACCCTGTGTTTAAACCAAACACTGATGCTCTGCCATTACTAAGACTGATATTTTTCTAAGCAGATGCTTATTCCTCCATTATCATCTATCCATCCCACCTTGGTTTTACAAAAACAACTCAAAAAATGTCTAAACAATCACTCAGATAAACCACTGTTTCTGACAGGCTTTAAACCGTGGATATCATAGGTAAGACTGAACAAAGCAGATGTAAATGCTTTAATCTGTTAAACTCAAGTTATCTTGAGATTTGGATCTGGTTGTCAAAGTGCATTCTTTACAGGATGTGGATTCGGCTGTTGGTCCAGTCTGTTTCCTAAAGGTATCAGTGTTGACCTCTATCTACTGCAGGTCATCCACTGATTTATATACATGGATTTGATGTTTCAGGTGCAGCTTCATCTCCACAAACCAACTGTTTTTAAACGTCTCAGCAGATATTTTACCCTACTTTGGAAAGTGTTTTGAAAGCCTCTGCTGAAATCTCTGTTTTTGTGACTTAAAATGGTGTTTACATGTGAACAAGAGGCCAAAACAAATCTGCTGTTCTAAAGCCAGATCTTGTTGAACTTCAGTGTACACAAATTACATTACAGTATCTTTATTCATTTTGATTTAGTGCTTCTAATGAGAGGAAATGCTGTGTTATCTCACACACACACACACACACACACACGCACACACACACACACACACACACACACACACACACACACACACACATGCAGTCTGCATGAGATTCATTTCTTCTATCTTGGTTTTGTTTTGTAGTTTCTTAACAATTTACAGTCTCTGCAGGACAGAAGATAATACAACTACTAATTCCCTAACCCAAACAATTACAAAGACCTGCAAAAATCCGAAAATTCCCATCGCTATATATTTTTTTAGAAATTGCAAGGACAAGCAGAAACCCTGAGACTGAAAAATAAACATGTTGTACAACAGCGACATGAAACGTGCGTGTCCCAGTCACAGTGATCCACACAGAAATCTGTAGTTAGAGCTTGAATTTTATGTAATAATTATATAACTTTTGTTCTCTTTGTCTCGTATTAACCGACGCTGAGCTCTTTTAATACAAATGTGCCCACTGCCACACGACTTTGGAGCTCAGAGGCAGGGATCTTCTTATGCGTCCACTCAAAGGAATGTGCAGACGTCAGTATCAAAGCCTGCATGTCAGCATGCCCTCCACTTCCACATCAAACATCATGGGCTGTTCCTCAGAAGGATGTGAGGGTCAGGACTGCCCCAGAAGGGGGTAAGGAGGGGGGTGAGCTTATCCCTGCTGCTTTGAGAGTCATTCTAAATAAACAAAACCAGTGGGATTATTACAGTGTTCTGAAACAGAGGGGTCCGTATCAGCGTCTGTGTGAAGCCATATGGTCGAGGTTTCCCAACATTGTGGCTGATTTTGATTATAGACCAACAGGACCAGCACTTTTTACTGGCTTAAGAGAAATGGGTAAAGCAATTAAAATTTCATCATTCCCAGTGTTTAGCGGTCTTTTGCCCCTGGCTTTCCTGCAGACGACATGGTGATTGAGAAGTGTGTCATGCATTAGAAATCCATGCGTCTCCACTCACAGTTGATGCAGATGATTTTGATCATAGTGATACTGAAGAAGGGCAGAGGGGCCATGTCCACCTTGACCAGCACTACCGTCAACAGGAAAACCACTAGGATGACCGTCAGGCTGCCTGAGATACGTAGCTTCTGAGGCACCCTGAGAAACAGAGCGGAAATTAAGGGAGTTAAGAGACCAGTATTAATCCAAACATCCACTGGCAACCAAAATCATTTACTGATATAAAAAGGTAAATAACTGTTGATCCACTAATCCTATCAAAACATGCAAATAATTGGTGTAAAATACAGTTTGTCATCTTTTCATGGTCATCAGATATGACCCACTTTGGATGTTCAGAGGGTCCATAGTGAACATGGAAACACCGTCATCTTCTACAACATTGATTCACCAGTAAAACCCATGGAGTTGGATCAATGACAGTGGATGGACACACTTGGTTTATGTTCAGTTAATGATATATTTTACTGAAAAAGTCACTTTTTTGTCCATTTTCTCTGTTTTTGATATACTAACATTCAACTTTAATTTAAGCTTTTATGGACGTCAATCATATTCTGTATATGAAATATAGGAAAATACCTGATTTTCAATTCAGAATGCCAAATACTGAGCAAAATATCAGAATAAATGGTGATGAATCACTTAAGAAAGGTTGAAAAAAGAGAAAAAATAATTTAGGAACTACCACAAAAGTAGCACTGGGTCTGTACGGGTTAAGCTGACAATGAACTGGTACTAACACTTATTTGCCATAAAACGCCATTTACTAAAAAACCCAGATGTTAATAGTAACTTTAAACATGAATTTTAGGCTATTAAACTTGAAGTACTCATGATAAGAATTATAGAAACAAAGATAAGCAGACATTAAAGCTATTATTTTGGACATGGGCACAGGAGTGGTTCTGATCTGCAGATAAGGGGGGGAACTTAAATATTTCTTTAACACATGTTTCCAAAATATGACAAAGCTTTAGAGTAATTTCTTTCCTTGAAAGGTTGAGGTCATTTCCCATCTGGGGTCTGGTCCATTCAAGCTCAGCAGTCATGTGTTTATTAAGTAAATAAGCTGAATAAAAAAGACTGCAGTTTGGTGAGAAAAAAAAAAGAAAGATTCAGTGCCATGAGATACAAGTCAGATTTATGATTTTTCCAGTGCTGTGTTTTTGGGCATGTGTGCTGCAGTCGAACTCAGTAAGATGTTACAAATGGTTACATGATGAAAAGTTCAAAAGAAAACCTGGATTTACAGTAGAAAATAGACAGAAATATGTGCAACTGTCTGAAAAACCTGAAGTCTTGAGTCTGAGTCCAGTCTGCACCTCAGAGACAAACTGAACTTTTGACATGTTATTACTAAAGAATAAAACTCTATCACGTGTCACACATGTTAATGATTTGCATAAATGTCAAGTGAAAACCCCACTGAAGATTTCCATAAAAGTTAGACCAGATTTCTAAATGCTGTAGACACAGCGCAGGCGTTTCGCATGTATTGTGAGCCTCATGTAGTCCAGTAATATAGTTGCATTTCACAGTTACAGCTGAATGTGACCCCCTGGAGGAGGATAAAAATGGGTGAGAAAGTAGAAGGCTGCATGTGTTTGATATCCAAAAGATGGAAATGGATGAGGGTGGTAGAGAACATGAATAGCATTCCAGGGTGTGTTTGTGGAGGGAAGAGTCAATCATAGTCGGGGTCCAACCCAGATCCCTTTCAATCCAGCTCTAATTAAAGCAAACAGACTGGGGGCATTCAGACATAAACTTATAACATGATCGTGTTACCTATGCTGTTATAAGGAGACCCAGGAACACAAACACATGGACGTTCAGAGGTTACTTATGTACCATGAGAATTAAGTCGTATTGTAATGACATTAGTTGCGATTGTTGCCCGAGTCTGATAAATCATAAGAGTAAAAGACAGAGGTCTGATGAAAGGGTTTGTCTCTTACCTCTGGTGTATGAAGGAGTTGAGGCAGGTGAAAATGAGCAGAGGCACCATTGCGCACAGTGTCATGACGTTATTAAACTTCGACTCCAGAACATTTCGAGTGTCCACACCTGTCCCATTGACCGTCTGGTTGAAGGCGTCATCGACTGGATCCTTCAGCCGACTGGTGAAGTACTGAGGGATGAACAGGGACAGACCTACATTTATTCTGGTGTTCATTTTGAAACCTCATGAACTATCACATCAGATCCACCAGAGGACGAGGGCCTCATAGGTTTACATCATCGAACATCAATCGTTATTATGGACCAGAACATTTTACAATCAGAATTAAAACCATGACCAAACAGAATTTGGTTTTCTTTTTTTTATATGTTAAAGAATATCCATTTAGTGAAATTACGACTTTTAGAAAAAATGAAAAGATTTGTCATTTCAATTGCCTTGTCTGTCAGTGCTATTCTTTTTGCATTTAGTGTTTTTTTTTTTTTTAGCTCACATAAATCACGTTTGACATTTTCCAAGTCTTTAATGTTAGTATAACCACACAGAGAAACATTCAACCATTAACACACGCTGGAGCCGTCCTAAAATTTTGAGTCCAGATTCTGTGTTCATCTGAAATGATGCACAAAGCATACCCATCCATTAAGCTTATTTATCTGAATGATTTCCCACTTTTCTTCTGCCAAATAAAAACTGACGAAGAAAGCCTTTTGTGTGACAACAAAAATGCCCCTCGGGGTGGGTCTATGTTAACTCTCAATCACATTCTAAGAAGTTAACCCCTCAAAGCTCAAAAACAATGAACACGGATTACAGACTCAGCCACTGCCATTAATGTCCACCTGACTGGTCTCAGGTCAGCCGTCCTGAGTGAAACCAGGTGGTTTTAGCAGGAAACACAAACAACAGTATCTCTCCTCTCTAATAGTGTGGGGACCTCCCTCACAGGAGCCTGACCTTTTTAATCACATGGACATTATCCAGACAACCACAGATGCATTTAACTAAGTCTAATTCACTTTAAAACATTAGGACACCTTAAATATCCTTTTACTTACTACTGTTGCTGTCATAAAGAAGTTCCAAGGCAGGAGAGTTCCCAAGCCCAGGATGAAAAAAATAATCCAAACTGCATTGTATCTGCAAGGAAAATGTACAATAAATATAACTTAACATCAACTAAGCCACTAAAAAACTGCAGACCCAGCTGTCATTTACAACAAAAAAATATAAATAGTGACTGTGAATAAAGTGCTTCTCTTACTTGTCTCGAGGTGCGTTGATGGCTGTCATGGTTCTTGTCAGGGAGTCGAAGGGACACGTTCAAATCAGGATGTTATCAGGGCGGCCCCGGGTCTGAAATGCACAGATAGTAAATGCATGCTTACATTAGAACTGCACAAACGCACTCATTTTTTTTTATCATCAGCAGCCACATGTTTGTGCTTACTATATTTTCACAGGTGAACAAACCAATTACTGCAAAACATCACTTAGACAGCACGTTACGGTTTCACCAAGAAACAAAACAACACGAGCAGTTGAGGTCAAATTGTGTCGTTTCAGCACCAGACGTGGAAAAACTCAAGGCTGATGACAAAGACACTGTAGGACAACCGCTTCCTAATTCCTGTGAAATGAATATGTTACAGTCAGCACATATTGAAACAAAACAGAAGGAATAAGCCTGAAGTGGGTAAACACTGCAGCTACTTTAGGCTTTAATTCAGCTGAATCCTGAATGTCTCTTAAATACCGAAAGAAACCTGAAACACGCAAAAAACACTGGAATCAATTGATGTCCATTCTATTTCTTAACTCACTTAGAACACTGAATAGAAGTCTCCTTTCCTCTGTGATGCACTTCTTCAGAAAGAGCCAACCGAGCTCTGCATGGTTCACTTTATACCAGGTTTGGGGAGGGAGGTTTGCTGTCTGTTGGACCTGCCCCTCAGCACTTCTCAGAGACCATCCCTCCCTCTTCCCTTTACCTCAATCTGCCTTTTCCCTTTTCCTCTGCACGGAAGATTCCCTACATGTTTTCCTTATACATTATGTAATACTCTACGGACAGTAACGCGATAGTGATAGCTGGGCTGTGCATCGGCAAGAATGTGGATACACGATACATGTCATGATACAGGGGCAGCAAGTCAGTATATTGCAAAGTACTGCCTTTTTTTCCTATTTAATTTCAGTTGTAGTAGACTTAAGACACTAGAGGTAGAGCAATTACTGGATGACTGAGTCTTTTACAAACTATCAGTAGCAGTAGAGCTCAGTTCCAATAGTGATTAATATTTTCAACTGGAATACGTCGGGAAACAAAAATGGGTTCCACTTTGTTCGACGTCTAGTTCAGCAGTTATTCAGCTTCATATAAAGTCAAAGAATATTAATTTCCAATAGTGTTGATAAGGAGTGAAAGGAGATGATTTCAATCGATTACTCAGCTATCAGCTTTTTACTGTTCCAAGAACTCCTAATCAGTCCATCTATATTCGTGTGTGTGCGTGTATGCGTGTCTGGGGACTCACAAAATCTGGAAAGAGCTGACTGCTGCAGTTTGGTGTACTTCTGTATTTTTGGTCAAGGAACAGACTAGAGAAAACGGTGAGTTAACAGGACCAATATTTTGGGAGATAGTAGTAATTTTGGAATACAATAGCCATAACACATTGCTATACCCAGAACACTTAGGCGGTAACTGCTGGACAAATGCGGTACAGCATGTACAAATATACAACAGCATGCAAACTACCATATCTAGAACCTGTGGATCCCCACAGGTCAACACGCTAGTAGATATAGAACACGCCACAATATGTAGAAATCTGAAAAACAGTTTGACTTTTGCAGAGCGAGGAATCTGCATTTGCAGTCATCACAGCTTCAAATTTTTGTTGAATCTGGCAATAAGAGTAACATTTGCCTGCAAAAAATGACATTTGTATTTAAATTTTAGAATATTTCAAAATTAACATGTAATCAATATTTTCTGGCATCCCTTAGTGACATAGTTTTCATTTTTATTCTTTTTTTTATGATAATGCTGGGTCTTTTCCAGTGCTTTTCACTTTACCAGCTTGCCTTACATCTCCATCTCTTCGCCCTTTATCTGTCTCTTCTCTTCCTAATTTCTCCCTCCATTAACCTTCATATTTCGCTCTGTCTGGTAATTTCTCACCTCACTGCATCCTCTACTCTTCCTCTGCACTGCAGTCTCCTATTATTTCCTGTCCTATGTCTAGTTGCCTTTGATGTTGGTGCATAACTTGTATTTTCTTGCCCTATCACCGACTATCTCCTAATTATACTCTGATTCTACTCCTGACTTGTCCGATGCATTTTTTACCCTCTACTCTTTTTGTTTTTAGCATTCCTCCCCTCTGAACTGATGGAAAACATGTGCTCTGACAGCATCTCCAAACACTAGCTTCTCTTCAAGATGCTTCCTCCTTTACAAAACACTATGAAATTTGGCACCAAATCAAGCCAAACAACACACAACTAAGTTCAGGCTGTCAACGTCTGGAGTGGAACAGCTGAGACATAAATGCACGAACAGACTGACCACAAAATGACAGGCAGATAAAACATCCGGAGTACATTAAACTTATTACGCATCAGTCAGTAAATTGCTAACCTTAGATAACCAATTCAACTATTGAAAACAGAACACCAGATCCGGATTTTGTGTTGTTTCTTTCGCTGACAAACGTGTACAATACTTTGGTTGATGTAACTGGTCATGGGTCTTCTTTTTAGGACACAGGCTTCTCTACTGGAAGGGACCCATTTTCTCTAACTATATTAGGTAACATGTCTAAACTATACTAGGCTGACTGAGATGAGCTTGAGTAAGAAGTCTGGTTGTGAGAAAGGTTGTATGGACGTAGACATAAAAGGTCCTAAAGATATGAAACTTACCCTTATGTGTTCACCCTCACATCCACAGTGTTATCAGGCTGTTAGTTCAGTCTAATCACTGTGTGAAAATATCAAATACTGACATGTAATTACCTCCATTCTCTACTGCATGTATAATTTTACTCTTTAGCTGAATAGGTGTCTGAATAATGGGTCGTTCTCAAAGTCTGATTAGACTATGACGGCGTTCTAATTTTCTTTTACCATAAAAATGTCATGACCTTTTCCTTATTCCTCCTACACTGGTCAGATAAAGTCAGAAATAAAGTCATGTTTTTATTTCTTCTACTTAAACTCAATCCACAAATTAGACACGAGTATCCAACTGAAAACACTTTAAATACACTGGCACCTCTTTCCCAATGTTTAGAGCTGGTGCCTGATCCACTTCTTCACATTTTGACAACTTAAGACTCAGATGCTTAGGTGGTTTTCTAAGGTCAACTGGACTGGTTTTTGTCCTTGAAAATGTCTCGTGAACCAACTTCAACCCAGAACAAGTGGTGCCAGGCACAACAAACCCCACCCTTTGCATATATTTCATCCATTATAAATAAATGGGAAGATTTTTTTAAAAATCATAAAAAAAGTGAACTTTGACCTACCTTTCCTAAAATGTAATGACATCTATTCTGGGTCACTGGCAATCTATAAACCCAAATTGGTATGAATTCAACTGATAGATTTGCTGCTAAAGTGTCAACAGTCAAACAAAGAAACAAACAAACCAAACCAAAAACAATACCCCTCGCCTTCCCTTCGGGGGGGTGTGTGGGGGGTAATTAAGACTAGTCCAACCAGTAGCTCACGTTGGTGTCAAAGGGGCCTGATATTTGTATTTTATTGTTCTTTTGTGATGCACTTCGTGATTCCTCCTGTCTGTGAAAGGTGCTGTATAAACAAGTGGTGTCAGGCACAACAAGTCCCGCCCCTCGCACATATTTCGCCCATTATAAGTACACAGGAAGATTTGAAAAATTCATCAATGATTTTAATTTTGACCTACCGTTCCCAAAATGTAATTCTGGGACACTGGCAAACTATAAAGTCAATATGGTATAAATTCAACCACTAGTTTTGCTGCTATAGACATGTGAAATTTCACCCATTATAAGTAAATGGCGAGGAAAAAAAAGATGTAAAAAAAAAACAAAAAACATTTAAAAAATTTAAACTTTGACCTACTTTTCCCAAAATGTAATGACTTCTATTCTGGGTCACTGGCAATCTATAAGCCAAATCTGGTATGAATTCAACCAATAGTTTTGCTGCTAGAGTGTTAACAAACAAATCGAACCAAAAAAAAAAAAAAACAAAAAACCAAAAAAATAAAAAACCCTTTGCCTCCCCTTCGGGGGGACAGGGTAATAACCTTTGCTTGCTTGCTGATATCACCTTTAACTGTGACTCAGCTAGTGTTTTACCACTCTCCCATCCTTCCTCTAGCACTAATGACACACATCGACATCCGAGTCCAGAGCGACCAAATGTCATTAAATCAGTGGTTTTACAGACGGTGCTGCTGGTCACATGGTCGACAGAAACACACCAACTGAGCCTTGTCCCAGATTTCTGTGAAGTATGCCACTCCAAACGAAACATGTCATTAAAATGAGCCAGCTGGCACAGGCTGCCGGGGTCTAAAGTGTTGCCCACTGCACACACACTCACATGGGCTCACTTTGCAGTCTGTAGAGTGGTACAAAACTCCAGTTTGCCAAAAATGTGAAACTTTAACTGGTTGGCCTCTCAGCGACATCAAACTGCAACAATCAGTCCTTCAGACTTAACAGAGTGAAAGTAACTAAGTGTTTCCTCTGTTTTGTTGCACGATTCACTTGAAGAACATTAAAATACTTACGTGAAAAAAATACACTTCAGACGATCCTTAATCACGCCAAAGTCTGAACACACTGACCTTAAACACACTAACACAATGGTTTAATTGGAAACACAATCTTTATTTCCAATGTAAATTCTACACACAAACTTTCTTTTTTTGCAAGGACATACTGAAAATTTCCAACTGAAACTACAAAAAGGAACTGTTTCAATCTTAAATCATAATGTCTTGAACTATTTTATAATCCTCCAATGTACATAACTTACGTTAACAGTAACAGACTCCTGCCCAGGGGAGTATACAGCAAAAACAAACACACATACTACAAAATAAAACATCTGTTACATGTGCTGAATCCCGATGAATAAGAACGGAGAGTCCAATGTGTTTTTGGTTCACCAGTAGCATACCTCTTTAAAAGGACGTCTTTATTTCCAGCTGACGTACAGAATAGTTTGATGCTGGTCATATGATGAGACGCAGGAGAAATAACCCCTCTGTGTAAGGTCATTTCCCACTGCTTATAGAGCGCAAACAGCCTTATCAAAAGGCATGGCATATTCCCACTGCTTGACCAGAAAGGGGTTTTATCAGAGGTATTTATGTGGTGAGACATGTTTCAGATCTATGCAAAAAATATGTTCCAGCTGTGTTTGGTGCTAAGGCCCAGAAACAGTAATGCAGCCATTTGGATTATTATCTGATTGTCAGTTCAACCATAGTTAGTCAGTTGGCTGATATCCAAAGCACTGCATGTTTAATAAAAAAAAAAAAATTAAGCAGGAGATTTATTTCCTCTACAGCGCACATCCTCAACGGAACTGCCCAAATACTATCACAGAGAAGCAGCAGCAGACTCACAAGACGACATTTAAGCGTTAACATTCAACTTTGCACCATCTGGGTAAAAAATGGTATTTGCCAATCTACAAATAAAAAGGTGAAAAGTGAGTGTTAAAAGCCCCTTTTACCGAAAGCCAGGTCAAAGTATGAATGTTGTGCTTTAATTCTACCTCACAATTCTGCCCATTTTTTTGTCTATAGTCCAATATCACAAATTTTCCTCTAAGGGCTTTAGATGCAAATGTATAACATGGAAAAAAGGCATTGTAGAGTTGAATTCACGTCTGTGTATAAGTCAGCTGGTATTAAAAAGGTATGACGTCTCCATGATGTTTTACGTATGTGTTCCACCACAAAGAGATCTTAAAATCTCTGTAGAAACACCATTTAAAGTAACGGAACAAAAACACCACTACGGACAGTTCCAACAGATTTGCTTCCACTTAAGCTGCACAATCAATTGAATTACAATGTCAGGTTTTGCAATTATATAATCGTAACAAGCTTTAACGTAAAAGGTTCTTTGAAGAATCTGTCTTTTCATAATATAATTTGTTAAATCGTACAGCCTTAGTTTGCAAATATCTTCATCAGCTACACATCAAAACTTGAAATTTTACATTCACAGTACCATAATACTTGGGAACAAAGAGTAATTACTTAACGTATATCAACAATGCCCCAGTAATAGTTGCAGCATAAATTAATTCCAAATGTTTTTATAGAATATGTTAAACCCAGAACTGCACAAGTGTCCATTAAACTCTGTGCTCTCTGGTGGCATCACTCTGGTCTTTAAAAGAACCTGCTATGCACATCTCATAAACTGATACAGTGATGATTGATATTCACTCCACATCAGTGCCTCACAACCAGGTTTCCAATTTCACCCCATTCCTAGAATGACCGACTCACAGCACACACAACATTTAACTCTCTCAGTGTGAGCCATCCATCCATCTAGGAAGATATTAGATATTACACTGACTTTTACGATCCGGACCCCTGCCTCACACCGCTTCCTCCTGTTCGTCTTTCAAGGATGGTTTTACTACCGACTCTGTCATCAATCTAGCTCGGGAGACTTCCATCATTTTCAAACACTGAGGCTTGTGTACCTGAACGCTGCATAATCTTAAAACCACAGATGTAGGTATGACGCGTGTTTTACATGACAAAAGAAAAGCTTTTCTAAAGACGCCTGGCCTCGGCTCTCTCTGGAAAAAGTAATGAACAACAAAATAAACAAGTGGTGCCAGACACAACAAACCCCGCCCCTCGCAAACATTTTAGCTCTTAATGGACATCTCCCTCTCAAAACGTGACACTATGGGTTT
>JAPQRP010000009.1:18791084-18806035 GCA_037367295.1 Apogon hyalosoma | reverse complement strand
GACCTTTGACCTAGAGTCTTCAAATTTGGCCTTCAAGGTTCTGATGTCAATGCACATCAACAGTGAGAGCAAAAAGACGCTATATGCAAAATTGAGTACACAGGAATGAAAAGGAAATTCCTGATTTGCCCTCTCTCTTATCATTGCGAAAACACATTTTTTGGTGACCGTGACCTTGACCTTTGACCTACATTCACCAAAATTTAATGGGATCTATTCTGGACCCTCTCACACCTTTTTGAAAATTTCATGGAAATTGGTCCAGTAGTTTTTGTGTAAAGTTGCTGACAAACAGACAAAAAAACTGAACCAAAAACAATACCCCTTGCCTTCCCTTCGGGGGGCGGGGTAATAAAATGTAATAGGGGTGTTACGGTGCACTCGTTTGTACCGAACTGTTTCGGTTTGGGGCCTTCGATACAATATGGGGGTGTACCGAATGAATACATGTAGCCTATGTGAAGAACGCAAACACTCGAAGCAGGGAGGCTGCAAGCAGAACCCAGAGGCAAATGAACTCAACGTCTTCTCATCTAATTTCAAGGATACCTGACGCACACAGCGATCCACCAATCACCATCATTCTTAATGAGTTTGCCGAAGCAGACCATGTCCCCTAACATGGAGTGAGTCACTGGTAACAACATTGAAAAATGAGCAACGAAAAAGGGGAAATCACAGAAAACCAAAAATTAATGTCAGTTATCTGGAATTATTTCAGCTACAAGAAGGATGACATTGAAACACGTGTTCTGTGCCGACAGCGCCTTCCAACTGTTGCCACAACGCCAGGTAACAACTAATTTGTTTGACCATTTACATCAGCTATTTTATCCTCCTGAGTATTTTTTCATATCACAACATATTTCACAGAGATAAAAAGAAATCACAATGTCAGTTTTTTCCAATATCATGCAGCCCTAGTACCATTATCCCCCAAATATAAAGACAGACTTATGCTCATTTACTTCATTAACATGCATTATGAGTTGTTACACACCCAAGCATACAATATTTATCTTTAATTTCGAAATCTCGACTGAAGTTACAGAAAAAAGGTTGAGCTTTTCTAATGTGTTGTGCTCTGCTGGTATTAAAACAGGGCTGCGCAGTTGAGTGAAAAAGTCATATTGCAGTTATTGAGGGCAACAGTATCATTTGGGTTGTGTCTACTTCCTTGACCATCAAGGAAAGAGCAGCTTACTCATTTAATGTGTGTTATTTTCACCTCAAACTGGCCCATGTGATGTCATTTTGCATATTTTACTCAGTACTACTCTCTGCTTAGTGTCATGAAATCCAAAATATCACCATATAACAAAGATTGCGTTTCTTTTTCCTTCCCATTTCTGTAATTACACCACCTAAATCCTCCTGAACCTGGGCCCTTAAGTTACAGCATTTGTGATTATATAATTGTGCAGGCTGATACTGCAATCGTGACTGCAATTTGATGAATTGTGCAACTCTAATCAAGAACATGAAAGCCAAGCAAGCACTTTCCACGATGTTTTCATCAGGTTTTTGAAGAGGTTTGTTGTAGCAGTGTCTGAGCCTCAGTGTGTAGTGTATGTCCTTCACATAATTATGCTGCTGCACAATCAGAGATTAGATAAAAACTCCTGAAAATAGTTAATTCAGCAGATACTACCACAGAGGATTCATGCAGTAGATATTCATCCAGTCTAAGGTTTAAGGTCAATTTATTATGTTTTACTGATGCAAGAAAAACAACAGAAATGGTAACATTTAGCAGTGACTGGTGGAGGAAGTGTGGTTTGTTGATTTGACTTTAGATATTATTCTGCAACCGGGAACCGAATGAAAAGCCGCTCAAAACTTTCACAACTTTCCATCACAAGCACAGATTTCAGTTCAGTCACAGTCAGCAGCCGTCCCACCACAAAGGCTTTTGACGGCGCTCTATAAGTCCTGATCATCTGCAAACAGGACTCTGACAGGTGGCCTTAAACCAAAGGCTTTGACAAGGACGGAGGTATTTATGCAAACCAAGAAGGCACAGCAGGCCTAGGTGACACTGCAGGGGTGGAACGCCTTCATAAAAAAGAAACATAGAAACCAAACTAAGGGAAACTAAGCACCGATTGTATCGAAACACAATATTTAGCTTGGAAAGTATTGTTCACGTTCATTCTTGGCACTACTGTATCTAAATGTTCTCATTTTGTGTAATAAAAACCTTAATAAAAGCGTCCTGTGGAGGTTTTTTATCCACTGTAGGGCAAATAAGAAGGAAGTTACAATAATTTGCCTGTTTTAAAGATTTTTTATTAAACAAAATGTTGAATTATCTTGTACTATATCTGCTTTAGACCCAGCAATATCTTAAAAAAATGTTTCTGAAAAACCTGTTACATTAATGTAAAAAAGCCCAAACTTTTACTTTCCTGGGTCTCAGAAGGATATTCCTGTTCTTTTTTTCAGACAAGAATAAGGTATATGATGTTTGTTTTACCTGATAAATCGATGAATTCTCTTGTAGCATCTCTTGCTGTGAATGTGAGCACTGTGTCGCTGACACCACAGTAAACATTTTATCTCTTACGTGAAAACATAAATAAATGAAGGTCATTGATGAGCTATTACGCATGAAAAATATACTTAGTGCATACTGTTTATTTTTTTTTGCAGCTCCCATTAACCCATATTTTATTCACAATAGAATGTAGAAAACATTAAATGCTTACAGTGAAAATTGTGCAATTTGGATGAATAAAATAAAGTAATTTTAATGCTTTTAGGTGCTTTATTTGGTTCAAAAACACAAATTATATATGGATATAAAGGAATCAGGTGGTCCTGGGACAGAATACATAAAAAACAAAGGGTAAAAAGAGGCTCTGTACATGTTGTTTTCCACTCACACAGAGACAGATCATAAATGAAAGTATGACTGAAGCCTTTGTTTTCAAACTCACAGTCGACACATCAGAGTTCCTCATCAGTTAGTTTTCTGGGATGCAATCAAGAAAATACAAATAGGAGCAGGAAACAAACAAAGACAGGAAGGCGAACTTTGGTGACACGCTAATGAGACTGGCATAAATGTAAATCCAGAGGGAGAACTGTGAAAAGAAAAATAAAAAGCTCATCCACAGCTAAAGAGAGAGGGAGCATGAAATGTCCCCAAATCCATTGTCTTCACTCCGCACCGCCTCTTCACGCCCAAAACCATTTCCCGCCACTCAAAGAGCAGGAACAAAGCCCATCTCCAGCTGCTTATCTGTTTAGCTGGTTCATGCGTTCACGATCAATGGCTGAGTAATGAACTGGCAGCAGCTCCTTTACTTACCGCTACAGTCAGCGGCGACGCCTCTGACTGACTAAGACCATTAAAAACACTGAGAAGAAATGATCAGATAACTGGATACTTGGGTACGCCTAATCATCTGATCAATTATCAGTTCATCTGATTAACAGTTATGTGTATGAAGTACTTTCATGCAACAAGTCAAAGATAGTAGGTTACAATGTGATAGCAGTGAAATGCTCACATCTGACTGCTGCACAACATGAAATGTTACTATGCATTTCAATTATCAAAACATCCCCTTTAACCCATTGAAACTACATGTGTTGGATTTTGTGTTAGTTTCAACTAGAGCTGCACGATCAAACCAACCAGCTGAAACCTGTGCAGTGTCACGTAATGTTATGTAACTGAAAAAGGCTGCAAAAAGTCAAAATAAAGTATGATGCTTTTTATACGATAATGCAATGGATTCAGGGAAACCGAGCCAAGAAATTTAAATATTGTTCAAAAGGGCTGCAACTAATGACTATTTCAATAGTCATCGACCATTTATTGCAGCAATAAAACTACTTTTCTGTATTTTCTGCATAACAATTACAGTGCCTCACAAAGTTTTGTTAAACAACCAAACTGAGTTGCTATCAGCAATAAAATAAATATTTTACCTTTCTTGATTTTATATTTTACCTAACAAAAGTGCATGATGTCACTAATAACCTGTCAACTATTTACTTAGTTGACTAATTTTGCCGGTGAGTATTCATCGACTTGAGTAGTAGCTGCAGCTCTACTGAAGTTGTTATATTTTTCTAAATATTAGTTTGAAGTGTTTGGCCTGAAAAAAGATAACATTCATTCATTCATTATCTGAACCCGCTTTATCCTCACTAGGGTCACTGGAGCCTATCCCAGCGACTTATGGGTGAAGGCGGGGGGTACACCCTGGACATGTTGCCAATTCATCATAGGGCTGACATATAGAGACAAACAATCACTCTCACATTCCCACCTATGGGCAATTTAGATAAACCAATTAACTTATCAGTGCATGTCTCTGGATGGTGGGAGGAAGCCAGAGTACCAGGAGAGAACCCACGCAGACACGGGGAGAACATGCAAAATCCACACAGGAAGGTCCCACCAAAAGATAGCAATTTGTGCATTTTCCATCACAACCACGCAAGCAGACCCATGACACCCAACACAAACAGCAGTGTTATTCACAACAGTGACTCATATTACAATAAATTCACCCCTTTATAAACCTTCAGCTCTAGAAATCACATAAAAAAGATGCACGCCACTCCTAAATAGTTCTTAAATACAATGAGTTTTCCCCTGAAGGGACCCATGACTCCTGGGCTACTGACTTCACCGATGGGACCAGGCTGGACCCGTGGAACAGGTGGGAGAACTGAGCTTGCATTTGTGTGAAACAGATGCTGCTGTGCACTCAGGGGTTTGTAAATGCTGCTGTCCCATCAGCTGCTCAGCATGAAACAAAGCCTCCATTCTGCTCATCTTCACCCTCCCGGGTCAGCAGAGTCACAAATAGCAGAGACACGTGTGGCGTGGAGACCAGCCAAGAAACATCACTCACAGAGCCATTAGGAGGAGTTACAATAATCCTGTAATAAGTTTTGGAACAACGCAACATACTTGCACTGAAGTATCAGGCAACATCAGGGGTAATAGGACACTGCTGCTGATCAGAGGCAACACAAGGTCAACTTTAGTGTAACTTAAAGTGTGCTACAGGGTCTGTATGAGCATAAGTTTTGTGGTAAAGTCACCCATTTCTCATGTGAGTAAGAATGTTAACCACACTTCCGTTAGGAGTGAATCACTATGAAGCGTTCAATGACTCTTTTATCCAGTCCTATGATGCAACACCTTCACTTCATTAAACCAACACACACGTGATTTTACCGACAGTCATGCACTTCAGGGCTTTGCTGTCTAAGAAGTCATCACAAAGACGTAAAACATCAGACCTTATATACAATATGTAGAACAAAGCCGAATGACCGTAAAAAAAAAAAAATTTTAAAAAGTAACATCAGAGATACTGTGACGCGCTTTACGCATGTGACGCGCAATCATGGATGAGGCAAAAAATGTGAATTATATTTAAAATTAAATAAAAATAGCTGTGAAATACAAGCTTCCAAGTGTCCATTTACAGTTTGATTAACATACTGGGGTTTTAGAAGCCGAAGATGTGCCGGTAGCTCCATCTCACGCTGCCATGTGACTCAAGGTCCCCGCGGGCTAAATAAATGGGACTTCATTGATCCATGCTTGGAGAGTTGGCGCTAAATTTAATTCGCAGCTGCAGTCAACAAAGGAGGCATGCAGGCGTCCAGTATTCGGAAAACCAGGGCTTGTTTCTTACTCCTTACAACCAAAAATTGCATATAAGACGCCGGAACGAGCCGCAGACGCAAAAACCTGACAACTCTGCGTAATAATCTGAAGGAATTGGATAAACACGCGCAAATGCAAACAAAGCAAACAAAGAATGTTATTTAATGAGAAAAGCGTCTTAAAGCGTCATGTTTTCGGGTGAATACGCATGAAAGAAAAAGCAGTGGGTTCGGTTATACAGAACGGAGTTTCGTTAGTTATAACAGAGTGTCTTACCTCGTTGTTACAGAGTGGGAAGGCTTGTTGTGTCTGAGGCAGAGTGCGTCCTCACAGCGGAGGGAACAGCTAAATTCACTATGAGGCGTTCAGATCCCCTCGTACAAGTCAAACTCAACCACAGGAGTCCAACATAGAGAGATCAGTGATCAAGAAAACACTCACTATTAAAACTGAGAACAGCGTAAAACACAGGGAAACACACTGGAAGTAAATTATTTTATTTTACCCAGCATAAGACCGGTTAACCCAAAAATACCCAGTGCTACTTTTGTGATAGTTCCCCAAATGACTTTTTCCCCCCATAACATTTCCTCAGTGATTTGACACCATTTACTATAAAATAATCTTCCGTATTTTGCATTTTTTCAGTGAAAATCAGACACTTTCCAATATTTAATGTACTGATCATGTAGATGTTGATAACAGCGCAGATTAAAGTTGAGGGTTATTATATCAAAAACAGAGAAAATTGATGGAAAAATTACGTTTTTTAGCAAATATATAAACCAAGTGTCTTCATCAGTTGTTATATACCAAACTCCATGGGTTTTACATGTGAATCAATGTTGTAGAAGATGACAGTGTTTCCACGTTCACTACGTCCAAATGGGTCAAATCTGATGACCATGAAAAGATGACAAACTGCATTTTACACCAATTATTTACATGTATTGATAGAATTAGTGGATCAACAGGTATTAAACAGTTTAGATCAGTAGATGGTTTCGGTTGATGGTGGATGTTTGGGTCTTTCTGGGTTCATCGATATTTAAGTAAGAAAAAGAAAAACTAAAGCTTTTTTGAATTCAGCTGAAATCGAATCCAAGCCAGGCTAAATGTGTTATAATGTACTTTTCCCAAATAAAAGACTTTTACATTAAAATGAGGCCAGTATAAAGACATTTGCCCCTCAGTTTTAGAATTTCCGATTATCCTGAAATATCATGAACACATCGCCCGCCACCATAAAGGGGGAGGAAACTAGAAGCCAGTATTTTGATGTGGGATGGCTATAAAATGCCATCCACCCATCACTTCTGCAAAATGTGTGGGTTCCGTGACACATCTGTAATCATTTAACTCATACATTATGCAAAATATCCAAAAATGACTATGCCTGCCACAATTTGCCTTCACGTCCCATCAAGCAGAGTGATCACAAATAACTTCATGATTATTATGAAGCTTCATAGGAAGTGCTGTTCTGGAAATATAAAGTGTATAAGTACAGAACTGATTCAATAACCTTAGACTTCACATATTATAGAAGCTGGTTTTAGGCTTTCACATGTCCACTGAACTCCATGTGGAAACACTGGCATCAGTAGTGTCATTTAACAGTCAATTGCTGACTTCCTGTTCCATTTGGTGTGCAGGGCATTCTGCTGGAATCAATTTGCTGCTCTGACTAGAAATGTCCACTATCACAAAATGAGTTAAATAACTTGCTGGAATGTCATGCATGAGGTACAGTATATAAGAATGTTTCCTCTAAAAACCTTTCTTCTTGAACACCCACACAAGGAGATGATTCCATGCACCCATGTTTTGGAAAGGGTATATGGGGAAAAACTAGGGCTGTGAAAATTAACACAGATTAATCCATCATCATGATTAATCTGATTAAAAATTTAATGCTATTAACCCATCTGCAGCACAGAATGACTGAACGTCTCTGGCAACGTATTTCAGGCAGTTTGTCCAAGTAGAGTTGCCTTCGTTCATGACAAAATGGGCAGTTGATCCGGTAGTGACAGGCAGCAGAACCGACCCATAAAGGTGGAAGAGGCTAAACAACACGTTGGTCCTCCCGATGGAAATATGAGGACAAAAAAAAGCCAAGACGGAACAGCTGTTTCAAGTTGTTTTGTTGAAACTGTTGAAGGTGTTTAATAAACACGTTCAGTGAATATAAAGTCTCTTCTTTTTTGGGTCTGTTTGTTCATGCAAAATGAAATATGATTAATAGAGATTAAAAATGAATGATATTTAATCATGATTAATCAAAATTAATCCACAGTAACCCTGTGATTAATCTGATTAAAAATTTAAATTGTTTACAGCACTATAAAAAAAAAAACAGTTGTGATATAAAAACGTGGCAGTCCAATGGATTTGTTGACCGTTAAGTGCAACCTCCGTGGTTCAGCCAGTCCAGTCATGTGATGCATATTTTTCTAGTAATTTCCCAAATGACAGAAATAGGAACATGATCATATACAAAAGATGGACGATGTCAAAAAGTGAATTATATTTCCTAAAAATAATAACAGTGATCCTTCCTATTATCACTTCTGACACTCTATATGGACAGTTCTTGGTAATGTTTTCTATATCCCAGCTAACATCACAGCGTGTACTAGCGGAACATTATAAACACTCTGCTGCTCTACTAATTTGTATTTCCCAGAGTCTTGACATGTCATGTGTCAAGACTGTGTGAAAACAATTAGAAAATAACATTTAATTTTACTAGTTTAAGTTTTCTTATTGTTGATGCTCGCTCTCTCCATTTAATTCAATACACACTAAAAGCAGGAGGAACCATTACACAAGCAAGACATGTTACAAACGTATCTTTAATACCATGTTGCTGAAGTACTAATCATTTTATCACTCCATTATTTACATGTAGCCACAGTGCCATATTCCAAATGAAAAGAATTTGTGGTGAAGGTCAAAGCTGACCACATGCACACTGGGAAATGTTCGCATATGAAATATAATACGAGGCAAACACAAGAAAGCAAGATATTGAGGGACATGCTTTTGTATATACTTGGACTGTTCTTTCTGTCACACAGGAGTAATTATGTGGGTTATTTGTTCTATTTAAAGGACACATCATTTTTTCCACTGTGTATTGTTCACGCAGAAAATCCTTATAAAAAAATATTAGAAATGAGTTATTGTCCTATAACTGAGTTTTTCTGCACAATCAGTTTGTATTAATGATGCAAATCAATGTCCTGCTGTAAATCTGGGTGAAAAACACACAGTCCTCTCTTCTATTTCTTCTGAACTGTGACAAGTCTGTGTGAGAACTGACACCGACGTACAACCCCATCATAACACGTGTCTGAACCGTCATGCCGAGGCGTTGTTTATAGCTGTTTTTGTGCCGCTTACGAGTCTGGACGCTTTAAGCACTGGTCTCCACTATTTGCTCACATAGTGGTCGGTACACAGTCCTCCACACCCTGTCTCCCCCCGTCTAAAAAAAGCCTGCTGTGGTTTTAGACTGGAACCATCTGTGAGGGAGAGCTCGTCTGGCTGCTTCCTCACTTAACCAACCCAAACCCAACAAGGAGGAATTATGGGTCATGGAGACACTGAGAGGCTGTTGTCTCCCTGCCAGTGTGAAGAAAGAATAATACCTGTGCTTTATTTACTATTCATTCACCATGTTAAATACAACAGGATGAAAATGTTTCTTCACTATTCTTATTTTACTGTCTTGGCCTGTGTTTACACACTTGTGGATATAAAAAGGAAAGTTTTACAGCAGCTCATTGCTGCATTTCACAGCCTTGACTTAGTTTTTCCAGACAGGGAAAATAAAAAAAAAAAAAGACAGAAGTCTACCAAAAAATGGAGAGGAAGAGAAAAGGGTTGTCTTTATAAAACTAATGCAAGAGAATCAGATAAAGAGCAACATCGACTTCCTGTTGTGAAACCCATCTCAACTGTAGTTCAGCAGGTGCCTGTCTGACTGAGGGCTTTGCTGTGTGACATTAAATACATTTACATGATAATATTTTACTATTCATCCCAATACGACTATAGTCTGAAAATATTCTAAATGTCATTAGGTGAATTTAGGCCTTACTTGATCATTAAGCTGTGCTGCATGTGCCAATGTTATTTATTCAGAGTATTCAGAATATGTGTCTCAGTTGAGGTTTTATCATAAATTGCAACCACAGACTGCAAAAAAGAGGTCATCATCACCTACTGACTGCTGTTTTGAAGCCAGGTTTCGCCATGTGATCTTGACTTTTTGGAGCCAGAAGTGACAGTATTTGGACAAAAAGGGGGAGAAAGGGGGTTGATGGGTGGGGAATTGGTAAATGAAAGTGAACTTACCACAGCAGGTGCCTTTGTTAGTGAGGTACAGGTCTACATATTTACTATAATTGTGTGCAAATTTACAAATGTAAAAGGGCATATTAGAATAATGTCAATAAATATATTGTTTAAAAAGAATGAAAGTGAACGGAGATTGTAAAGCTATAAACTTAATCAAACATTTCATTTAAAAAAAAATACTGGAGAGTCTTATGTGTAACTTATTGACTAGAATGACAGTCAAACTCTCTGTTAGGAAAACACAATGTTTTATTCAATAATCAGAAGATGTGAACAAGGTGTTCCATGCAGAACACCTATCAGAGGCTCCAGATTAAGAGAGTAAGACAAGAATGAAGGAATCTCGTCCAATAGTATCAGCTCCACTCACTCTAACTTGACACCGCTTTTGTGGTGATTCACTGCATCAGAACAAGGACCACCACATACTATAAGACACTAGTGCCACCCCCACCAAAGCAACACTAAATGTGATGTAAAATTATGTAGATTTGCATATTGGTCAATCCAGAATTGCTGCTGCATCAATACGTAGGCATGTCATCAAGTAAACCAAGCTTTACAGAAAATATTAGAGAAAATGTTTATGTCATTTCTATCCTAGGAAAGTTGGTCATAGATTTGACCTTGTTTCAGAAACTGTAATTTACAGTTTTCAGTTTCATTCACCTCCATCGCTGTCTCATAGCCTCAGTCATCCTCCATGCAGCATCACACTAGGTCACACAATGACAACCAGAGACAGGTTGACCATAAAACCTCATTTACACAACAACATTTCACCTGAAAACACCTTTCCCTAGTTGGGTTTACACAACAAAGTCAAAACAATCCATAGCATGCACAGTATATATGCCAGGCCAGTATTATGTGATGTACTACTGGGCCCACATGACCACTATGTGTTCCTCCACAGACCTGAAGTACAGCCAGTTGTTGTTGCTGTTGATGGATTTGTACATGGCAAGGGTGATATGCTTGCACAAAGCAGATCATGACATCCACGTTTTCAATTAAAACTCCTGCTTACACATTGAGTTGCCAGTGAATGCTGTTGTGTTCCACTCTGGAGGCCAAATTCAAAAGTTTCAGTTTTAAGTTATTGTTATTGTGTAAACGGGGGCCAAAATATACCAAACCTTTGTGTTTCAACCTAAAACCATTGTCATATCAACAAGGCCTAAGTCTATGGAAACCAGACCTTTTTGGAACCACCTTCTCAAAATGCATCCCTTGCCCCTGTTTCCAACATGAAGCCTGTTGCCTGTTTTCAGTCAGTTCTATGTATCATACACAAACCGACTAACCAACAGTTTGTAAGGCAGATGTAGAGATCCATTCTCAAGGGAAAGGTCCAGATTTCCAGACACAAAAAGAAACATTTTTTAAAATAACAGATGCTTGAATGTGGACAATAATCTCCTAAATCCAATCCTTGGATGTCCATGCCTCAGGGGGAAGAGCAGGTTGTCCAATAACCAAATGGTTGGCAGTTTGAATCCCACTCTGCCCTAGTCATGTGCTGTTGTGTCCTTGGGCAAGACACTTCACCCACCTTTCCTCCAGTGTCACACTGGTGTATATATGTTCGGTGGTGGTTGGAGGAGCCGTTTGGCATGAATTGGTAGCCATGCTTACGTCAGCCTGCCCCAGGGCAGCTGTGGATACAGATGTAATTTACCAACACTGGAGTGTGAATGGGAGAGTGAATGAATAATGGATCAATAATGTACAGCGCTTTGGGTGCCTTGAAAAGCACTAAATAAATCTTATCCATTATTATTGTTAATCCTTTCAACAAGTTGGTTGAAGGTTTGAAAGAATAGGCTGTGCTTGGTCAGTCAAACAGGTTATCCACTGCTAGATACAGTTTAGTAAGTGTTTGTAGAAAAATAATATAGATTTGATATTGTGCCAGATCATCTGATGATAAACCCACATTTGTCTATGGCAGTATTGTGTGAAATTTCCCTGAACGTCTTCAGTGACCTTTTTGGTGATGTTTGATGTAAACATTTCTATAGTCTTATATCATCAATGCCTTTGTTTCCTGTTGACCTTGAAAAGTCCCCTTTTATGCAATTTTTAGAACACACGTTTATTAGCAGAGCAGACATCATACATGTCTAATTTAGGAATATCCTGTGAAGTTTGTGGCATAACAGGCAAGCTGCAGAAGAGGAGGAGGGCATGACATGAATGGGCTGGAAGTGGCTTTCTGACCACATACTGAGATTTAAGAGGACAGACGAAGACGGAGGAATTCCAGTGTATGGCCTCTCCAACCTCTAAATGGCTCAAGTAAGACAGAAAGAGCAAAGTAAATCCCACTTCGGCTGAAGAATTTTCAGACCTGGCTTCTTTTTCTGGATTAAGCTTTGGGTTGAACTAACAGGAGACAAGGAAACAAAAAAAAAGTAACCCAGGAGGCCTATGAGAGTAATCCCCCCTCATCTTAGAAGCCCCTTCACATTCTTAACAAAGTGTTACATTGCAAAGGGTCTGCAGAGGTCACTCTGAAATCCCTGTCATGATGGATGATCCACAAACCTGCTGTTGCAAAATCAACAAAATCCTTTCAATCCAGAGTTGCATTTGAGAACAGCCTCTAACTGAGGCAGTTGATTCTGGGAATGGTATCCCACATTTCTGCACATCTGCAGACTGTCATAATCACTCTCCTCTGCAGCCTCAACTGAACCCGATAAAAGAAGAGCACTAGGGATTTAGTCACCTTGTTCACCTCTGTCTATGTTTACAAGCCTCATTCATCAAAATCTCGGTATGTAATGAATGTTTACAAAGCATTAAGTTTGGGCTCCCACATATCTCAAAAATGTAAAATGATACCAAGTATTACCAGCATAGTGCTTTATGATCTGATACTGTGATTTTCAACATTCCCCTGAAAGTCAAAACCTTTCATTCACACGGTCTTTTTTGGTAAATGACACTCAATAAACCCATTATTTTTCATATTTGTCAATGGTGTCATTGTGTGAGGAAATACAACAGAGATCATTCAAACTGAAAGGGCCTTGGAACTATGTGAGATTTGACATTTACAGTTTTGGTCAAAAGTCCTTTCTCTTCTTTTACTTATTGCGTTTTAGTCCCTGTTTCAGATTTCAGATTCTGTTCTGCATTCAAAGAGGAGGATTGGTTGGATTTGCATTCTTGTCATTCATACATTTGCAGGCTAATATTTGTCACAGTGGTGTCACGTTAACTGCATCTGATCGACAGATATGATCTAACCTAAACATCTACTGATCTAACGTTTCCTAACATTTGAACTACTAATTCTATCAATATATAGAAATATTTCAAGTAAAATGCAGTTTCCCAGCTTTTCACTATAATCAGATATGACCCATTTGGATGTTCAGAGGCTCCGTAGTGAATGTGGAAACACTGTCATCTGCAACACTGATTCACCAGTAAAACCCAAGTTGACAAACGACAGTAGTTGGAAGCAACTCTTTTTATGTTTAATGATGTATTTTGCTGAAAAAGTCACTTTGACTCCAGTTTTTTGTTCTGATAATAATAACCTTTAAATTTACTTGGACCTTTTATGAACATGTACATGAAATGAAATATATAATATATCATAAATCTTAAAAGAAAATGCCTGATTTTACTGAGAAATGTAATTGCAAAGGGTGATATTATAATAAATGCTGATAAATCACATAGGCGCAGTTACATGTAAAGAAAAATTAATTTTGAAGTCACAACAAAATAGTTCTGGGGTATAGGAGTTGACAAAAAAGAAAAAAAAACCTGAACTGCAACTCTGCAATTTTTTTTTTTTTTTGCTTTTAGGAAAAAGTAATGTATGATCCTCATAAGAATGTGTAATGAAATCCAACAGCACTCTGATGCATTTCGTCTTTATAAAGTTGATTTTATTCCATATTCTTCAAGTTCTAGTGTGTAAGATTAAGCGTACAGTTTCAGAGTAGATTTCCTGTTCTTTTTTTCTTCTCTTACCAGGTGGTATCCAGCGTTAATCCACATTAGTGTCACCAACTATAAATCAGTCCGGACCAGAGTTCATATCCCCTTAACTAAAAAGAACCCAGAGCAGACAAAACAAGCACAGACTCTGTTTGTGGGCATTTTGTGTTGTTTTGCTGTAGGTGAAGTTGTGGGGTATTCTGCTGGTCACAAAATGTATATTCACTGATAAATGTCACTAAATAGTATACACTGAACAAAAAAGGCTGACAAGTTTTTAAAATCCGTTTCCTTGCCCTAGGTACAGTATGTGACTTAAGTCCAGTAGGTCAGGCAGGGTCGACCTCAGCACATCTGGGTCAAGTAGGGTCTGGGCGTCCTGCTCCTTTTGTCTTGAAGTCTGAATGTTTTCCAGGAGGAGAAAGTCTGGAAGACAAAGTGTCTCCATCGCAAACAGACCTCCTCTGTTGTGGTGTTCAGAGGTCACACATGGACCTGAACATGTAATTAAGTCACTTAAGTGGATACAGAAAATGGAAACAAAGGCTGCACTGATGGAATCACTCAAGGAGTCACAGGTGGTATTAGTAGGTGATCTGTACAGGAGGGTGGACAGACAGACAGGTTTATCTGCAGTGAAGGATAGCGTTCTCTTAGGTCAATCTGCTGTCTCAACATCAACTTTTGGTTTTCAGAGATGATATGCTCTACTCTCCCTTAACCACACCTACAGTAGTGGAAAAAACATTTCAGACCCCCTTAGAATTTAACATGACCTTAAATATCATCATGAAATATTTGCAAACTAGAAAAGCACTAAAAGAGCGCAGACCTCCACCAAGGCAGAAAAAAATTCATTTGGAAACTGCCACAAAAGCAGCGCTGGGTCTTTATGGGTTAAAGCAGTGGTTCCCAACCTTTTTTGGCTCATGACCCCATTTTAATATCACAAATTTCTGGCAACCCCAGACATTCAAAA
>JAPQRP010000009.1:18779949-18790490 GCA_037367295.1 Apogon hyalosoma | reverse complement strand
CAGTGCTTCAGTTTCAGCTTCACAGTTTGTCATGTCTTTTATGGATTGTGATTGTCTCTCTCAACTCACCATATATAGTTTATTGGTAAGTTTTTTTTATTTATTTTATTTATTTATCTTTTTAATCAATTACTAGAAAATTCAGGTGACCCCATCTGAATTCCAGGCGACCCAATGTGGGGTCCCGACTCCACGGTTGAAAAACACTGGGTTAAAGTCATATTTTTAGTCCCAATGGTCATTGTCCAGAACATCATGGTACAAACTGTCCCAATGTGTAATGCACATATGAAGTGTAACTATGCACGTTTCATGTGTCTCATTCCTGTTTCCATGTGTGACTGTACATGTGCGTTACCATCCACGTGTATGAAAGCATTTATTTACTTTCCAATAATCAGTTCTAGTTGTGTATTTGTGTTTCCTTTGTCAGTACGCCACTCATAAAGTCAATTCAGGGAACATGAATGAACGTTTCCTGTTGACATTTTCATCTGTTAAAGTACTTCTCGTCCTGTGTATATTTTGCCGTCTGTCTAGGTTAAAATAAACATCAGCCACCTTTTGTGATGTTTGCATGTCTTTATTATTATTGAACAGATCATCCTTATCAGGCCTTTTCCCGGCCCATCTTCATATCTTATCAGTAGCTGTCAGCCATCCTGTCTACCTAAGCTGATATGGAAAATATTTAACTGAGGTAACTGAGGCCAAGGAGTTTTTTTTTTTATGTTTTTCTTCAATCTTGGACCGCTGCCATTACCATGTTATTGGTGGCGAGGTTATGTCCATTTAACATCCTGTTCACTAATTTGAAATCCATTACTCAATTGTTCTCTGTCTGTCTGTACAAGCAGGCACCAGTCGTATTTTCCAGATGTATTTCTACCAGCCCATTACACTGGGACTGTTTGCTCGAAGCTGTGCATTCAGGGAACCATCTGTTGAAGCCATCAGATTCAAGAAAACATACCTGCTTGTTGTTAAAGAAAACTCTAATGTAAATGCACTAGGGATCGATTCTCACTATTAACACACGCTATCAATCCAATAGATGTTTAACCCATAAAGACCCAAACAGCCACTGGCAAACCAAAACTAACTACTGATTTCAACAGTTTAATACCTGTTGATCCATTAATTCTATTAATACATGTAAATAATTGGTGTAAAATGCAGTTTTTTATCTTTTCATGGTCATCAGATATGACCCATTTGGACATTCAGAGGCTCCATAGTTACCGTGGAAACACCGTCATCTTCTACAACATTGATTCACCAGTAAAACCCATGGAGTTGAATCAATGACAGTGGGTGGACACACTTGCTTTATGCTCAGTTAATGATAAGATTTTACAGAAAAAGTCAGTTTTTCTTTAGTTTTCTCTGCTTTTAATATAATAACCTTTGAATTTACTCTGAGTTTTAATGAACATCTACATGATCAGTGGATTAAATATGGGAAATACTTGATTTACACTGAAAAAAACCTCAAACTAAAGAGGATAACATTACAATAAATTGTGATAAATTACTTAACCTCCTAAGACCCAGCTATGGGTTTTTATTGTCCATGTTTGTGGACAAGAGCTTCACAGCTTTATTTAAAAAAAAAAAAAAAGAAACAAAAAAAGTCCACTGCAAAGGACATTCCACAAAAATTGTAAAAAATGCATCTGTAAAAACTGTTGCATCATGATGTTCCCAATATCGGCAATTAATCAACTTTTAAAAAGCCAAAACTTGTACTTTCCTGGGTCTCAGGAGGTTAAGAAAGGTTATGGAATATAAAGAAAAATTAATCTATGAACTGCCACAAAAGTACCACTGGGTCTTTATGGGTTGAGTTACTCAAGGACAAGTTGGTTTTGATTAACTGTTGAGGACAGATTGAGGCACTTCATCAGGAAACCATTAAAAACGAGTGGTGCCAGGCACAACAAACCCCACCCCTCGCAAACGTTTTACCTGATTTGCCCTATGTGTTATCATTGCGAAAACACATTTTTGGTGACCTTGACCTTTGACCTACATTCACCAAAATTTAATGGAATCTATTCTGGACCACCTTGCACCTTTCCTGTAAATTTCATGGAAATTGGTCCAGTAGTTTTTGTGTAAAGTTGCTGACAAACAAACAAACAAAAAAACAATACCCTTGCCTCCCCTTTGGGGGGCAGGGTAATAATCTCATTAACGTCCATGATTACCTGCAACAAAGGGAACACTTTAAGATCAATGTTAACTTAAGACTTTAATGTTTAGTTGATAATAACATCCAACATGAAGTAGTTTAACAGGGAAAACAAAAATAAGATTTTCATAATATGCAGAGGTGATTATCACTGAGGGTCCACTGTTTTCTTGGGTTCATTTGTATGTATGTATGTGTATGTATTTATGCACATGTATGTAGGCTTGCATGTATGTACACTGTAGCCCACAGAGTTGGAATAATTTTGTTTTCAGTTACATCCCTCTTTTTATTCCTATTAATACGCATCAGTAATGACCTTTGACCTGGTGCAATGATTCCATCCAGTCCCAGTTACACTTTATTAAGAATAAATCAAGAGCCTGTATTTGTTGTTTTCTATTTGTCTAATCTTTCTATTTTCTTTAGTGACTGATTGAGCAATTTATTGAGTTCTTGAGTCTCCTAATACATGTAAAGCACTAATAATCTGTCAAACTAACTGTGAGAAAAGAGTGGGAAGAGATTGATTATCAGCAAATGGTTGTGATGTTGTGGTTTAATGAAGAGTGTATGAAATAGATTTCTAAAAAATTGTCTGAATGTTTTCGACTGAAATCGGCCTCTACTAATTCAAAGTATTTTTAAAAGAGCCTCCTTTGTTATTTTAGCTTTCCTAGCAGAGTCCAATAATAACTTCAAACCTTTTCTTTCTAAAGGCCAAGACTTAGATGCTGTCACCAGATCTGTCAGCTGTGTGGACGGCGTGACAGTGTGACATCCATATGAGGAATGGAGATGCATCTGCCACATGCGTGTCCTAACAACTGCATGTGAAACATATTAACGGTCACAAGCCCCAGTGAGTGGCATTGCTCCAACAGTGACGTCCAATAGAGACATCACTGAAGGATTCACATGTCTGAGCAAGAGCCAGTAGGAACGCTAACAGTGGGGAAGTATTATTATTATTATCATTGTTATTATTATTATTAATATTATTACTATGTCTTTAGAAAGTTTGTTTTTCGCATTGCTGTTTTTAGTTGAATGTTGTTTCCCTGCAGATTGTACAACAATATGAAAGGTGAAACTGCATTTTACACACAGAAACCTGATATTTACAATAGGAACAGTTCACTTGAAGAATGTAGTAAAACTCTAGGATGCATAGTTTATTATTCACCAACTTGCAAATCTATTAACTCATAAAGACCTGAACAACCACCAATGATGAAACACATCTACTGATCTAAAATATTTAATACCTGTTGATCCACTAATCCTATCAATACACCTAAATAAATGTAAAATACAGTTTATCATCTTCTCATGGTCATCAGATATGACCCATTTGAACATTCGGAGGCTCTATAGTCAATGTGGAAACCCTGTCACCTTCTACAATATTAACTCACCAGTAAAACTCATGTAGTTTGATAAATAACACTGGATGGAGACACTTGCTTTTATATTTAGTTATACATTTTGTTATAAAATTCATTTTTTCTTCGGTTTTCTCTGTTTTGCTATAATATTTGAATTTACTCAGAGCTTTTATGAACATATACATGATCAGTGAATTAATCCTTTATGAGGTAAGTGACTACTTTTGGGCATTTCCGTAAACATTAAATATGGGGCCAATCCCGTGCCTCGGAGGTCATGAAGCTTGTTGGTTTTTTTAACACTGTACAGTGATTCAGAGAGATTTAAAAAGATGCTGAAGTTGTAAATAGTGAATATGAGTGATTTTTGTCAGTTTATGACCTTATAACGGTTGTTTTATTGTATGTGTTTACTTTTTAGCCAGTGCTGCTTGGATATTTTATGGCAAGAGGAGGGAGATGATGATGTTCAATAACACACTAAGGTTGAAATTTTGAATTTCAGAGAATTTCAGGGGGTGCCCGATAAAGGGTTAAACATAAGAAAATGCCTGATTTACACTGAAATTGGAGGAAAAAGGTGATAATATTATAATAAATGGTGATAAATTACTTAACCTCCTGAGACCCAGGAAAGTGAAAGTTTAGCTTTTTTACCTTGAACAATTGTCTTGATTGGAAACTGCATTATGCAACATTTTTTTCAGATACATTTCAGAAATCCTTTTTATTATTTTTTTAATGGAATGTCCTTTGCAATGGACAGCATCTTTTTCTTCTTCTTTTTTTTTTTTTTTAAGTAAAACTGTGAAACTTTTGTCCCCTGCAGAGAACAAAAAATGCATTGCTGGGTCTCAGGAGGTTAAGAAAGGTTAGATTTAGAGAAAAATGGAAGTCAACACAAATGTAATTCTGGTCCTTTAAGGATGAATATTATTTAGAGTTTAAATATTAATGTTTGATTTATAAGAGTCTTACAATGTTCTTATCAAAACTGTTGGTTGAAAATGTACACAATGGGATGCACATTTCAGCAGAAAGGTGAAATCCCTCATATAAGCATCAGTGCAGGCTTTATAAAAGTAGGATTAAAGGTTATGAGACATGAGATGAATACAAAATGTTAGTAAGAGCCAAAGAATGCTCTTATTGAGTCATCCGTTTGCACCAGACTGAATATGTCAGGACAACTAAGTAGGATCTGTGAACTGTTCTGAAGTTGTGGTCGTCTATAAAATGAGAGCTGTCTCGTCAGGCTGAGTAATGCGTCATAAACAGTGTGGTTTAAGTGACTGTATGTTTGTGAGAGTGAGGTAAAACATCCTTTGCCCTCTTCAGCCTGCACCCACTCTCTAGGCGTTAAACGTCATTTCCTCTGGTCTACAGCTCGTACCAGGCTCTGTCTGTACTCCTGGTGTGGAAACTAAAACCACCGCACACAACCTCTTCAAGAAAACAGAAGCGTCATCAACAGTTTCATAAAATCTGTCAAATTAGGGCATTATGGACTTTTCTTCATGTGTCTGATGCAACCAAAAGTCTGCATGATATTAAACTCCTATATATATATATATTTTTTTTCTTCTCTTTAGATTTTACGGAGAGCTTATTTGCTTAATTTTGATGCCAAAGAGAAGAGAAAACACTGACATTCCTCTTTAATCTGTTCATTTTGAGCCCTATATTCTATGTGTGTGGTCTTGGCTTTTGTTCAAACACTACACAACTTTCACAAATGCATCTAAGCTTCTAAATCTTAACAAAGATTTGCATTTTGGAAAGCTTTCTGAGGAGAGGCTAAGCTGAAGTGACCAAACTGAGTTTGTGATAAAGCTGTAATGTACATATACAGTATAAATGTGTGACTTTCAGAATCTCAAAATCCCAATAGCAGGAACCATATTGGTCAGAAAAATCCCAAATATGGACACAATGGACATTTTTTTTTCCCAATGTTTAGGTGACTATCATTTTCAACAAACTGTTCCAATGCATATTTGAGATTTCTATTGGAGCCATAAAGACAACAATAACAAGTCAAGCTAAAAAACCTCAACATCATCTGGATTCTCTACAGACTGGCTTCGATCTTTAGTCTCAATGACTTCTGCGCCAAAAATATGACCAAACTCCCAAACAGGGTGGATCAAATCTAAATGAGGCCAAACCAAGACCACAGTCCTCCCAGTGATGTACAACACATAAACAGATACTCTGATGTATCCTACAACATAAATGCACTGAGAATTATGACTCCGAATATTAACGCATAGAGATCCAAACAGCCTCTGGAGAATTAATGATCTAAACTGTTTAATACCTGTTGATCCACTAATCCTGTCAATCCATGTAAATAATTGGTGTAAAATACGGTTTGTCATCTTTTCAATGTCATCAAATATGACCCATGTGGACATTCAGAGGCTCCGTAGTTACCGTGGAAACACCGTCATCTTCTACCATATTGATTCACCAGTAAAACCCATGGAGTTGGATCAATGACAGTAGATGGACATACTGGGTTTATGTTCAGTTAATGATAGATTTTACTAAAAAAAAAAAAGTCATTTTTTCTTCAGTTTTCTCTGCTTTTGATATAATAATGTTTGAATTTACTTGGAATTTTAATGAACATCTACATGACCTGTGAAGTAAATATAGGAAAACACATGATTTACACTGAAAAAAACTCAAACTAAAGAGGATAAGATTAGAATAAAAGACAAGAGTTTCGCAGCTTTTTTAAAAAAAAAAAAAAACAACAAAGAGTTTGATAATGACAGTGGATAGACACGCTTGTTTTTTTGTTCAGTTATTGATATCTTTGCTGAAAAAGTCACTTTTTCTTCAGTCTTCTCTGTTTCTGATATAATATCCCTTACCTTTAATCTGAGTTTTTATGAACATCTGAATGATCAGTGAATAAAATATAGAAAAATACAAGATTTACACTGAAAAAACACAAAATAAGGAGGATAATATTACAATCAATGGTGATAAATCACTTATGAAAGGTTAAATATAGAGGAAAAATTTATTTGGGAACTACCAAAAAAGTAGCACTGGGTCTTTATGGGTTAAAATTAATTTATTCTGCAAGATCAAGATCATTTTTAGGACAGAGACTCATGGCTCAGCTGTGTTTTCACGTCCCAAGTATTGAATTTCCGTTACTAAGTATTTCTAGTGCTTGAAAGAACTCATTATATGCAGGCGGTTACCATTGTGTTATTCAGACGTTTTACATTACATCCATATGTTTTTGATTATTCCTCGGAGTTTCCCTTAACTAACATGGGCAGGTTATGTAATCTAATCTCTGTCTCTTTATGCACTTTTATTCTTCATGTGAAAACAATGTGATGTAACTTCGTCGTTATGAAATAAATTGTGTTACTTTCACCAGGGTGTGTATGCATCAACACTTTCTTCAGGATGTAAAAACAACCCTGAGCTTATTTACTTACGTGAGGTTAATGAGACCACATTCCTCTGTATTGAAACTGGCCCAGACTGAGGATCTGAAATTATTTTCTGAACAAATAAGCAGAAACGATAAAGAATTTCACCTCAGGAACTTTTTAAATTAGACCTTTCTTTCAGGCAAGTATAGAAGTCAGGGGTTATTGAATTTATGTACGCAGAACAAAAGCACTGACATGTTTCCTGTCAGGGCGTCATGCAAGCAAAAAACTTTCATCAGTGGTGACACAGTTTTACATGATATTCATAGACTTCAGAGATTTCTTTTAACCCTTAAAGTCCATTTCTAACTGATTCATCGCTATTATTTTATCCATTATATTTTCATTGAATAGCAAGTATTTACCTTTACTTAATTTACTGGTCATGTAAATGTTCATAAAAGCTCAAAGTGAATTCAGTGTTTATTATATCAGAACTGAGAAAACTGACTTTTTCCTGCAAAATATATGCTTAACTGGATGTAAAAACAACTGTCTCCATCCACTGGCATTTGTCAAACTACATGGGTTTTACTGGAAAATGAATGCTGTAGAAGATGACGGTGTTTTCCTTTTCACTACGCAGCCTCTGAACGTCCAAATGGGTCATATCTGATGTCAGGGAAAAGCTGATGAACTGCATTTTACCTAAATTATGTTAATGTATTGATAGGATCGTTTTTGAACATTTTGAGATCGGCAGATGTTTAAGTGTTTAAAGACTGAAGCATGACTAAATCAGCTTCTGTAGCTCAAAAGCCTCCAACCTTATGTCATGGAAAATACTGTATATTACTCAGGATAACAGATTTTAATGTCAGTTATTTGTTTTTATAGTTAATGGAAAGCAAATTAATTTATTCACTCTACATTAGCTTCATTTATTCACTCTACATTAGCTTCTACACTGCTTTCACTTGTCCATGTATGCGTCTGAAATGAAAGCAGGCATAAATATTGCAGTTAAATCTACACACGTATTCAAGAAAACATCATGTTACTATAAGTTTCGCTTAAAATATGACCCTGTCTGAGGAAAGACAAAGAGGAAATGTTCCTTTACATCTTGCCCTGGAAATGTCAAACTGAATTCAGTGTTTTAATATCTATAATCTATGTCAATGAAGGAAAAACTATGAGATCCACGCAGCTCTCATTTACCAACATTAAACTGGATGTCATAGTAAGTAACGTGCAACTGCAAAGGCTTTATCTTAACCCAGTCTTAACAAAAGCGTCTACTAATCTAAAATGTTTAATAACTTCTGAAACATGAATCCTACCAATACATGTAAATAATTGGTGTAAAATACAGTTTGTCATCTTTTCATGGTCATCAGATATGACCCATTTTGGACGTTCAGAGGCTCCGTAGTTACCGTGGAAACACCGTCATCTTCTACCACATTGATTCACCAGTAAAACCCATGGAATTTGATCAGTGACAGTGGATGGAGATGTTGTTTTTGTTTTTTTTGTTTTCTTTACATTCAATTATTGATATCTTTGCTAGAAAAGTCACCCTTTTCTTCAGTTTTTTCATTTTCTGATATAATATTCCTCAACTTTAATCTGAGCTTTTATGAACATCTACATAATCAGTAAATAAAATATAGAAAAAATACATGATTTCCACTGAAAACCTGCAAAATGCAGAGGATATTATTATTAGAAATGGTGATAAATCACTTAAAAAAGGTTAAACAATGAAAAAAAAAAACTATTCTGGAACTGCCACATACACATACACACTGGGTTTTTATGGGTTAAGTTCCACAGTAATGTTTATGTAAGATTAATGACAGAATTTTTTGAATATAGCTAACACATCCTTCTAAACTGATTACACTTAAAATCAATAAAAAATAATAGCAATAAAATAAACCATAGCCATCCATCTGACAGGACTTATGTAGATAATTTCTGGCCACATAACACATGAAAAGAGCAAACAGCTTAGAAGTCAGTAATAAATAAGGGCAACTTGGAATATGACACTCTTCTTTCCTAATGTGTAATGTTTAGGTATAAAACATCACTAAACATGTAAATACTGCAAAGAACCTAAAACAAACTTATCACCTCAGCTGACTATGTACATGCTGGCCAAATATTCATGCAGAATTGAGCAGCCAATGTGTCAACTGATAGGGAACTAATGACAACTGTTGATAGTGTCTTTTTTTTTTTTTAAATCATGTTTTGTGTAAACACCAGTCGATGGGGGTGGGACCTTTCTGTGTGGAGGTTACATGTTCTCCTCGTGTTTGTGTGGGTTCTGTCTGGGTACTTCCTCCCACCATCCAAAGACATGCTCTGATAGGTTCATTGGTTAATCTAAATTGCCCATAGGTGTGAATGTGAAAGTGATTGTTTGTGTGTATATGTCAGCCCTGCGACCCTAGTGAGGGTAAAGTGGGTTCAGATGATGAATGAATTAATGTTTTGTGTAATTACTGTAGTTTTATTGGACAGAGATGCAATATATGACAATAAAATATATTTAAAAATGTGATATGTCTCTGTCTTTGTGAGTATGATTGAAAAACTTTGTCTTTTCCGGTGAAATTAAAAAATATTTTCATTAGGCATGTTGATCTCAAAAATTAATCAGCTATCATAAGAAGACTGCCACTAAAATATCACGAGAAATAAGTTATTTTAAGAAGAACAGTTACACAGAGGCTCCAAGAAGCTGTGTTTATGAATATCTAATTTCATGTGTCTTCTTTTATTTTCAGCATCCTGTCATTTTGATGTTTTCATTTCATCCTGTCTAAAAGGTGCTTTTGGTTCCTCAGAGCCACTTTAAATAGCTTCTTGAAATACATGGCCACTTGTATCTCAGTTACAGACAGAATATGGATCATCTGAATTAAAAAGGTTCTAAACTCATGTGTTTATGTAGGTCTAAACTAATAAAAATCTGATTAACTTTATATATTGGTGTGATGAAGTACAGTGAAAAAATACAATAAAATAAAATCTGCCTTGTTATTTAATAATGTATTTATTTATTTTACTTTTATTCATATATATTTGCCTCAGTAAAACACAGAATTTACCATAAAGCAACTTTGCATCAGAACTGCTTTCTCACTTTTTGTGGGGGTTGCACAAAGCTGATCCAAGGTGCATCTGGTCATAAAAACACAATAACACTTAGCAACTCAGTCACCTGGTTTGACTCCACCGCCTCATGTTACCATCTGTTTTTAAGATAGACCTTTCTAATAATAGTCAATAACGTCCCAGGGCACAGGGTTCTGGTAGCGGATCAGATGATCAACACAACCACAAAAACAACACATAAACACAGTTAAAGAGCATATGGTACAGCACAGTCCCAGTCACTGATATTAAGGCCAGTAGAGTGGATGGTATTTCACTTAAGGGCACTTTAGATGTAATTGGTATTATTTATTTAGCCTGAGTGAATATCACTGTAAAGTGCTTTTGGTTGTAATCAAGACTTCTTGTCAGTACACCCAGTAA
>JAPQRP010000009.1:18747227-18758375 GCA_037367295.1 Apogon hyalosoma | reverse complement strand
CCTGCTGATGAGCCATGTGGTTGAATCAGGTGTGTTGGAAGAGGGAAACATCTAAAACATGCAGGATACCGGCCCTCATGGACCGGACTTTGACACCCCTGTATTAGATGGACAAATGTACCTTAATTTAAAACAGACCACAGTGAAGAACCTGCACATAGAGAGAAACTTTCATCTGGTACCACTTTAAAAGAAATTATTTACCAGTTTATCCCTCTGTTCCATTCAATGACAAAATCAAATGCTGTATGTGACACTTGTATGTTACAGAAACAGTGAAAACATCCAAACTGATTCAAATAACAATGATGGTTTCATAGATTCATGTACTGATGTGACATTTGAGACAACTGCATCTCTGTGTGTCTTCACTTCCAATTCTACTTGCAGTATCTTTGTTTTCATTGTGTGCTGCTCCTGAACCCATAACAACCCAGTGTTACTTTTGTGGTAATTACAAAAATGAATTTTTGTCTCTAATTAATCTTTAAGTGTTTTATCACCATTTACTGTGTATATTATAGTCTGCATTTTACTGTTTTTAAATGAAAATCACATATTTCCTTATATTTAATTCACTGATCATGTAGATGTTAATTAAAGCTCTGATTAAAGTTGAGAGTTATTATATCAGAAACAGCGAAAAATGAAGAAAAAGTGATTTTCTCTGCAAAAGATGTCATTAACTGAACATAAAACAAGCATCTCCATCTACTGTATTTTATCCAACTCCATGGGTTTTACTGGTGAATCAATGTTGTAGAAGATAACAGCGTTTCCGCATTCACTATACGGAGCCTCTGAACATCCAAATGGGTCATATCTGATGACCATGAAAAGATGACAAACTGCATTTTACACCAATTATTTACATGTGTTGATAGGATTAGTGGATCAACAGGTATTAAACATTTTAGACTGGTAGATGATTTTGGTTTCCAGTGGCTGTTTGGGTCTTTATGGGTTAAGTTACTTTGCTAAATTCAGGAGTCTTTCATGGATTGTGAGTATTGTTTACTGATCAGTGATACTTGCAGACACTGGTACTCTTTCTACTGAGGATGTGGAGGGTAAACTACCTTGTGACTCTTCAGTTTTGTCCATATCATTTTTTTCCTTGAACCAACAACAGATATTATATATGATCAGATGAATGGAGATTAAATGTCACATCAGATGGTGTAAGAGACTAATGAGAGTGAGGGGAAAGGCAAACTAAACTGTACCTCTGTTAGGTGATCTGTCATCATTCTTTGGTCTGTTCTTCAAAGGCTGATGAGTCTGTTATTCATCCATCTGATTAGCATCTTCATCATCTCTGGCTTAAAGTTGATTGTCATATTCTTACACAACATCTACTGTTAGGTCAACCTAGTGATTACTCCAAACAGTAAAGCTGATGATTCTTATGTGAAGTTGCATTATGTTTGTAGATATGTTTATTTGCACTGGAAACAGATATTAAGGTACTCCTGTGCTTCAGTTCCATAGCTTTTTACCTTCAGTAATGGGGTGTTTTAAAGCTATTTACTTAAATAAATTTTTTCTGTTGCCATTGCATCTCCAATTCATTGAATTTGAGGCTTTTCTAGCCCCACATCATGTTTTTTAGAATTAGATTAGGTATTGTGTGTATAAGGGATTTTAGGTATATTAGTTGAAAACTCCACAGTGAAGGTGTTACATTGATCTCCTATTTTTAGAAATTATCTGCCTCTGAGATTTAATGTGCTAAATCTTAAATACTTTAATAAGATGAATTGGAAAAAAAAAGTAACACAAATGCTGGTGTTTTCAGTGTATATGATGAAGTGTTATTATGCAGATATATTGGTTCATGCACATTTATATAATAGATTATAAATCTTACACTACAAAGTAGCTCTCAGACAAATGTTCCCTTTGAGTAAAAACCATTCTCTCATTAATTCTCACAATTTCACATTTTCATTTTAACCCATAAGACCCAAACATCTATCCCTGACCAAAAGCATCTACTGATCTAAAATGTTTAAAACCTGTTGATCCACTAATCCGTATGACCCATTTAGATGTTCAGAGGCTCCATAGTGGACATGGAAACACTGTCATCTTCTACAGCATTGATCCACCAGTATTTTACTGAAAAAATCAATTTACTGCCATTTTCTGTTTTTGATATAATAACCGTCAACTCAAATCTGAGCTTTTATGAACATCTTCATGATCAGTGAATTAAATATTGGAAAATACCTGATTTTCCTGATAAAATACAAAATACAGTGGATATTATTATAAACAAATAGCAATAAATCACTTAAAAAAAGGTTAGATATAAAGAAAATGTCATCTGGGAACTGACATAAAAGTAGCACTGGGTCTTTATGGGTTAAGATTGTGTATTGGAAACTACAGTCAACCAGAATTTTCAATTTAATTTTTTTACATTTCACTACTTTTATTATGAAGTTGTTTTTGTTTTGTTTTGTTTTTTTTTAACTTGTAGACCAGTGTAATCTGTGCTTAATCTGTGTTTCAGTAAAACATTTTTAAACCAGGATTAGGCCTGTTCCTGTCTTAATCTAAACCCTGTGTTGTAACCTACCATGCATTGACTACTTTGATTGAAACAAAAAACATATACTAATTTTTATCCCAGAGAGATATCTCCTTAAGTTGTTCCATATCATATCTTTGTCAACAAGATGCCCCTGAATCCTTTAATTTATCTAGAGTAGGGATAATACAATAAAATCCCATGCAAAATCTCTTAAAAACACCAAAATACATGTAAGGTGAGTGACCCACTAAAAACACTTTAAATAATTGAAGCATTTCCATCATATCACAGCAAATCCTGTTATAATCTGCCGTCTTTGACATGTGATTTCAAGAAGTGCTCTGTGACTGAAAATGTAGTTAGATGTACGTAGAATTATCTGTTTTTAAGAAATTCATCACATTATCAGTCTTGTTGGAACAGCAGTCTTACAATAGATAACATTCATTTTTCATATTTTAATGATCTCAAATTGATAAATCGTGCAATGCAGTAATACTGAAAATATCTTAATCAGCTCAAAAAAGAGCTTATGTAGTTTAAGGATAATTTCTAAATCAATAAAGGAATATTTAATCATTCAGTTTATCACACTGGGTAATAAGTGGTTTTCACTGGACAGGCCTGAAATAAGAAAATCTAATCTGAGAAATAACTGAAGTTGTCAGACAAACGTGAGAAAACTGCACAAAATGGAAATGCTTATGTAATGTAGCCTGAAGTATTTAGTTGCATTCCTCTACTGTGGGTTGTTTCTTCTCCAAACAAGACACAAGTTTACATTAGTTACATAAAAACAAACTGGATTTTACACACCTCCAGAGCAGTGGGAGTGTCTGCTGAGATAATAGAAACACACAAGATGATTCACCTGCTATGTCACAAGAATTGGGAAAACTCTCTTTTTAGAATTAAATCTTGCCACTGAACTACCTCAGTGAAAATGTGTGAGATATAAGTGAGCAGATAACGTGTTTTTTTTTTTTTTTTGTTTGCGTGTCTGTTCATAAACGGATAAATATCTGAGATGCTTGTACGCATGTGCGAGTTGTGACAGTCACTCGTGCCAAGCGCCGCCGTGGAGGGAGCGCTCCTTCGGTCCTCTCTGCTATCTTTGGCGCAGCGCAGCACGAGCACGGTGGGTGCGAAAAGGGCGCGCGAGTGCAGTCAGCCAGGGACCCTGAAGAAATGTCGGAAAGTGGGAGTCAGGAAGCCACCGGGGCCCCGAACGGCGGCGGCAGCGGAAGACCCGGACCGCCCGTCGGCAACAGAGTGACCGTGGTGTTGGGGGCTCAGTGGGGCGACGAGGGGAAGGGAAAAGTTGTGGATCTGCTGGCACAAGACGCGGACATGGTGTGCAGATGTCAGGTTGGTTAGCCCCGTGCTGCGTTCACTTGTACCGATAAAGCTAGTTACCCGGAAACCCCGCGAGGGAAGGGCGGATAAACGGCCGCTTCACCTGCCGTACGTGAGATGACAGCCGCCGTCAGTTAACGTTCACATCCGGCTAACTTGCTAGCTAACCCACATCTCTGTCAGGGGTGTTCTCGTCTGTGTTTTGCTAATGTCACCTTGAATTCCTGCTAGCTGCTTAGCTCCTCAGACACCTTTAATGCTTCCCTGTCATGTGCACATGACAACACAGCCCGGCTAACTGAAGTGACCAGGTGCATCAGTTCAGATGTGTTCAATGGACTGCCTTAGTGCAGGAACCGAGCACTACATCTCAGCCGGAGAGGGACCTGCAGGTTACATCTAGTGTCACTGTTGGTGAAAGGTTGATTAATTACCCCTTAGTATTAATTTCATGATCAGACACTTTGGCATCTTTTAGTGGTTAGTTTATTTTACCTGCACATATCACCTTTTCTGAACTTAAAGCCTGAATATGTGTGAAATGAATAAGGAATGTGCTCTCAAGAATAATATTTAGCATTAAATTGTGTAGAAATAAAGGCTAATAACCAGGATACCAAGGTTTTGCATCAAATTATAGAACAGGGGTGTCAAACATATGACAAAAGGGTCCAGTCTGGCCTGTGGGATGAAGTGCAAAAATTACACTGAAGAGGTTAATACTCAAAGGTGTCAAATGCATTTTAGTTCAGGGGCCACATACAGCCCAGTCTGATCTCAAGCGGGTCGGACCAGTAAAATAAAAGTTTAAAAACCTATAAAGAATGACAACTTCAAATTCCAAGCCTGTCACTAAATAATTTGTACCGTTGTAGATACCTTACATAAGTGTTTTTCAACCTTAGGGTCACCTGGAATTCAAATGGGGTCACCTGAAATTTCTAGTAATTGATAAAAATTAAAAAGAAACTTACTAATAAAAAATTTATGGTGAGTTGAGAGACAATCACGAAACATAAAAGACATGACAAACTGAGTCTGAAACTGAAGCACTGTGGTACTGTTTATCTGTAAAATGTTCATTGTGGTCGGTTTCAGATGCTGCAGCTCTTTCATAATTCATAGTTTGAGTTATTGTTTGTTCAGTATTAATTTGCAGCCTTGTAAATCCAAGCTGGACTGACTGTACATATCCTGACCAAGGAAAATCAAATTCTCACTTTGTGCAGTAATCTCAACCTGGCTTTTCTGCCTCCGTCCATAATAATATACATTATATAGACTAAATGTCGTCTAAAATTTAATGTTTATTTGCAACATAGTATAGGAAACTATTACATGATCAAAAACAAATTCATTTTAGCAAAAAAATGTCTCTGTTTTGAATGTCTGGGGTCGCCAGAAATTAGTGATGTTAAAATGGAGTCACGAGCCAAAAAAGGTTGGGAACCATTGCCTCACGATCTATATTGTACATCTATAAATGAAAAGTCGAGGCATAATATTGTTGTTTTCTGAAGAAATGTCAGGTTGTTCATGGCTGTAAAAGTTATTCACATTTTAGGTGAAAGGATTTTCACAGGATTTTTGCACTAAAACAGACACAAAATTTGGGTTGTCTTTATTGGTTCCTGAACAAAAATGAGTGACACCCCTGTTATAGGATGTAAGTGCAGCACTCATGCCAACATCAGGACACCAATGAAACCAAATCAGTATAAACTAATTAACCACATGTTTTTTTTCCCAGACCCGGTGGTTACAACTGACTAGAGGACTCTTTTAGCAGAATTGGTTTATAAGATATTTGATGGATTACACTGGAGGAGAATCAGGAGATGTAAGTTTTAGTACATTTAATCTCTGAGGCAACTTATAAAAAATTGTAGATCAGTGGTATTTATTATGTACTCCAACTTTACCAAACATTTTTGTACAGATATAGCCTAATAATTATGGTCCAGGATATGAGATTGTAGATTAATTTAAAGTGAGAAAAAAAATGCACATTAATTTAGTTTTCCACAGACTTAGGCAAATTGTTAGATATTTTGCCAAAGATCTTAGTTTGCTATGAACTACTCCCCTCCAACTATCACCAAACATTCATGCACAATGTGGGTGAGGTGTGTCCAGGACAGCCCTTTGGTTATTGGACGACCCGCGCTGCCTCCTGAGCCACAGCCCTTGTTGTGTATTATCTTTTCTCACTCTCCATACACTTCCTGTCAACTCTGTTGTACTTTATCTACAAAACACATAAATGTCTCTAAAGTGTATTTGCTAAAGAATGTCAACTCTGTCCTTTGTATGCACTCGGCGGAAATACACCATGTATAATATGACCTATTAAGTGATCCTGTGGGGGCCAATATCCTTATAATTTCAGACAGACTGAGGGGGCAGGGGAAACGCATGACAACAGAGGAGGCACATGTTGATCACATTTAGCTGTACGTGTTTGATGACACACACCAGCCTTTGAGGGGTTTATACATGTGTGCAGTGATGGTGTTCTTCATATGTATGAATAGATGTTATATTAGAGACAAGTTGTTTTCACCCTCTGTGTTTCAGCACATCAAAAGATTATGAATGTTGTATTTTTATCTTCTCAAGCTGTTATTTCAGTGCTAATCATGTGACCACTCTTATTCTGGAGCTGGAGCTGGTCTCAGACCAGCTGTACATGTCTTTGCAGTAGAGGAGCGGCTCATGGGCTTGGTAGTTTAAAATGAAGGGTCTTTGTGTTGAGTTGGCCTGTCGACTGGTTTCTGCTATGAAGTGTGTAATGTCAATCTGTGGAAGACTAGTCCCACGTACTCGGCTGTTCAACAAATACTAAGTGTGACAGTGTTTACACCTCCATTGTATGGCATCAGTTGAACCACTGTTGTCTTTACATCTAGGCATTTTAAGAAGCTGGGCTGAGTTCAGTATAGTAGCACAGTGGGGGTTACTTCCTTTTTTTCTCAGTTAGACTTGAGACATTGCAACCTGCTGGTTCTCAGTAGTTTTTGTTGACAGCCTGTCTGAGCTCAGAGGAAGCCACTGGAACTTTCTTCAGATAAAGGACAATGATGTTGAAAGAACCAATGTGGAAATTCAGTCATACTGTAACGTTTATTGTACCCAGTAATGTTGGATCCATTAAGTTATTTAAGATGGAAATATTGATTAGATTGCTCATCTTGACTGATCTAGGATTTCTTATTTTATATCTTTGACTGATTCTGTGGGCAAATTTGGACTTGGCAGTCATCAGTTTTCACAGGGGTCTTACCATAACATGTTATGGTCTTCAGAAAGCTCAGGTTTAAACAAATGGGCCCCAACAAGTTGTATATTTAAAAACAAAAGGAGTAAATAAGGAGTTATTGATGAATTGTTTGGTCTATGAATTACCAGGAAATGGTGAAAATCTATTTCCCAAAACCCTAGAAGACCCTCAAATGTGTTTTGTTCACAGTCCTAAGATATAGAATTAAAAATGGATGAAAGATGCAAAAAAAAAAAATCTTTATTTTTAAGAAGCTGCAGTCAGAGAATCAAGCTTTTTTTTTTTTTTTTTCCCCATATTCAAACTTTTTTAGATTATCAGAGTAGTTGTTAATTTAATTGTTATCAGCTGGGCTTGTTGATTTATCAGTGAATCATTGCAGCTCTGTAGGGCATTGTCCATGATGTGTTCAGTCATGACTGTGCAGAAATTGTTCATTTAATTCTAATTTATGTCATCTATATTATAAAAGCCAAGTGTGTATGTGTGTCCGGGGATTCACACAAAATCCATAAAGAGCTGACTGCTGCAGTTTGGCATTCATATGCATTTTTGGTCAAGGAAGACAGTAGCAAAAACAGCAAGTTGACTGGACCAATATTTTTGAAGATATTAGTAATTTTGAAATACATTAGCCTTACAGTCACATTGCTATGGCCAGAATGCTTTGATGGAGACTGCTGGACAAATGCGGTACAGCATGCATGAATGCACAGCAGCATACAAACCACTACATCTAGAAGCCGTGGATCCCCATAGATCAATGCGCTAGTTGTTGAACTTAATTACTTAATCATGATGATATTGGGATAAAACTTGTAGTTATTATTAAGTAGCACAGTGTAAATCAGTTTATGCTAGACAGTCATCTTAATCAAGATATTTCCCAAAAAAACAGAAATTGTGTATTTATTTTTACAACATTCCAATGGCAATTCAGATGGAATGAAGTATAAAAAAACACCTAAGTTGAACAACAACATCATATTGTAGGTGGTGGAAGGGGCCTGCATGTACAAATAAAAATATTTATTATGGGATCATTGTGATATAATTTATCCCCAATTTGCAGAATAAAGTTAAAAAAAAAAAATCCTATGATATGACAGATAATTTTTTCCGATTAAAACTATGCTGATTTATTCAGCTCACGTAACTGTGTGGGCAGGGTTCCGTCTCTTGCAAGTCATACACCTAAAAACATTATTAACGTCTTGCTGAGGCTGACAGTGGAAAACTAAAGTATGTTTGTTTGCACATGTTAAGATGTGATTTTGTTTGCAATAGTGTGCCGTCACATTACTCTTCAGTTTTAGCTGTGATTGACATTCCAACATTTCCTTCTCAACTCATTTCTGAGGTGATTTGGAAAATGTTATGGACTCTTTTTGACCGTCTTGCAAATTGCTGGACTCATACTTGTGTTACAGTGTTGATAACAGGTTGACATAACAGGGATTCTCTTCAGCCTAAGGGCTTCCTTGTTCCTGTAGTCCTGCCAAGTCTGGAGACATGTAAAAATAAACCCCTTTCTGGCAGTGTGAGTCGACAGTTTTACCCCCACCATACATTATGGTGTGTGCGTGTTGGGGTGAGGGGTCTGGGGGTTGTTAATGTGTGAGTTACTCATGCAGATAGTGTTGATCTTTTTATAAAATGAGCTTTGCCAGCACTTTTGCTGGGTTTTTCTTACAGTAGAGACCTGGACATTTGGAGTTGGAGGTTACAGTAGATGGACGGCTGCAAAGGCAAAGGGGCATAACGCACCCCAGGAGATTGACTGAAGCATAGTGGTCATTAGTGCTGGGTATCGTATATCCATATCATGTCCAACCATAAACAGTACAGATATCTGATCATTAGCCTCCTGTTGCTCTACCATAAAGACTCCATACTTAATTAAGAATTGCTGTGGAGCTATTGCTGCAAAATAAAAACACCACGAGAAAGACTTAAATAAATTCACTTCATTAAAAACATTTTCAAACAACCATTATAGTCTTTGGATCTGTATAATTTGTAGCTCCATTTACAACATTAGGCTATGTGGTAACACTATATTGTAATGAGTATGACGTGTAACTTGATGTATTTGGGACATTCAAGTTTTGTTGAAAGTGCCAAAGCCATGTTTTACCACATTTATCAATTAATTCTTTAAGACCCCCAGCAAATGATGCTTTCTGTCTAAACTATAGGCAGAGAAATAACAAAATATTCTCTAAATCTGTTATATATTGCCTGATTTTGCTAACTTGCTTATCCCTCTCTGAGATCTAAACAGACCAAAAAAAATGTAGTGATCTGAAGTACCATTTGAACCATTAATCCTATCAGTACATTTATTAATGCAAGAAAAATGCAGCTTCTCAGCTTTTCAGGGGCATCAGCTTTGTCTTTTTTGGACATTCAGTGGTTTTGTATTTGTATATAACAGTGATTCACTAGTAAAATCCATGTAGTTTAATAAATGCTGTGTTAAGGTAATGATATATTTTGCTGAAAAAGTCACTTTTTCCTCAGTTTTCTCCATTTGGAATTAATAACCTTTGATTTTACTCAGTTTTTTTCCGAACATCTACATGATCAGGAAATTAAATACAGGAAAATGTAAAAATGTTCACTTAAAAAAAAAAAAAAAAAATCAGAAAATGATATAATTGTGATTAGGAAAGGTTAGATGTTGGGAACAATTCAACTGGAACCACTTGAAGGCACAGTAAACATGATCAGGATGGCACCACCTCTGCCTCATTTTGAGCCAGAAATCCCCTCTCATTATGGCCTGACACTGCATCAGGAGAAGGTCACAGGTCGAACAGTTTGAGCAGGAAAGCCCCGTCGTGTTTACTCTTAAAGTCAGCGGCGAACGATGTTTATCAGAAATGTACCAGTGATGCATAATCTCACACAGTGGAACCTATAGCACATGTAGATCCAATGTGCTGGACTCTGTAGCTATGGCGATAGTAAATGAATACTTGGTTTCAGCAACTAACGCAGCTATTGTCCTTTTACTGGATTGTGTGTGTAATATAAACCAAAGAAGGCTTTTTTAAACATATATCAGCTCTCCAATATGTTGTAGACTTATTTTTGTTTTACTCCTTTATCAGAAACAACTGATGAAGGTGAAGATTCAGTCTCTTCAGCAACAACAAAAACTTGATCTTGGTGTTCTATTTAGAGGTTCCTGTACTTGCTGTAGCCAGAGAAATGGTATAAAATAACTTGAAACACAATCATGTTCAGTCCGTTTTCAGGGACCATGAAGAACTAGTCGAACATGATGAGTTTGTTCTTTACTCAGAAACTCATATTCTATTTACTACTTTTGAAATGCCACCAGCAAGGTCATTATCCAATATTTTCCTTTTTTTGTCTTACTGCACATTAATAATTATCACTAAGCAATTTTAATTGGCAGTAATTGCAGCCCTGAATTCAATTAATTACCCTCAGTCAATAATTTCCTAGTTCATGCTTTTGGTCTGAAGCAGCAGAACGTGTGTTTTTAGTGAGAAAATGAAACTGTGCCACCATCATTTTTTATTACTATTGTTCATGGACCTTTTTATCGTCTCATGGGTGGAATTAAATCATTTCCAACAGCAACAGCTCTGTGTTTTTCCATACGTCTGCTACTTCCTCCACCTTTGTGTCTGTAAAACTCCTTCCTGGTTCCTGTTGTGTCAGGTGAATGTTTACAGAACAACAGTGCTGCCATAGAGCTCATCTTTCATGGTATCATTGTGTTAAGTGAAATACCTCTGAACTTTATTGTGGTGTCAAGATACAATGGACAGTCTGTGTTACCATGGCAATTCGAAGATGTCGGGGGGGGCTAGCATGATCTTCTCTTGAAAAGTACAGTTTCTCATGTGAGGAATGAGCACCTGATCATGGAGTTGGGTTCTGAGGGGGATTGGATGGATCGTAAAAGTCTCTAAAAAGGAGAGGCATCTGCCCCCCC
>JAPQRP010000009.1:18713785-18724290 GCA_037367295.1 Apogon hyalosoma | reverse complement strand
TTTGTACAGAGATGAAGGTCCTCCATGTTTTTTATATATGACCATATATTATTTTGATGCTCTCTATTCTATTCTACTCTATTCTATTCTATTCTTTAACCACATTATTGAAAACATATATGCATGAAATATCTTGAAATTAAATATCATATGAATACATTACCTGGTTATTTATCTATTATTTAGTCTATTCTGTTGTAGTCTGTGCTATTTCATTCTAATCTGTTCTATTCTTTTTTTGTTTTGCTCTTTATCCACATTATTGAAAACATTCATGTATGAAATAGAGATGATATCATGAATGCATTGAGCGGGAATTATTTTTCTGTTATTTGTCATTGCTGTTTAAGTTATTTGAACTTTTTAATTTTACATGCATCATAAGAAAAAAATCTACTTGTCATGTTAGAGGGACACAGCTCTGAATAATGTCTGATATGAATGTTCAGCAGTTGCACATTCTTAGCACTAGAGGGAGCCATTGGACCATGAATGACTGACATGTACAGTGTTCATGTCTATATACAGATATATGAAAATATACATATACACACAAATATACACATTTGATAATTAACAAACAGCCCAAATTGTGATTAGTAATTCTATCCGTACTTTAGAGTAAAGTACCATAAAGCCATTAAGATGAACTCAGGCAGTTTTTTTAGGAAGGTGACAATGGTATGGCATGATTTTATTTGAACACGGACAGTACACAACAATACACTGACCTATAGACAGAGTGAAAAGGAAAGATGTTGGTGCCAGGTTATAGCTGAAGCTAAGTTTCACCTGTAGTCCCTGGACAGGTTGATGTAATTCATTTTAACTAGGTGAGTAACAGAGTTAGTAGGGTGTAGAGGAGAAAAGATCAATAAACTATAAGTAATTTTTTGACAAAAATAACTTTTTCACCTAAATCATGTCCACATGTTTAAGTGATTAAGCTTTTTGTGTTTCCTGAAAAATGACATTTTATGCAATTATGTCAGGAATGTGATGATATATAGTACATGAAAATGAAAGCAATTACTGTATTTACAGATAAGGCAGAAGAACCTGTGTTAATGTTTTTTATTAACATTAACTCGGTGTGACCACAGGCGTCTTTAACCACAGCCTCACCTGCTGCTCATTTCCCTGCCCTCACCAAGCTTCCTCTCCGTATTTGACTACATCTAAATTAAGCCAACCACCTCTAAAACCCACCAACACACTGGGATACACTCACACACACAACACGTCCAGATGCGTCCATCACTGAGGACAAACACCCCTTCATCTCAGACGCAGGACGTTGAGCTGCAGTATGAGTGACACAGCTGTGGTGGGAGTAAGGTCAGCCTGTAAAATAAACTGTGTCACCTTGAAACACATACAGACCCACAGTGGCGTCTGGCACCGGGCCTGTTCCTCCTCAGTATTGTGTGACGATGTTGATGAGCGGACGAACAGCATCGCAGCAGGTTTTAGGGCACCGCTGCCCCGCGTCCATGACAACCAGCTGCCCCTTCCTCCTCTTATCATCTTCCATCACCTCCTCCTCCTAGTTCCACTCATTGGGGCCTCTCCACCCTCCGACCCCTCACGCCACCCCCACTCATTTGAATCCCACAGTGAGCTTTCTTTGTCCAGCTCAGCCTCTGTATTGTGCTGTGAGTAAAAGGACAAGCAAATGAGTTTTTTTTCCTTGAGTCAACTGTGCTGTTCAGAAGCGCTCATATACTGTACCAAAGGACGAAAAGATGAACTCACCCACAGGCACAAAAGCACAGATCTACTCATTCAAGACGCTCGCCGCCTCTTTGTTCATTTTGTTTACTTGAACACCTTTCTCCCTCTGCGTCCCTGACCTTTGACCTGTACACAAAGGCCCGTACAACAATGGGACATGTACGTATTATAGCTGTGACGTGCAGCAGAGAGTCCACATCTAATCACAACCTTCATCTTCTCTCAGGTTCTGAGGTCTGAGACAGAAAAGGCTGATGATGATTTTGTTTATTTCACCAGATTCTGTTTGGATTTCTCTGAATTCTGCACAAAAGGGAATTAAGATGTTGAACACTCTGGAAAAAATGAACATTTGACAGATATTTAACAGATAACCATCCACCATCTTTGCACCAGTGTGTCCTTGCACTGTGTTTGGTGAGGCAATCTTGACAAACAATCTTGACCTTTGACCTTTGGCTACCAAAATCTAATCAGTACATCCTTGCTTTGAAGTGAATGTTTTTGCCAAACTGTTCATGACACGTCACGTATTAAACTTGATGCGTACCAACAGAAAGACACACATTCTTATAGCTGCAAATATTTCACATTTCATTGACTTACAAATACAAAAAAGAGGTACAATTTACAGTAGTATGAATGCTTTTATTGTTTGTTTGGGATTTTTGAGAATATTCAATATGCATCTTATGAGTACATGTAAAAAAAAAAAAAAAAAAAAATTCAGCCTGCATCTTTTTAGTTTGTTTATAAAGCTTTTTTCATTTTTCATTCATTTATTTGTTTGGAGCAGAAGAAAAAACTAAACTTTTATGTATACAAGGAACTAATAGCAGAGCGAATACATTAATAAATAGAGGTGATCAAAACAATACAGCAATTGCCATATACACTAGTAATGACGAAATAAATTAAATAAGTATTGCTCAAAAAGGAGTGGGAAGAAGAAAACGTATTAAATCCCACCTCCACCTCTCATTTATACAACATAACACATTACTTTTGCTTCCTTAATGATAAAGTTACATCTGTTTAGAGTCCTAATAATGTAAATAACAGATAGTAAACAGCGTATTTTGCTTATTTTATTTTAGGTTTTTCACAGCTGTCAGTGCTTATTCATTACTCTTTATAAATAAACTAGTTGAGTTTGATGGCGAGTGAATGAGGAAGGAAAATAAAATTAGAGAAATGGAGAAATGAAATGTTTTCTTCTGATCGTTTGACGGCGTTTACTAGAAACAAATATCGTCCATATACTTGCACAACGCTGAGGGACTGTTCAGAGTGAATACAGTAGATCCAGAACTGAGACCTGGACAGACACACGAGGCTGAGGGGATTCAGAGTCAATCGCAACGCTATGATTGGCTGCAAGGAAAGACTCACTGCACAAAGGTCGATGTCCAGAAATGACTTAAACAGGAGAAAAATAAGAAACCGCAGACAGAGAACAGTGTCTCTGCAGGTAAATGCACAACCATCTACCTCTAGAGGAGCACAAGGAATGATGGAGAGGGATTCTTTCTAATATATGCATCTTTTGTTCTTCTTATCATTATTTTAGATAAAATTTCACAAAAACGACACAAGACTGACACAAAGTAATACAATACAGTACAAAACAAAGATGTATAAAATGAAATAAACAGCTATTTTGTATGTGGAATGCATGGTTTTTTAATGGAAATGTTACATCCTCTATCTTAAAAAGAAAAAAAGGCAAAAGTGGATCAACTAAACTACGCTGCGTGAAATGAATCCATACGAAGCTCAAAAACGTAATACATCCTAAGTAGAAACTGAGACAAAAGAATAAATGATTAAGACTCTGCTCATAGTTTAGTCCAGAGCCACGATAGTTAACAGAAACGAGATTTAAAACCAGCTGACTTTTAGATTTCAGCAGCATGAAAGCTAATTATAAACTCCAGTGAACAGTGCAAAGAAAACAGATTTGGGGGTAAATTCAGTGTTTTTTCTCCTTTCATTTCCACAGCGCTTCATGTTTATTACCGTTTTCAGCTTCTTCTACCTTACAGAATGAAAACCTGAACGATCTAAAATGACTTCATCACTCCAAATAAAAGTACTTGTGTACTTGTAAAATTAACTAAAACTCAGTGTAAATTAAAGGTTAACCCTTTATGGGGCGCTCCTAGAAATACTCTGAAATGTCAACCTTAGTGTGTTATTGGAGGACATAACATGAATGTATTACTTTTGTGAAATTTTTTTAACAATTTTTTATTATGTAGAAAATCAAGGTCAGTGAAGTTACCATATTTGGTTCCTTACCCATAAGTAGCCAAATAAATAAATAAATACAAGTATATATAAAAGATACAAGAAAAACGCATGTAAAGTGAAAGAAACATCACTTTAAGAACATTTGTGCTGATCCAGACACCTGTATTCTCCCTTTGAACATCATTCCTTACATTAGTACCATTACTTCATGGTACCTAACAAAACAGGTCCACTCACTGTTCATGCAGAGGTGGACCTTACAGACCCTGGAGACCACATTGGACCTGAGATCGTTGCCTCACTGTCCTCACTGTAACTGTTGCTGTCACTGTCTAGTAATGTATGTGGAAATTACCAAAAATAGTCAATTACCCGATAAAGGGTTAAACTGTCAGACCAAGTAAAAGTAAAAACTGGGTGCTTCTATGAAACTGGGTTCATTTTTGTATCTGGCACTTTTCCAGCTTTTTTAGACCCAGTAATAAAAGAGAAATTTAGACATATTTTCTCCCCAGGATGTACCTAATGACGGCCTCAGATGAACGCAAAAAAATAATACTCTTACTCTGAGCCATCCCAGAATTAGTGAATTTTTAATGAAATATTGGGGCCGAAAATAGGACCAAAATTGGGACAGGAAAAGCTACCTACGTGTCAGTGCATTTGATCTGGAAAACATGGCTTGAAATGGTCTTATATACCGCTATAAATAAAGACAAAGTGTTAAATTTGTGGATCCTAGTGGTTTTTCTAATTCAGACGTGCAGGTTTTTCATGAATCTTAGTCTCATTCCAGGTTTCATGTGTAACCCACGGTCGTGTTACATGCGGAACCTGCTCATTTAAACACATATAAATCGCGAGTGATTTTGCAACGGCGGTCATTTTTGTGAAACACTCTACTTTGCATAATTAGTTCAATTCCCAAAATGTACCTGTGAGAGAATCCGAAAAAATGGTACCGTGTAATTTTCGTGTCCTTTTTACCGTGTTAGATGCGGATTTTTGTATAAAACTATAAAAATGTGTTTTATCTGAAAAATAGTCTCTCTTTTATCTCAGCAAATGTTTGAGTCTCTCAGCCCTCTGTCCTGTTTTTAGGTACCAGTTTCCTAGAAGGACCCAACTAGTGAAATTTTCCAAACAGAGCGTAAATCAGTGATGCAGTAAGTTTCAGTTCAAAGACTAAAACTGTAAATCTAAATAAGTTTGCTGTTTTCCTGTGGAAGCTGTTTGAATATTCATGCTGGTTTACCTAGAAGAGGTGACTCATCTCAATCTGTCTTCGCTTCAGATGGAAATATGAGTGGACCTCCTGCTCAGGTTACCTGCTTCACTGTGCTTCTGTCTCTTAAGGTGGTCTGACTTTTGTGCAAAGGTCACCAGTGGCATTTAGGTCATACATTTTCTCGCAGCCACATTTTCCTATGCTCCCACATTTAAGAGGGACATTCCACCCCAGAGCGAGGTTAAAATAAAAGTTTACTGTCTGAAATTTTATCTTCTTCGTGTAGTTTGGAACATTTGGCTCCTTTGCTTCAGGTCTCGACTTTTACACCCTAAGGCGCACAAAACGATCAACTTAAAGGTAAAATGGAGAAGGTGAAAGGTCTGTTCCATTCCAGGTTTTTCACCAAAATGCACACCTCAAAAACAGCCCTACCAGAAATAAGTCAAATATTCTTAGATTTGCTTAAAATAAATGTTATTGTCTTGAGCAAAAACAAATCAGCCAATGGGATAATTTATCACTTCAACACTTGAAACAAGAAAAAAGTCAAAATTCTGAAGAAATGTTGTTTATTCCAAGCAAATAAACATCATTATGTATGAATAATTCATTAAAGTGAGTATTCTGTTGAATTCTGCTGAGTTAACCCATAAAGACTCAGTGCCAGTTTTATGTCTGCTCCCAAATGAATTTTTATCTCTATTTAACCTTTCTTAAGTGATGTATCACCATTTATTATAATATTATTCTCTGTATTTTGTGTTTTTTCAGTGTAAATCATGTATTTTCCTATATTTACTTCACTGATCATGTAGATGTTCATAAAAGTTCAGATTAAAGTTGTGGGTTATTATATCAGAAATAGAGAAAACTGAAGAAAAAGTGACTTTTTCAGCAAAGATATCATGAACTGACCATAAAAACAAGTGTGTCCATCCACTGTCATTGAACAAACACCATGGGTTTTACTGGTGAATTAATGCTGTAGAAGATAACCATGTTTCCACGGTAACTACGGAGCCTCTGAACGTCCAAATGGGTCATATCTGATGACCATGAAAAGATGAATAACTGTATTTTACACCAATTATTTACAAGTTTTAATAGGATTAGTGGTTTCACAGTTATTAAACATTATAGATGAGTAGATGCTTTTGGTCACCAGTGGCTGTTTGGGTTGTAATGGATTAAAGAAGAATTTATACCTTAATTAAGGGTGAATAAGACTGACCTAAAAACATATTAATATGCATGTCTGAAACAGCTGGTGCATAAAATGGTAAAGGGTAAAATGCCTCTGGTGCCTTGATTTATGATTAAGTCACTTGAAATGTCTTATTGAGAAAAAGTTAGATATATTCCCTGAAAATAACATTAATTTTCTCATGAAATACTCACATTTGTTTTTTGACTAAAAATGAGAAAAAAATTGATTGAAACACGGCTACTTTCTTATTTAAAAATCTTTTTTCTTTTTTTTTTGTTCTTCAGGGTAGTTTATATTTCAATTTTTTAAGTGAATTCTGTGTGTTGTGTCATTCTAATACCTACAGGTTTCATTAAGTACAAACCAGGGCCTTTAAAGGAACTGATTGACTGTATGGATTTGTGATTAAAGGCCGTTCACTCTCTGACCTCCCTGTGGAACTCACGGCCGTAAAACCAAAGTTGTTTTCTCTCATTATCTGCCTTGACCCTTGCTCACCTGCTTCAACTCTTCTCTCCTCCTCTTCGCAGCCCCTCTTCTCGTCTTCTCACCCCCTGAAGTGGACACTCTGTAAAAGAGCCTGAACGCAGCAGATGTGTAGCGGCCGACGCTGATAACAGCTGTCAGCCCTTATATCAGCTCAGTCTCTAACCACACACACACACACACACACACACACACTGAACTATATGCTCCCATTGGCCAACAGCTGTGGGACACATTGTCAGGCGACCTGCTTATAAAGAACATTTCAACAAGGGCACAGGTCTGGTCTCAACTGTGGTAGGAACACATATCAGTCCGTAAAGCATTACTACACAGCGTCCAGTCTGATACAAGTACTTCTGTTATCTTAAAGATAACATAATGCAAACAGGTTTGGTCAAATATTTATCAGGACACCTCTGTCCTTCCAAATATTGGTCACCATGTGCAAATCGACACCTTTAAAACTGAAAAACCAAAGTTAACCCATAAAGAAACAAACATCCACTATCGACCAAAACCATCTACTGATCTAAACTGTTTAATACCTGTTGATCCACTAATCCTATCAATCCATGTCAATAATTGGTGTAAAATGCAGTTTGTCGTCTTTTCATGGTCATCAGATATGACCCATTTGGACGTTCAGAGGCTCTTTAGTTACCGTGGAAACACCATCATCTTCTACAACATTCATTCACCAGTAAAACCCATGGAGGTGGATCAATGACAGTGGATGGAGACACTTGTTTTTATATTCAGTTATTGATATCTTTTCTGAAAAGGTCACTTTTTTTCAGTTTTCTCTGTTTTTGATGCAATAGCCATCAACTTTAACCTGGGCCTTAATGAACATCTACATAATCAGTGATGCAAATACAGGAAAATACCTGATTTTCATTGAAGAAAATGGAACACACAGAGGATAATATTGTAAAAAATGGTGATAAATCACTTCAGAAAGAATAAATAGAGAGAAAAATGAATTCAGGAACTGCTACAGAAGTATCACTGTGTCTTTATGGGTTAAATAAGATATCTTATCATTTAAAAAAGAAAAAAAATATACACTGTACTACACATTTTCTATAGTTTTTTTTTTTTAGCATTTCTGCTCACAGGATCACTACATTTTTATTTTATAATGATGAAGTTACAGATTTAGACACCTTGAAGAAAAAACATTACAAACTGTGTGTAGGTTTTAAAACATTCTCTAAACTTGTCCTGTTTTGGAATAAATAAAAACATCACTCATGTGGATCATTTACAGATTTAGAGCTATTTTAATCTATTGTAGGATGGTTATCCTGTTCTGTTCCAACCATCTTGTAAGGTTGTGGTTTTTTTTTACCTATTTAAAAGGACTATAGAAGTAAATTATCTTTTTTTTTTTTTTGTAATGCACAAGTCACACATTTAAGCAACAAGTAAGTCTCTTATGATAAAGTTACAGAATGACTAACATTTATTTAGAATGACTAAAACTTTGAACTAGTTAAAGTAAGAGCAGCTATTTGACAGGTACTTTAATAAAAGTGTATAAGGATATATGTGATCATCGTAACAGGTTTCACCCTAATCATTATACATTAAATCTCAGAAATGAATGTATTAATGTACGATAAAGTCTTTTCCTACTAAACATCTTATTTCTTATGTGTAAAAGAAGAGAAAAAAAGAGGCTCAGGACAAACAACAACTATTTTGTCTTCCTACCAAAGGCAAAAACAGTGTTGAAGCTTCTATGTAAATGATGAAATTGCTTTTATGCTGTTTTATGGTTTGTTTATGAGTATTTATTACTATTGCACAGTGAATTTCATTGGAATTTTATTTCTAAATCTGCAGTGACAATAAAGCTGTTCTTATTGTGATTAAATTTATTTGTTGTTATTTGGTTATGCTAAAAATGAAATGAAATCTGTATCAAGATGTATGTTTACTTTTTCACAAACCTGACTGAAACTAACAGCATTAGAATATATCAAGGAGGTTTTGTTGCGTCTTTTATGCTGATTCCAACTTGTTGCATTTTGTATGCCGTTTTTATCATTTGTTACGTCTTCTACATTTGGTTCATCTCTTTGGATCTTCTACATCATTTTGATATTTTAAAGAAGTTTGACATTGTTCTCATCACATTAGGCCTTGTATGTTGTTTTCTTCCTGTGTCTTTTATATTGTTTTCATCTTGTTCCATATTTGTATTATTCAATAATTAATGTGTGAAGTTTTTTCTGGAGTGATTAATACACTTCTCTTCTCTGTATTTTCTACTCTTTTCAGTCCTCCTCCTCTTCGTTGGCTTTAGTCCATAACCTCGTCATCCCTCCCCGTCAGCTCCATCTCCGTCTCCATCTTCATCCCGTTGACCTGATCTTTACTCTGAAAATCCACTCATGTTTGTCCCCGACTCTACGTAACCCCGCTCCTGGTCCCGGCCTGTAAGCTCAGACCCCCGTGGCCCTGACCTCGGCTCCAGCCCCGGGGTCCCAGCCTCTGGCCCCTGAGCTTTTTACCTTCTTTCTGACCCAGCTGCTGTCGCCTTCCCAGCCGCCCGGCCCAGCATGAGAAGCCCAGCAGCTGTTGATCAATGGGCAGCCGGGGCCAACGCCTGCCCGTCCCCTCCCCTGACCTCCTACTCAACACACACACATACACGGATGCACACACACACTCCCCAGGGAGGCAACAGATGGGGGTCAGCCAGAGGAAAGGGGTGTGGTGAGCTACAAAGGCCTGGGTAAGGTGTGTGTTTGTATCCATGTGTTTTCACCAAATATCCTCCTGCACAATTAGACAGATAGATGCTTATGTGTAAAAAGGTGTGTGTGTAAGTGTGTGTGTGCTGTTGTGTGTACTGGGGAGGCAGGGGTTGGACATTTGCTAGCCGCATGTCTCCAGTATGGACAGGTGTTGCCGTCAGCAGTGTCCAGACTCGTTTCGGCAGCTGCTGCCTCCCCTCTTCTCATCTCCCCCTTCTGACAGATGTAGCCACACCACTACCACCACCTCTCAGCTTTTTATGGGCCCGGCCTGTTTTGACTTTAAATATTTGCCCAGGAGGCGCTTGTTCTGTTTGAACGAGTGGGGAGGGGCGTTTGAGGAAGAGCTGGATAGGTTTGCACCCTCATACACTAAACCCACACACATTAAAACTGTGTACAAATATGTGTATCTACCTATAGAATGTGCACCTCCTCCCTCAGTAATGTAAACATCTGCATGGACAGAGGATTAGGTGGAGGTTTGTACGGATTAAAAACAGAATCAGAGAAGAAAGACGAAGAAAACTGTCTGACGAGTGATCTGTGGCCCTGATGGTGAAGATCAGGTGGCAACTGTGGAAAACACCAGGAGATGACAGCTGATGGCAAATGGACGGTCACAGAAATGGGAGTTCATGACACCTCCAAGAAACATCAGGGAAACTAACGACAAACCTCTGCAAACAGCGGCGTATGTTTTACAACACAGTCCAAATTTATGTTGTTGCATTTTAGATAAATCAGAAAAGTCATAGATAGATAGATAGATAGATAGATAGATAGATAGATAGATAGATAGATAGATAGATAGATAGATAGATAG
>JAPQRP010000009.1:18684153-18700110 GCA_037367295.1 Apogon hyalosoma | reverse complement strand
CCCCCACCCCAGGTACTGGAGCCCACCCAGGCAGCTTGGCAGAGGCCGCACCCTCACGCGAAGAACCAGAGAGCAGGGGCCCGGGCCCCAGACAGGAGCCCAAGCTGGTCTCAGCCTCCCAACATGTTGAGCTGGCCCGCCTTGGGCACAGCCAAATGGTTCTGCAGCTGCCCCTTTGTCCCCCTTCCTTAAGTAAACAAAGGACAGAAACAAATTAATGACCTACATTCACAGCAAACCTCGCACGGCCTCCTTGCACAGAGAGAGAGAGAGCAGTTGTCTACAAGCAGATGTTCACTTAGAACACTGCAGATTGCAATTAATGATCACCAAGCAGTGCATAACCAAAGGATACGGTTGCTGTTTTCTCTGCAGCAGTTTTCATACTGTCTGAAGTCTGACTGTAATGACTGACATATGACTGCAATCTACTCTGAGCGCAGGTAGATCCAAAATAACCACTTTTCAGATTGTTGCACTTCAGAATTAAAAAGAAAAAAATGTCCATAAATTGTGCAGAAGATATTTTGGCAATTTGTATTTCACTTGCAAATGTACCTTAATCTCATTTTTATTTGCCTGCTGTACACCCTAAGGTGAGCACTTTTAAATGAAAAATGAACTTTGCTTGAAAGAAACACCAAACTAAAATCGTTTAACATGCCTAATTTTCTTAAACCAACATTAGGTCTTCATCAGACAGAGGACAATGTCATAAAGATTAGGAGTGAGCTTACTGCGTGTATGTGTTTGGGGCTTACTGAGGAGACCATCTGTGGTGGTGCCCTAATAGACGCTGCTCCTTGGCCTCTGAGTGCAGGACATTAGCTAAAGCTGATTTCTTTACTGGAAAACTGTACTTGAGGAGCTTTGGAAAGAGGCTGTGTGTGTGTGTGTGTGTGTGTGCGTGTGTGTGTGCGTGTGTGTGTGTGTGTGTGTGTGTGTGTGCTTGCGTGTGTGTATTATAGGGGTTTTTTGCTCACCAAGCTGCTGCACATTTTTGCAAAAGCAGCCTACACTTCAGTCAGTGCAGCAGTTATATCAGGAGTTGTGCAGGCACGCGAAAGCACGCAGCGTGAGTGTACAGGCCACCATGCTGTGTCCAAGCACAGCTCACTGTGGAGCTACTAACACACAAACATGTAAACACAGATACATATACACAACTTACACCCACATCACAAGTCAGTGGAACAGGATGCCAAAACCTCCCGCACTGGCCCTTCTGTAACTCTGTGTGCATGTGTGAGCTGCATATAACCAACATTTATGCAATAATTAAAAAAAAAAAAACCTCTCTGTGTAGGAAAAAAAATGTATAAAGAAATGCATGAATTGAAGAATAGGAATAGAATGACTTGTATTTAAGACAATTACCAGTAAAATTCAGCATTAAATTGTGAACTATGACACAGAAACCAGCCGTGCATGATTCAAAAACAAATCGTCACACAAAAGTTGAATTTCAAGATTCTTATAATTTATTGCAGTTTGCACACAATTTAAAAATGTCAACAACAGCACACCAAAAATTACAAAACTAAACACAATTAGAATTTACTCCCCTTGAGAAAAACAAAATAAATCAACCCAACTATGATTGTCAAAGCTAAAAATGACTAAATCTGAAAAAGAACGGAAAAGAAAAGCAACGTTTTTAATCTCAAAGGGGGAGCAAATATATCTGAATCAAAATCAGCTTGTTTTTTTTTTCCCAGACAATGATTGTCCTTTTTCAAAAACAGACAAAACTTTGATGCCCCCCACCCTCCTCCCTTCATCTGTCTTTCCATAAACTGTCTATGACATTCGGACATTTTAGTTTTATACCTTCCTAAAAAGAAAAAAAAAAATATCCCCCTTGTTTTCAAGTAAGCACAGCAAAGATGGAGATGTCTCATCAGGGTGGTTAGTTCACAGCGTCTTGAGCAGTTGACATCACTCTCAAAACTTCACTCACACCTCCACCCCACACTCACACAGAAAAAAAAAAAAAAAAAAAAAGAAAGAAAAACAGCCTGGACTACAGCAGTTTAAGGCGGTCAAGTACAACCAGAACAAAAAAACAGCAGTAATGATGAAAACAACAGCAGGATGGAGTGAGCACATATGCAGTGACGCTGCCAGTGAAGAAATAATGTTCGGAGGGGAAAAAAAAATAAAAAATAGAGACAGGTTGGCAACGCGGTGCAAACTGCAGCAATGTCACCCACACTGTTGCATTGGCAAAGCCTGTAGGTGCCACCAGATGACAGGGTGGCAACATACAACCACCCAAACCCAGCACATGCACATCAGTGGGGGCATGCTCACACACATGTCAGGGGCTGATACTGAAGGAGTGCCAGGAAGAAGAAATGTGAAGCGTTTACTTTCAACATCAGAATCTCTACAGTGAACGCCGTGGATTATATAAACGCTTGACGGTGATGCTGAAAATTAGAACGATTTGATAGGCGTAAAAAAAGAAACTAAGCTGATGTAGCCCCAATACAATATTCACATATGAAAAAAAGAAAAAAAATTACTTTTCCAATCACATGGTCAAAATATAATAAGACATCGTAATTTTCTGATAAATTCAATAAATTCCATGAATTTATACATGATTTTAAACAACTATTTCTCAATGCACTACAGTATCAAATACTCAGAAATGTTTTCAATAAAGGCATCTTTTCAGCGAAAATCTGATTTCATGTCTTTTAGCTTAAAAAGGTGCATTCAGGCATGCCAATTCTCTCCCATCACAGAGTAAGGATTATGTTTTAAGTGGAAAACACTCACTCCCACATGTAACATACACACAATATCTTAATCTGATTCACACTGTTGTGCCCAAATGCACTGCACTGAGTCTGATGGCTTACTGTACTGAATAAGCACGGCTCGGCTCGACGTAACACAACAGCATGAAAGAGATTTCTGACCCTTCAACTTTCAGCAGGACAGTTTCAGTTTCAGCCTCTCTCCATCTTTCTTTTTTTTCTCTACATCCTTCACACTTTAGCCAAGTCAGAGCCACAGAACTGAACTCAAGAGACCTGAAGTAAGTGCCCAATGAGCAGAAGTAATTAAGAAGTAGCTTGACCATGTCTAGAGCTGGAGAGGATGGACACAGAGATGAACACATAAAAAAACCACAAACATACAGCAGTGGACAAATTTAACGCCTGAGGAAGAGCAGGAGGAAGTGCTGGGTGGACGTAGATCTTCAGTAGGTTAAATTGACTGGTAAAAACCAAGTCACACACTCGTAAACACACACAAAAACACATACACAGCAGAGAGATCAGTGCATATAGACACAGGCTTAAAAATGCTTCATCATATCGCTTCAACAACCGACAGAAACACATTTGGTAACATTCTTTTTAGGAGCCCAGCGACAGACCTACAACGAGTAGAAAAAAATTTACCTTTTCACGGACAAAGTGTTATGTTCAAACATTTCTCCAACCCACGTTCTCCCCGATGCAAAACCACAACTTAAAGGTATAAGACAAAATCAAATTTTCATGCATTTTTCCATAGTTGTGAGAATAATATTCAGTTTTTCAACAGACTGCACCCTGGAGTAGTATTCACAAAGAAAAGAAAAAAGAAAGCCTGTTGTCAAATATTTGATCAATTACAATGTGTACAGTAATACAGCAAATTCACATTTTTATTTTAAAATATACAGGTTTGGACGTCATGCAACAACAGCAGGTCCCATTACAAAAAGTAACAAAATAATAATAATAATAATAGTAATAATAATAATAATAATCATCATCATCATCATCATCATCATCATCAAATCATCAATTAAAAAACTGTAAAGGAATAAAGTTTTAAAACTATAGTAGAACAATATACAACAACCTTAAATTAAATACCTTTTCAACAAGAGATGTTTTAAAGACTGCCAGCTAGATTTAAGAAAAACTTCTATAATAACAATAATTATAATAATTAATTATAATAATTTGTAAAGGTGTTTTCATTTTTAAAAAATACTTCAAATTGATTGGAAGTGAAAAAAGGAGGCTGTGCATTGCATGAGTGCCATCAGTTTGTCTGTCAGTCAGTCAGCTTTCCCCTTAACACAACACCGAAGAGCTTAACAAGAGAAGCGGGGAGCGCTTCACCAACGACACCTCCATGCCAATAGAAAATAAAATTAATACACACAAAATACACTCATACACACTCACGCACATCAGATGAAATTTTTGCCAGAGTAGTGCAGTATCACACACACCTTTTGAAACTGTGTGTGTGGTGGTTATCGACTCGTGGTGATCACAGTACCCGTTTAGTGTATAGTAACGCTTTTTCACTTCAGTGTGTTCGACCTGAACTTCTGCCGTGGGTTTGCCGTCTGTGGAACTGGGACTGATATGATGGCCAGCGTCGGAGTGTTGTGTCTGAGATTAAACACAAAGTAAAAACTCTTCAAAAAAAGCAAGACATTCTCACTGAGACCCATGTCCTTAGACGCAATGAAAACCACCAAACAGAGCTTACACAAAATAAAAATAAGAATAGAATAAAACAAAATAACCCCAAACAACAACAAAAAAAAAATCAGTAGTAACATTTTCATGTGCTATTAAAGTGCAATTGAATGAGATTTGCGACATACAAGAACATGACTCACTTAAACCCAGAATATCAAACTTTGCCACCTCCCTTTAACCTCCCCATGCCTCTCTGCCCTTCTGTCATTCTCTGCTCTCTTTCAGTAGTCTTTATCTACTTCCACAGTTCTTGGGAGCTGTCCTCAATCGCCCAATCCCTGACATTGGGCAGCGCCAGCGGTTCGCTCTTAACTGACAGCGAGTTGACCAGTTCACAATGGAACTTGCGAATATGTCGGTAGAGGTCCCCAGACTGCGTGAAGCGCCGTTCACACCACTTACAAGCATGCGGCTTCTCACGCGTGTGCACCACGGCGTGGCGGCTGAGGTTGTGTGAGTACTGGAAGCTCTTGCCGCAGGTGGTGCAGGTGTAGGGTTTCTCACCGGAGTGTGTCCGCTCATGACGTTTCAGCGTGTACATGCAGGAGAAGGTCTTGCTGCAGATGGTGCAAGTGGGCACGTTGACGTCTCCAGCGGGTTTGGAGCGAATGCCCTCCTGCTCCCTGAAGTGGGAGCTGAGGTGAAGCTGTAGGATGTGTGGGGAGGGGAAAACCTTGTTACACAGTGGGCACATGAAGATCTGGGTGTGAGGAGCTGACAGCATATTGGAAACATAGGGCAGCAGGGAGCTATCCATGCTGGCCGCGTCAGCCTGGGTGCGCTCATTTTCACCCCCCAGTATGTCCTCGTCGTCTGCAGCGGCAGGGGCCTTCTCCTCCCGCTCCAGCTCTGAGGCCAGCGAGGCCTCGCGTAGAGCCGACAGGTGCGCTTCTAGGCCAAGTCTCCGCTGGGCTGAAAGAGGCCCTCCGACCCCATGGTGGGCCAGGCCCCCGTTGGCGCTGGGACCCGTCACCTTGGTGAGCCCGCTGTGCTCCATGTCATAGTCCCCACCTCCCAGTTCCTCTTCCTCATCTGAAGCCACACCCCTCTCCACTTTCACCCTGACAGCCAATGGGCTTTGGAGGCTGTCTGGCGTCGCTGCCCCACTGAAATACGACTGATGGTGGTTGTTGTGATTGCTACTGCCAATTGGCTTGACTGACAGGTCCAGGACACAGTCAGCCGCATCATTTGACACCCTCCTGCCCCGGTGCCCAGTTCGTGAGCTGACGGAGCGGTGAGACCTCTGGGACAGAGATCCTGTAGAGCTTGTGGGGCTACGAGCTGGAGAAAGCAGCTTTGCTCCCTCCGCCAGCCCGTCCCCACCCTGCGTTTCAGCCTCACCGTGGCCTGGACTGGCTGTGGCCATGGCTGGTGTCCCTGATCTATCTGTGGACGGCAGCCTCAGCCACAGCGGTCCTCCCTCTGCCTTGCCTTCCTCCTCTTCATCACTGTGCAGCAGATCAGCGGTAGCAGGCCGGCCCGTAGAGCCGTCCGATAGACTATCAGCCTTATCAGAGCAGCTGGAGCCGCCATCATCCTCTTTACGTGTACTGTCTGCCTCTGCAGTGGCCTTCTGCTTCAAACGCTTCTTACACACCTTGACAATGTCATACATGTGTAAGTAGCTGGCCGCTGCCAGCACATCCTCTACGGGAAGGTCCTGGAACTGCAGTTTGCCCTCGTACATGAACTCCAGGAGCAGGGAGAAGGCCGGGGCTGTGACGATGTCACTGTTGAGGTGCACCACGTCTCTCTTGTCCAGCTGGTCCTTGTAGAAGAGGTGAAAGTACATGCTGCAGGAGGCCAGCACAGCACGGTGAGCACGGAACTGGGCATCACCCACTAGCACTGTCGAGTCACATAGGAAGCCCTGGTGCCGTTGCTCGCTCAGACACTGAAGTAAATGTCTGCTGTGGTCTGGGAACTCCATCCTGCCGTCCTCATAACCTACAGCCACACAAAGACACAGAGCAAGAGGGAAAGTTAGAGACACATCTGCAAAAGGTCTTTCTGTCCATGGACTCAGATTTTACATTTGTAGAATCTACAGAAAATAAATAAGATTCATACTATTTTGGAGATCAAATTCAATGGTGCATTTTAAATGCTACATTTTCTTCTATGCACATCAATAAACAATATAAATGTTAACAAGAAGCACAACCTATAAAAGGCAATGTACATTTAACGATGATCCGATATGAAACGTTCAGTAAGTTAGAACGTTGGAGGTAAAATTTAGGATAAGCGCAGGTTTCTGTGGAAACAAAAGCAGCTCTGTATACGAAATTATCTTAAATGAGGCCAGTTTAAAACAAGAACATATAAAATAGGAGAGATGAAAGAGAGAGGAGACAAATGGCAAAAACACATATGGCATGAGATGCTGAAAACAGATCGCAGAGAAGAAGACGAAGAAGCGAGAGAAACACACCAAGAGAAGGTAGGTCAGTATACAAACTATGGAATAAAAAAGAAGAGATTTCAAGCCCATTTTATCAATATTAAGAAAAAAAACACACACAAAACAAAATTTGGAAAATATGCATTCTTTTTATCTATTTACAAAATTTGACTTGTGTAATCTGCGTGTCCATTTCCATTTTAATCTGGTAGTCCTTAAGTGAACAGAAATATTTCATCTTAAATTAAAAGTTGAAGCATGCAAACATTCTTTCACATGAAAAGGCATTTTTTCAACATCTCTTCTTAAATTAATTTGCTGGAAATTTAAAAAATGCTGAAGTAAAAATAACCTTAAAGAAAATCAATTAACCAATGAACACTGAATCAATTTTTACCCAGAGAAATACTTCCTCACAGGTAAACCGCAGCGACAGATTCTTGTACTCTGTCTCTCTTTTCTCTCTCTGTATCTCTCTAACTCCTCTGCCTGCACTCCTGGATTGTCGCTGCTCCTACGCTGGTTATTTTTATTAACCCACTTTGGCCTGGCCTGGCACAGCCCTTTTAGGTAACCGGCTTTCAGCTGCACACACTGTCCTCACGTACACAACACACACTTAGTACCAGCCTACCTACCAACCACCTCCACAGGCTAAGTCGAGCAGGAAAACTGGCCAATTGAAATAGCACTGTCGAAAACAAACCAGCTTGTCCCTCGTTTAACCTGCACACTCCAGCTTTAGATGTGAGATTAGACGAGAAAAAAGTAGTAGAGCTCTGCAGGTGTCCTTAGAAGAACGAGTAGATTATTTTTTGCTAATTCAGAAAAATAAACAAATGTACGATGTAAAATCATCTGACCATATCTTAAAAAAAAAAAAATAACAGAAAAGGAGAATGAAAGTGTAAAATCATTAAGTCCCACCTGTTAACCAAGTCGATTTGTCCTGTCTGAGAAAATACATTGGTCCTGCTCTGCGCTGTGTTAACCAAAGCAGTTAAATCACCTCATTTGAATGAAGCTAAACCAAGAATGTCCGGATGTGTGACTGTGTGTGTTGTCTGCGTGTTGTGTATGTGTGTGCGCTTGCCCTCAGGCTCGTTCAGACTGCTTTTAATGAGGGGGCTTACGGGGACAAGGGTGTACCACCTCCCACCCCCCCCCGTCCAGCCAAACCCCTCTGCCACCTCCTCCTCCTTCACGCACACACTCACACACACACCATCCCTCACGTACTCTTTCCCTTCTGAATCTTACAAGAAAAAAAAACCCGCACATCCGCCCCACAGTAGAAGCTGCCCTCTTCCTCACCCCCCTTCTCCGCCCACCACCACCAAGAAGAGAAGATTTACAATACAATCACTGTAAGTGCCCTGCTCGTCACAGCATCAATCCTAATCCTTAAAGATGGCTAAAAATAAAGACGGCGGTGGCGACGGTGGGGAGGGAGCCGTCGGCAGAGGCTCAGGAGGGCAGCAGCCCGTCACCCGGCCCGGCCCGGCCGACCGGCTCAGGCATGGGTCTAAGAGAGACACAAGAGGGGCAGGGAGGGAGAGGGACAGGCTGGGACGGCCGGGGAGGGAGGCTTACCCACATCTGATCCAGCTGACGGGGGCCATATGGCAGCTGCTAGCCAGATAAAGAGATTAAGACTAGGAGGGAGTGCGATTACAGCTGTCTAGCCAATTCAGGCAGCTCAAATCTGCAACTTCTAAATTAGTCTCCTCTACTCCAGCCGACGACAGGAGGGGAAAAAAGTGGGTAGAGTCGCCCGCACATGCTTTCAAGTAATTTTATGCAAGTTGGTTTAACTGTAGGAAAAAAACAGAGCTTAGTTGATAATACAAAAAAAATGCTAGTTTAATTTTCTTTTTCTTATATTACTGACTTAAAATGTAAATAATACTTATTTTACTAGATTTAATTAATTAAAACGGAAAATTTGCTGTTTTTGATGCAAATGTTAAATAATACTTTGGACAGCCAATTAAGTTTTCACAACATACATTATAAATAATAAACCTGGCAAAAAAAAAAAAAACAGGAAAGAACTAAGCTGTTGTTCAAAATTTTGAAAATATCAAATCTAAGTCTACAACCTATAAATGCGTCTGGAAAAACTGCCTGACAGCACAAGTAGAAAACAGCAGCCTGACTCTATTCTCTAGAAACAACAGTATTCCCGGACTGCAATTACCCCTCAGACAGGCAGCACCAACACGAGTTTACTACTGAAGCACTCACCAGCAGTTTCACACGCAGCGCTCACACTGGCTTGACACACCGGAGATCCCCAAAACAAAACAACATAACTACCCCAAACTCTCCGACTATACACACATGCACCGACAACCACACACACAAAACGATACCTGCAGCAGTATGCATCAACTTGATTAACTCCACTGTAGCAGAATAGCTGGGCTCTGGCTGGGAATGGCAGTGTATCTCTCTCCCTCTCTCTCTTTCTTTCTTGCTCTTTCTCTTCCTTGCTCGGTCTTTCTCTCTCTGAATCAATGAGTGGGTAGAAGAGAAGAGAAGAAGAAGAGGGAGGCAGGCAAAAAAAACACGCTGTTCAAACTGCGAGGGACAGATGCAAAGTGGAGGAGATGTTGGAGGGGGAACGAGATACCACCTCCCTCCTCCTCCTCCTAACTGGCGCTGATCGGCAGCCACAAACACACACACAGAGCACGCACACACACACACACACACACACACACACACACATAGCACTAACTCTCCCAGGCTGCCGCTGAGACTCACAATAAAGGACTGGGGAGGGGTGGAGGCGGTGGAGGGATGGAGGAGGTGGGGTGGATGGCAGCCTGTCAGCTGCTCTGACATCATCCTCAGATGGAGATGCTACCTCCAGCTGTGCTCTTTCTACAGCCATATGCTGCCTCCTCTACACTCCTGCCACCAGACTCCTCTTTCATTCTACCAACACCAACACCACGCAACTTTGTCTCTCAGTTTCTGTGTCTTTCTCACTGTTTCTCCCCCTTTTTCTCTCTCTATGGGGAAAAAAACAACAGCGCGACAAAATGCAGTGGGATGCTGATTTCATCTTCTGGAAAAAGTAAAGAGAAAGTCACAAATTCATGCAACCACAGTCACCCACAGCTACCACAACTATTACAACAAGACAAATTTGAGAAAATACAGTTAAGTAAAATCTTCTAAACTTCTTTCAGCATTTCTTGTAGTGGGGGCACTTCTTAGAAAACCCCTAAAAGTGTTCATCTCTTATTTTTCTCCCAATCTTTCTGTCTGTAAGTATAAACAAAAGACAACACAGCACATTTGCAACTGACAGACGCACGCAGCTGATATTGTTTCCCACTTCTTTACGGTTCAGTGCTGCTGCCTTGTCTTCTATTCATTCATTCACTGCTTCATTCATTCATTCATCCATCTATCCTTCGCCCCCCTACACGGACCCTTCGGACAAGTGACAGGAACAAAAATGAAATGAGGAAACAATGGGAGTAAATCATAAAGAACCTAATGAGTGCGGATCCTAAACAAAAGGTATACAAGCACTTAATAAGGCAAGGAGAAACTTATTACAACAGCCTTATTTTACTATGTATCCCACACTTTCACTATATGCTCTTAACTGAACTTTCACATTTTTATTTGCATTTGTTAGCAATTTCTTTCATATGTGTAAAATTAGTTGCAATATTTTCATATATTAAAAATATAGCCTTTTAACACATAGAGATAAATTATGAGTACTGTAGTAATTTCTTTCTGTAAGCAACACGTGACATTTACAAGTCCTGTACAGATATTTTTGTGTAGTATGAGTAAACATAAAATGTATAGCCTATGTAACATTTTTAATTTAACACTTTTGCTGTGGCAAAAAGTTCGGGTAAAATTTCACCATCGTGCACAGTCTGCAATAAGTAAAGTAAAAAAACAAACAAAAGTCGCAGACAGTAATTATCAGGCATAAACTTTAATTAAGTTCTCCACGGTAGTTTTTGCTTTGCTTCTTTAATTGCAGTGTTATTAGTCGTGTGAAGATGCGTGGTCGCTGTTTAGATACAACACTGCCACTCCTGATGCTTCACGTCAATTTCTGTTACTTTACAAAACAGAAGCGTGACAGCGCCATTAAAATAACCAGGATCCCCGAAAGTCGCTAATACGATCACTAAGTTTTATAAGAATTTGACAAGAGTAACCCTTAACTTGATTTAAAGCAGCTTATATTGTCAGCCATAACAATGACCGTTTAACAGCTTTGTCCAGCGAGGAAATTAGCATAAAACTCCAACGTTATAACTGACAGACCAAGAGACTGCCGCTAAACAAACTGACAACACCAGAATACTGTAATTAATTTGAGAAGACACAGCAAACAAACACACAGAGATACACACAGACACACTGACCCACGCAGCTAGCTATAGCCCGACCGTGGCTAACAAAAGTAACGCGAACAGGCTACAATATTGAGCTATTTACAGTTGTTCGGGAGGCCCGGGTGCTATGACAACAGCTGCTAAAACACCGCGGAGGGAGAGCTAACATAGCAACTATTAGTGCGAGGAGACAACACAGTCATGCTAAGGAACATTTAGCTACTTTTTCCCCTCCGTAACCCACCCTCTCCCTCTCCTGAGCCTCCTTTAATCGGACTCCAGTATTAGAGACAGCACTTACAGACAACAAGGTCCAACGTCTTCTCTGGGTCCTCCGTCAAATCCTCCTCTTTCCTTCGGAGAGAAAACTAGATTGACTTTAGACTAATTTCCATAACAGGCTGCCGAGGCGAGCAGTCGGAGGGACGAGGAGTCTAGCACTCTGCGGCGGCCAGATGTTTCCGAGCTGTTGCTGCTCAACTCGGGCTGGGAAAGGAGGCGAGTTGACTGGCACGGCACGGAAGCCAATGGTGCCGGCGAGGAGGAAAGTGAAGGCAAATTGGAAGCGGCCCTCTAACAGAGGAGAGGGAGGGATATGTCTTCTTCTCTCGTCGGCGTAGGTTGACACCAGGCAAAAACAACAGCAGCACACACAGTGAGAAAGCAGGAAAGAAGAAGCTGGGCCAAACCAACTGGTTCTGCGAGTCAGTGAGGCGGACTGGCGCAGCGGAGAGCGAGCGAGGGGAGAGCAGCGCGGTGCGCCTTGGGTACTGTAGTCAAGCCCGAGCAGCGGGGAGGCGGAGCTGATGTGAGCAGGTGCAGCACCTTGACAGGAAAACATCCCAGCGGTTTCCGGTGGTGTCGCCAGTAACGCCTTCTGGAGTAAATTAGTCACTTTCATCGTTGGAAATTAAATAAAATAAACTATAATTGAAGGTGTTACTTAGCCTAATGCAGGTACAAACTTTTTGAGTGAGATAAATTTGGTGTCTTCCCAGAACCCATAGTACAAAAAACACAGCACGAATAAAACAATATACGTTAATTCTCCTTTTGGTGTCCCCGACCACGGTGTAGATGAAGACCTGGAGTTGGTCCCGAAGGCCTTCAACGGCAGCTCACTCCTAATGTGGGCCATGTGCTAATGCTAGGTACATATTAGGATGAGTACAAGCAGATTGAATTTCCCCATGGGGGAAATAAAGTGTTTAACATAGCAAACAAATGAAGTTCACCTAATCAATATCTCAGTATTTTGGGTAAGTCTACCTTGACATACTAGTATATTTGCAATACATACTACCCAATTTTCACTTATGCCTCCTGTGTTTTATGTAGGGATAACCAATAGAATTAATTTAATCACGGTTTCTGTAAATATTGTTGATCAGCAAAAATCTAAAGCTTATATACTTTTTCTTGTGAATCTGTTTCTCCAGTCATGGAAACAAACTGGATATTCTTGCTGTTGGTAAGGAACAATAACGGAATGAGAGATGCAGAAAAAACTGAAAAAGTTCAGTTTTCTTGGTAGTTCAGTTTAGAATTTAGAATTTACATGGTGGACCTGAATGCACCATGAAGTCCCTGTTCATCTGTGTAACTGACACAGGCAGCAGCAGGACTGAAGGAATGTCTGTAAACGACACAAACCACAGTAGACTCTAAGCAGAGTGGTGTTTTTTGTTTTTTTTTTTAAATTTTATTATTATTTATTATTATTTTTATTCCAGGTCTAGTTTTGTAGAATCATTTAATTCACCAATTGATGACCCAAATTAAACAGCCCCAAGATCCTAATTTTGGGAAGCACATATCTAGTAATAGATAAGTAGACTATAAGATTAGCAGGTGGGCCAACTCCTCTGGAAAACAGCAGCGTTTGGCAGATTGTAGTCCATCATGGATACAAAATGCAAACCTTATTAAACTCTGTTAGGGCCAGGCCTCTACCTTCTGGTGTCACTTTACTGAGTCCAAAAGTGATGTCTGACATGATTTTACATGATAAGGAGTGCAGTGTAAAATGTTAATTTTAACAAGGGCAATCTGATTTACAGACACCAGTCAATAAACTGGCTAATTTACAACATTATTATCTACACAAATAAATACAGTAGGCCACAGTCCTTAAAGACCACACTGGTTAGTATATAAATCGCTGTTGTCAAATCATCCATTTTCACCAAGACAAGACAAAACAGACAATAAATAAAGAAATTAGGGAGGAGCCGAAAAAAAGACTGCCTTGAAGAAGAAATCTTGCATTTCAATGGAATCTTCCTGGATAAATGAAGGATAAATTCATTAAAAAGTAATAAAAAGTGTCACAGAGTCACATCCACAGCTATAATTCCAGGCCAAACCTCATTTGATAAAAAAACAAAACAAAAACTAATGACTGAATAAATGTCTTTAAAATAAAACTAATGTATTAGGCTGGTGGTTTTAGAACATATTTAGTCATCTATTATATCTTCAGTTGTAAAGCCATCAAGAACAAAAATCTGAAATATGTGAATTGTTAAATACACAGGTTAACATTAGTCTTTTGGAGTATTTTAGTAAATAAATAATGTAATCATAGGAGAACAAGAGACAGAGAGAGTGAACTGTATCTGACTTCTGTGACAGGTTGTAAGAAGATCTTGCTTAGACTTGCGATTTCCACTTTCTGTTGGGGAATCACATTGCTGTGCCTGGGCTATATTTGACAAGGCTTGTTCAACCTGTGTGTTTTATTTCACAATTAACAAGTTGTTGCATGTATTCGTTCGAGCATGAAGGCTCTGGTGTTTAACTGGTAGATGATTTAAAACATTAGCTCAGATTTTTCCAAGTCATTACACTCATCACATCACTGTGCTCTTACCCTTTTTCTACACACTTATGTGAAATGTCAGCTGCATATGTCCCATATTTCTACATTTTTATAACTTTTTATGCCTATTTTAGGAGATTTTTATGCTGCAGTAGGACTGTACGTTTCCTATATATCATGGTTGAGAAGAGAGAAGAAAATCTGGGACACTGCTGCATCACAGTACTGTCCGGAAAAAAGGCAACCTGTTCTTATTTTTAAGACCTGAGTATTAAAAATTGTAAAGAGGGCACCCAAAGTATTCTCTGAGATTCAAGGGGATGCCCAGTTACCTATTAATGTAGTTATAATGTTCTCACATCATAGAAATCACATTAATTGGTGATAATTGTGTATAAATAGAAATACAAGCATAAATTGTCACTTTAGGGGTTAAACTCAAAATAATGACAGATTTGTCTCTACTGTTATATAATCATTTTAAGTAACCACTAAAAAATCCACTAAAATGTGGGTCACTAGGACAAAAACCTTTATCAAATGTTTATCATGGGAGCCTTGACATGAAAACTTGGGGCAGTGCTGGTTGCCACAGTGAGTCTGTGGGCCTATTTGTATCTCCTAAACCTGTCCCAGTAAACTAATTGGCGTTACTAATAGATGGCTGGATGAACTGCAGTCCTGTATGGTAATGAATTCACACAATCCGGTGTCATAGCTGAAGGACTTGTTAAAATGCAAATGAACGGTGACCCTGTTATGTGTCTATCAATTTGGGCATCCACGTTACCAGCACATTACAATGAGCCCCTTGTTCATGCACGAAAATACAATTAGGCCCAAAGGGAGGAACAGTTCAACTTTAAGCCTGTACAGAAAATTGGATTTAAGGACAGATGTCCAAAATCATTAGCTAATTTGAGCAATAAATGTAAAGTAGCTGTAACACGTTTCACAGCTTTCACTGAATTTTATGTCATTTGAGAATCATTCTTCTATCAGTGCACAGGGAAAAAAAGGCATGTCTTTTTCCTGACTCACTTCAAAAGAAACACTCTTCAGATATCTTCAAATGCATTAAATCTGTTATACAGGTGTGTTAGGGTGTGTCTTAAAAATCAAGTTTGGATAGTTTTATGGGCCACCCCCCCAAAAATGTTCCAAATGATGAAAAAACATGTTTTAGAAAATTTTATAACTGTACTATTTGTTGAAGTGGTGCCTTAGCTTAGATAAAGCAAAATTTATTGACCCTATGATGTTTTACATTGTAATAATTTGATATGTACAAATATTTTAATGAAATAGCTTTATTAAGTTGACAATTATTTTGTACAACATAATTAGTGTCATTGAAAACCTTTTTTTTTTTTTTCTTTTCCAACATGTTTCTACTTGAAATTTGCAATTATTCTCATTTTTAGGTGGGCTTCTCTTTTGCCATGCTGGGCGCCTGTGGGCCTCACCTACTTGTGGCGACCGTGGCTCAAGAGGTAGAGTGGGTCCTCCAAGAACCGAAGGGTTGGTGGTTTGAATCCTGTTCTGTCCTAGTCATGTGCTGTTGGGTCCAGGGCAAGACAGCAACTCCAGATGTAGAGTGGGAATGTGAGACTGGATAATGGATCACTAATGTAAAGCGATTATAACGCCTTGAAAAGCGCTATAGAAATCTAATCCATTATAATCCATTGTAGCAGGTATTGTCGCTGTTGTTCCTGTTTAGTGGGGACAGGGTTGGTAACCTGAATCAGCTTTACACATATCTATTGACAACTTTGAGATTCTGAACAATGTTTTTGGCAGCTACAAACACCTCTGCATCAGACCAGTCTTTTGGATCCA
>JAPQRP010000009.1:18658562-18671062 GCA_037367295.1 Apogon hyalosoma | reverse complement strand
TAGGTTTAACCAGCCCAGTAACTGAACTGAATTGATGCTACTACTGTTAACGTATTGAATATTTTTCTTAATAAATTCTCACAAACTCTGCAAGAGCCTTTTCCCAATCTGCCATGATAGAACTACCAACAGGAGACCACTGATGTGCGTAGTGATTTAAGTGACACCATAGTGAATAAAGAGCAAAGTTGGTGAATATGTTTTCTCATTTTCATGCTTTGGGGAAAAAGGCTGGTCTGTTGTGCTGGCTTTCTGCACACACACACTTGGACACAAATTATTCAAAACAAGGCAACATATTAATAAATATTAGAATAAATTGTATTTCTGGGCCATGAATGAATCAAAATGTGGCCTCAAAGAAAAAAGAAAAGAAAAGCATTTAGTCAAATAGGTATGAATTGGTTGTAGATTTTCAATGTAAGACATTTCTATCAAACATTGCATACTTTACATTTGGGATATAGAGATTGCTGAAAGAAAAACATGAGTGAGAGACATTTCCTCCCATGACACATATCTTTTCTCACATCTGTCTCTCTTCCCGAACACAGATGTTAGACAGCAGTTTGTTCTGCAAAGGCGAAGACGATTCCTCCTGTGCCTCTCTAAGGAGTGTGTAGCCTGGGGAAAAACACATTTACACATAAAGTGTTAATGTGTCTCAGTGTGGGAGTGTGTACATAAAAGACAAAGAGAGACAGAAGGTAAGAGAGAAAGAGAGAGAGAGGTACAGAAAATGTGTCTTAGAAAGGGAGTAAAGGAGGCAGAGACCAGAAATAGGAAGTGGCAGGATCGGAAGCTGGGGCCCTCAGGGGCCATCAGTTGGAAGTGGATGTGTGTGTGAGTGTGTGTGTTTGTACACTCGAGTGTGTGCTTGGGAGGAGGGTTGCTGCTGCTGTGTCCTCTGGCTGTACTCAAACTGTGTGTGTTTTTGATGTTGATCTCACCCAGTTGTTGGAAAGCCAAACACAGTCTGTGCACCCAGATGTTGACAGATGTGCTCGACTAAAACTCACAGACGTGCACAGGAGAGACAGTAACACATATCCTTCCTGTCCTCCCTCTGGAGACAATATTTCTGGCCTAAATTAGACATTCACCAAATTCCACAAAAAGTAGGAATTTGTTGTCACTGTGTTTCTTAAAACTAACTGCAGCCCCAGTGGTGAGCTGCTGCACTCTGAGGGGACTATACTCCTCTTTTCCAGATGTTCTATAAATAAGAAAAGTACACAGTGCCAGCCTCCAACAGATGGGTTTACTTCATAGATGGGAGTCCCAAAGAAAGGCAGAGGAGATCAAGAAAGGCACATTGCACAGCTGTATCCTTGAAACTAACTGTCCAAAGTAACTCTCCCTGGCAGCCTGCAGACATGTAGAAGTGCATGTCAGAGTTATTATAGCTTTGAGGTTTTCATTAGGTTTTATTATTACTTAGTCATTAGTTTTTATTCAGTCTTTCATTCAACACATAATTGACCTCAGAATATAATGATAAAAAAGGCTTTATTTGTAATGTGGCCATGAAACTAACAGGAAACACAAATAGGAAGAACAATGAATGAAATCAGTAAACAATAAAACATAAACTTGAAACTTGAAGGCAATTCAGTAGAATAATAAAACTATAGAACTATTTAGATTAATTATGGAGTTTCTAATATACAGCAGCTGAATAGACTAAATCAAGAACAGCTAGAATTATCCGATCATTCATTCATTTTCCAAACTGCTTAATTCTCTGGCAGGGTGCTGGAGTCTATCCCAGCTGACATCAGGCAAAGACAAAGTACGCCCTAGTGCAGGGGTCACCAGTCCTGGTCCTTGAGGGCTGAGATCCTGCATGTTTTAGATGTTTTCCTCTTCCAGCACACCTGACGGTCATTATCAGGCCTCTGCAGAGCTTGGTGAAAGGCTTATCATTTGAATCAGGTGTGTTGGAAGAGGGATACATCTAAAACAAACAGGATACTGGCTCTCGAGGAGCAGGATCGGTGACCCCTGCCCTAGTGTTACCTGTCCAGTGCATATACACACATAGACGCAAACAACCCTTTACTCTCACATTGACACCAATGGGCAGTTTAGAGTGATCAGTTCATGTACTGAGGTGCGTGTCTATGGACCACAGGAGACAACTCATGCAGATATGTAGAGAACATGCAAACTGCAGACAGAGGGGCTTCAGCTGACCAGCACTGGTTTCAAATCCACAGTGTTAACTACTGCACCACTGTGTGGCCCTGAGGTCCCCTCCCAGTTGGACATGCCCGAAAAACTCACCAGGGAGGCATCCAAGAGGCATCCTAACCAGATGTCTGAACCACTTCGACTGTCTCCTTTGGATGTGGATGAGCTGTGGCTCTTCTGTGAACTCCTCCCAGACGACCCTGCTCCTCTCTGTATCTCTAAGGGGGAGGGAGAGCCCTGCCACCCTTAGAAAACAAATTTCTGCTACTTGTATCCAGAATCTCATGTTTTTGGTGGCTACCCAAAGCTTGTGATCTTAGGTTGAATGTAGAGTGAGTGGTAAATTGAGAGCTTTGACTTTTGGCTCACATTGTAAAAAAATTACCAAAGAATTAACACCAAAAAGTTGTAAGTGTAAGTGAAAATACAATGCAAAGTTGTTAATTGGAAAAGGTTTTTGTGTTAATGATTAAATCAAATATAGCTGTAGTCTTAACAGGAAGAGTATGTTAACAAAACCAGATTTGTTTGTAGAAATTTTGTAATTCTATTGTTTTAAGAAAATAAAACTATAAATTGAAAAACAATGTGGTGCCATTTAAATTGCGAGACCACAATGTTGAAATAACAGCCTATTTGCTTTTTTGTAAAATGAAAAAAATATTTTAAAAAAGTAAACATTTAACAATTTAACATTTTAAATACGTAAGTTAATGGGTGGCTATGGCTCAGTTAGTAGAGTGGATCATCCAATGACTGAAGGGTTGGCAGTTCGAACCCTGGCTCCGACTGTTGAAGTGTGCTTGTAAGATAGTGAACCTTAAATTTTTTTGTTTTGTTTTTTTTGTTAAAAACAGATAGATTTTTTTTACAGTGCAGGTCTCACTACCAGAACAGTCTGGTATTGCATTTGTGTCATTGCAGATACTGCACTAATTTTCCTGTTGATATTCTGATCCATCCTTCACTCACATATACAAAAAAACAAAACCAAACAAAACAACCAAAGTTTCTTAAAATCCTCCAGCTGGGGCAGCACTCAACCCCTAACCCAGCACTCCACCCTACTGTGACAGAGAACCATGGCCTCAGACCTAGAAATGCTAGTTCTCATCCCAGCCACTTTACAATTGGCTACAAACTACCTCAGAGTGAGCTAGAGGTTCATAATGCCAACAGGGCCACATTGTCTACAAAAAAGCAGGGGGGGGTGATCCTGAGCCCACTGAACTGTACACCCTCCATTCCATGGATAAACTTAAAAACATTTCGCCAACACACAGTAAATTATGATCAAATTTGCAAAACAGTTACTTAGTAAAATGTGGAACTTGTCTATTGCCATTCATATTTCCCTATATTAGGACAACCACAAAGCAAATCAACAAGGTTAACTATGCTAGTTTGATTTACTGGAGTTGGCTTTAGTTTGTATCATGTCAGTAATTGCAGTGTTTAATTTAAAAAAGTCTTGCTTTTATTTAAATTTCTGTAGATTTAATTATGTCTTCATCCATAGCTTTAGTTTTAGTGTTTGTTTCCACTATACATACTGTATGCAATGTGGATGCAGCTATATGTGTGATTCGTCTCTGTGCATATGGTTCATGTGTCACAGAGTTCAGCCACATGTCAAGGACACACCTCAGTAATGGCATCGCTCCCATTGGACAAAAAAGTTCATAGTTCTCCTCTCCCTTTGTCTCTGTCATCTTCCCACTGCTCCATTGACTCGACCACTGAGCACAACATACACTGATGGCACCCAGTGAACACCAGCATGCAGTTAGAAGAGCGGTGACAGAGAAGGACTGTCAATGTGTTTGAGACAGAGATAGAGAATTTATCTGCCTCTTCATGTCACACAGTGCAGAGTCTGGGGAGGTTGGTGCCACTGAAGGCAGGATGGGGTTTTGGCTGCTCTGAATACTTCATGCAGGTAACATCTGTCTGCAAAGTCAGAAAAACGCACACCCTCAGTTCACTCAAAACATTTCTCACAGACTGTAATAACATACAACACAACAAAGAGCAGAAATCTATTTAACTGACTCCTTTTAATTTGACTTCACACACCCTATGATCACACAGAATACCACCCCTATGTTTTGTTTTTTTTTTTCTTTTGTCTTGCAGTCCCTGCCAATAAATGAGGTTAGAAAGTGTCATAACAAACATATATAGTAAATAAATCAAGAGCTTGTAATTTGTGGGTTTGCTTTCTCTTTACCACCATTGTGCAATATGTCTCCCACATTAACTGCTGCTGCAAAATGGTGGTCTATCATGTAATTGCTTTTAACCTCAATCATAAATAATTCTGCTTTCACACACATGCAACTTGCTGTACAAAAAAAAAAAGTCTTGCCATGTGTGCAAACTGGCACGTTTGCATGGGGACAATAGAGACAGTAATGTTTTGGTATTGTGTAAAATCATCATCATAATGAATACTAAAACACAAGAATAGATCTGACAAAATAAACACTCTATTACAAGAAATGTTTTTTGTTTTTTTTTGCCACTGTAGGTGAGGGTGGGATGTTTTTGCAGCTGGTTGCAATTTGACTGCTAAATGCTAATAAGTATTACATGCTTGCTAATATAATATAACTTAGGGCACTTGCAACACTGAAAAATTACAATTAAGAATTTACCATGCACAGAACTCTGTATAATCTAATACTGTTATAGTTTCCGTAATGAAAATTAATTCCACTGTAACTATTCACTGTGGGGGTCTGTTGATTATGTACAGAAATGAATTAATAATATTACTGAATAAATATTTAAATACAACTATTACTATGTACAAAGCTCACAAACCACTAGTGCCTGATTAAACATGAAGCCAAAATAAGTCAATTCGCTTAATAAAACACCAAAAATGTTGCATATTATCCCATTGATTACAGTATTTTGTTTTTCCTGTAAAATTAATGTGAATCTATAGCCACTCCTGAGCTTTTACTTATGGGGCAGCTGCACACTGTAGAACAACCTGAAAAACCAGACTGCTCCACATGGGAGGAGGCATGTGTGATGGGGGGTGGGTCAAAGGACAGTTTGTGTGTGTGTTTGTGTTTTGGGGGGTCAGGGGACAGGGTGTTTTTGGGGAGTGCAACCTGTCTGCACGTGAGCAGAAGGTATAAGCACACGCACTGCATATGTGAACATGTGAACATGGGTTATGCACAGATATACAAGCATATGGTAGCATGTGATACAGGCATGCATGCACATTGCAACAAACCATATGCTTTAGCAAAAAGTAATCTTCAATATCTCTACCAGATATTGGTAGTCAGTGTTACATTTCTTGAAAGTAAAAAACAACAAATTTACTCAAAGAATGTTTTAAACATTGTTTGTCTATTTATTTAGCTATTCTGTATATGTTACATTGCTTTTGTGAACAAAACATATTGCTAAATCCATATGCAATCTCCAGATTTCCATTTACACATAGTAAAAATGTGTTTTCACAAGTTATTTTTTGAATTGGAACTCAAGGCCCAACATTTCCATCACAGCGTACAGATGAGTCTTTATTCTACTGACAGCTGAGAATGTTCTGTACATTTTGATATTCAGCACATGAGGTATCAAGTTATATGAAGTGTCTAAAAAGTGATTAAAAGCAGGTATAACAAAAACTGACATTTATATTACAGACTCATAAAGGTTCTACAGTCTAATAAAGTCCAAAACACAGTTCAATGCAAGACAAAACAAAATAAGACAAGGAAAGACGATACGATACGATACGATATGATACGATACAATACGATATGTGACTGTGGTTATGGTTTTAACACTGTAGGCAGTTTTGAGTATATATAATTTTATCTGGTCATCTGGTACTCTGCTGACTACATTTCACACCTGAGTGCAAAATTGGTGACCCAGAACAGAGCAGAGCCATGCTGGACCATACTGGCTCCCAAGCTGTCCTGCTGTACAGCACACCTTCAACACCGTGGCTGCAGCTGCTCTGTCCTGTCTCGTGTGTGCATACGTGTATGTGCATGTGTGCTTGTTCTGTATCCCATGCACGGGGTCTGTCTGACCGCAGCTGTCCCTACCTCTATGCGGGTCTCCGGGGCGAGGCTGACCTCTCTCTCCTGAAGCCACATCAAAGGAACCTGGGCTGGGCTGAAGGGGTACGGGGGTGCCTGGATGGCCGACACGGCTGCTGCTTCCCTGGGCTTTGGGAGCTGGGGAACTGGGGCTGGAGTTAACGGTTGTGTAGATGGGGTGGGGTGTGCTGCAGAAGGTGAAGGGGGCCGTAAACATCGGGGGGTATGGGGGCATGTGTGTGGCAGGAGGGCAGAGAGAGGACGCATGAGAACGGGGGCAGGGGTGTGATTACAGACAGAAGCTGGAAGTTTGGCTTAATGTGTGTGTGTTTGCTGTTCAACCTGGACAGACTTTCTGCACTCTAGAGTCACTGTGTCAAAGGTGGGTGTGTGTGATCCATTCAGGAGCACAGTCTAACCCACCGGGAGTCAGGGGTCCAGCTCGGTAAGAGCTGTCGGGACAGAAGGCCAGGGGGCCGTGTGCTGTAGCATGGGGTCCCTAATGGAAAAGACAAATTATATTTGCACACAGGGCTACTGATTGAGAGATGAGCAAAATAACAGCAACACCTGATCACATCTCACAATCCAGTGTAATGGCCCTGACATAGATATGCATGTGACGTTTACACATTTCAGTAATTTTCATCTATATAATATGAAGAGTAGAAGAAAGGACAAATGGAAAGCAGTAGGAAAGAGAATTCTAATAAAGGCAAAAGATGATTCAGAAAGGAAAGAGCAACAAAGGCCTCAAAAAAGGAAGGATTTCATGCTATTTGGAGATTTGCATTCTGCATTTTTACATGAAAAACTCTGACATTCATATTGCTAAAAATTGGATATAGAAATTAGAATGAATCAAATAATCAATGATTGCTTAGAAACAAAAACGCATAGTCAAAAATGCATTAAAAGAAACTGTCTCCCCGTCACATATACACACATGGAAACCTACACATGCCTGAAGTTCACAAACATACACCATGTGGTGCACTTATGTGATGATCACGCACTGCTGAGTAAAACATACCTAGAGGACTCTACCTTAACATGGTGTTCTTCTACAGCTGATGTGACTGATTGAACAGGCTCTGCAAAAATAGTTCATCATGTTGCCTCTGTGGGAAAACAGAAAATAGACCAGTACAGTGGTTATAAGATCACTGTTTACTCATTTATGTTTCTAAAGGAGGTCATGAAGAAAAGAAAATACTCCATAAACACAAAATGTCTCACTTAGATCATATGTAATTTACAGTATACAGCTCCTGAAAGTTTAAAAAAAAAAAAAAAAAGGTGTATGTCCAACCGACTTGAACCTGTTTCCATGACCATCAGTTTCAGCAAAATAAAGTTTGTCAGTGACGTTGTGTATGAAATGTATCTGGGAAAAAGTGTTAATACTCAGAAGATATTCTACCGCAAGAAAAAGTTGCTTTTTTAAAAAAAAAAAGGAAAAATATGTGAAAATGTACTCTAAGCAAATTATTCTTAAAGTATGAAAATTAAAATTAGTCATTTGGAGATCATTTGACTTCCTAAATATTCTGTTGCTACTTAATCTACAGTGATGCATGATATTATTAAAGATCATCATATGTTTGTGTGTGATGAAAATGTCAGTGTTCCATGAGTCCTGTTTTAAACATCGATGGTGTATTTTCCAGCTAATCCAATATGGATTTTTAAAATGTAATCTTTCAATATATAACAAAAATTGAAACTTGGAAATGTGTGTTTTTTCACTGGGGAATGCATAATGCTAATCTAAAAAGTTACTAAAGCTTATAGACAATATACGGTGGAGTACAAAATACAATATTTGCCTCTACAGTGTAGAGGAGTAGAAGTATGAAGTGGCATAAAATGTTTCTATTTAAAGTTAGTCAAATTTGCACAGATTTACTGTACTTCAAAGTACTTAGTTACATACTACCACTGTGTACGCGTGTGTGTGCGACTGTGTGTGTGTGTGTCCTAAAGTCACGTCTGGCCACATTGATGGTAACAGAAGGGCTCCCCTGTGCTCCTCTTCCTTTTTCAAGCTGTCTCTTCATCCTCACCTCCGCTGCCTCACACATACACAAACACACAACTTCCCTCGCTGCTGGTTTCACCCATGCTCCCCCTGCACACAGAGATGTGAGCAGAAGGCCAGCTGATGGAGAAATATGTGTGTTTGTGTGTTGAGAGGGGCCAGAAGAGTGCACACATACATTATCTGACACACTAGGTCCACCTGTGTCTGCACTCAGTACACAGTCACGGCCTCATACTCAGACTCTCTCACACCATCTGGGAGAAAAACAGTGTACGACTAACTTCATAGGTTTTTTCACAGCATCATTCAACCAGTACTGGGAAGGTTAGTTTGGAAATATACTGTGAGAGGTTCCAAACTAATAGCGCCGTTTTTAATCCTTAAAGAGCCAAAACTATTTTTGTGGCAACTATCAAATGAATTTCTCTCTACATCTAACCTTTCATAAGTTATTTATCACCATTTATTATAATATTATCCCCACATTTTGCATTGTTCAGTGAAAATCATGCATCTCTCTACAGTTAATTTACTGATCATGTATTTCCTAAAAACTCACAGTAACTTCAAAGGTTATTATCATATCAAAATAGAGAAAACAGGAAGAGACTCAAACTATGTGGGTTTTACTGGTGACTCAATTTTGTAGAAGATGATGTGTTCCCACATTCATTATGAAGCTTCTGATCATCCAAATGGGTCATATCTGGTGTCGCTGAAAAGTTGAGAAACGGAATTTTATCAGAATTTAAATGTATTGATGGCATTAGCGGTTGAAAAGTTGTTAAACATTTTAGATTATGAAATGCTTCTGGATGTCAGCATCTATTAGCTAAATATACCAAAAGAAAGGTTTCCTGCACAGCAAAAAAGATTTAAAGCAACAACATTAATGTCGTATTCTACACATACATACACATTTACATACATATTTTTTAAATATGAATATTAAAATCAATTTGGATAACATCACATTTTTGATTAGTAACTGTAATGTAACTATGTACTTTCTCACTAACTTATTACAATTACATTTTGTCATTTAGTAACATAATACTATACATGTACATGTTTGTGAGCAAGCGAAAAAACAAAAACTGTAACCACAATATGCTTTTCTGAAAACAACATGCACAAATGACTGCACCTTTATGTGATGAAAGAATCAGATGATTTCCAATCCTTATAACCCTTTTTAATCTCCAAACTTAGAATTTACAAAGCCACAATCTCATCACCCTCAACTTTATATTATTGAAGTCTTGTAATGTGCCAGCTGACCCTGCAACAAGCATCTCAGCAATTTCAGTAATGCATTGTCCCAACAGTCAGAGCCAAAAATGGCCACTGAACATTTTGGTTTACACCAGGCTGATCAGCTGTTGAGTAATCATTTCAGTCTTATGCTACACAGCTGTCTGATCCTTCCGGCTGTCAACAGTAATTAAGACAATGCAATGGAATAATACCAGAGGCTGAACCTACTCACATAAACCTGTCTACTCAGCTGCTCAGAAACCCCAAATGTTTGATCAAATAATAGAGGAAAAAAACACAACAATAATGATAAAACACTAAAAGATTTTCTGCATCACAAACTGCATTTTTAAGACTGATTCAGTCACACAAGGTATAAAAATTACCCACAGATGAGTAAAAAGCCTGCACTGTAATATCTGCAAAATCCTTACATCCCTCCATGGTAGAGAAGGTTCAAATGTGTTTTCAATGTCCGCCCTCTAAGCAAAGAAAAACTGGACAAGCTAAAAACACGTTGTGATGATAGTTAAAGTGACAAACTAAGGCACAATTTACACCTGGCATTAAAACACAATCTGTATCCACATAAGTTATCCAGATGAGGAAACACATTATTGCATTTGACAGCATCTGCCTGACTACATTTGGATGTAGTCCAACTCACGCTGTGTACAGATCCTGTCGGTGTAAATGTAGTCCCTGCAGTGTACTCACATCCATAACTACAACAATCTTCAACTCTGATGTGCAAATACCCCTGAGGACTCACATCACAGGTATGAGAATCTGATAAATATTTAAAGAACAAAATGGAAGATTCACGTCCAGAAAAGTAAAACATCTACAGGTGGCTCCTCATAAAGCCAAAGAAAGTAAAACAATGATAACAATGAGAATAATGGGAATAGTGAGAATAATTTGTCCATTTAAGGAGGTTGACAAAATAACTGTTTTACCATCTGGAATAGCAGCCTACGACACAAACTCAACTTCAAAAAATATAAATGAGTAACCTGCTGACACTAAGGCAATCTTTTAGTAAAAAAGACTGTGTTGTCATAATATCATGTTTTGCCACCACTTTAAATTTGTCAAATTCTATATTTTTCTCCAGAGGACATAGATCAGATCTAAAAGAGATTAAGGAAAACACATTAAAAAAAAGTGGTAAACAAACAACAAAGGCAAGAGAAGATTGTTTATTATGTGGATTAAAATCTGGTGTAAGAAGGGGTCTAAATGTGAGGTAAAGAGTATGTTTATATGGGACAGAATAGGACATGTTATGCATACTGAGAATTAGACTGAAGTTTTAAAGTCATGTTTGCCTAACTAAATAAATAAACACATAGATTACCATGCAGGTTATAGGTTAGGTCTTCAGCCTGTGAGGGATATTCTTTGACTGCAACTTTTCCAACTTTGCAGTTACGTAAACACATAGGGACAATTCTCACAGTTCTCGTGGTCTTTTGAGATAAGGTTTCTATCCATATGTTTTATTCACATTTTCAATTTGCACATAAAAACACCTGAGAAGATTGTAAAAACATCTTGATTTAATTTTTCAATATAGAGGCAAGGTGGAAAAGTAGGTGTATGGACTAAAAGGTCTCATTCTTGCATGAAATACTACATCTAGCAAATGTTGAAAATCCACTTTAAACTGAGCTTATGTAACGTAACAGCTGATTTATTTTACATCCCATTAATGTAATTACGCATGAAACATTGTAGAGAAAGAGCTTGATAAATGTTGATTATTATAAATCTTACACAGTTAAAATATGTTCACATCTCACTGGTGATTCATGTGGATTAAACCTACTATAACCTGCATCAACTCATGTAAACTGAAATGTAAGATATTGTTTTAATATGTGGGACATGGGACAAAGGACCAAGGCAGGGAAGTAGTGTGCTCATGTCATTGTATAATGATAGAACTGCACAATATGGCAGCAAACATCAGTAAATAGAATAGAATAGAATAGAATAGAATAGAATAGAATAGAATAGAATAGAATAGAATAGAAATTATTGTCTATCCAAGTTGAAAGTTGTCTTTGGCCTCACCAGTCCAGTGTAATAATAGTGAATATCAAAAACAATACTGAATCTGCTGAAGTGTGTTGACTACATTAATTGCATTTGGGATAAATGAGCCCTGAAAAACATTTTCTTCACCAGAGATGTTCTGTAGTGTCCTGACTCCTGAGGCGAGCATCTCAAACTCATTGCAGAGGGGACGCACTGTGTGCTGCCACTGATAACTGACATTGTTTTCTTGTATACGATTGTCCTGCAAAGATCATCTAATGTTTTTTGATGATGGCCTTCTATGTCCCTGCCTGATCAGCTTCTTTTAGTTTACCATGGTTAAGGGTTTGTACCTCTCAGTACTGTTAAAACCAAAGATGCTCTCTATTACAGTTAGACATCAAACTGTTTTCTAATAAAATAGTGTCTGGCTTTTTTACTCACTGGGAAACTCAGTGTTTCAACATATAACACAGACTTTAGAAGTCCACATTGCTTGATGTTTACTTATTTAAGTGAAGGTAAAAGTAATACTATCTCTATTATTGTCATTCACACGTGTTCACAGTGGATATTTTTCCACAGGTAAGTCCACTCCACTGACACTAAAGGTCTTCTTTTCCCGTAAGACTCTCTCAGATGTCACTATCCAAACTCTCGCGATGGTTGGCTTCTTAGCGAGCAGAGACTCACGGGATGTTGGAATGGGATGATGAGGGAGCTCAACAGTGGCGGATAACCGGAGGCTGGGCTGAAACGGTTAAAACGGGAGGACGAGGTGAGACGGAATGGCGTCTGTGTGCATGTGAGAGAGAGAGAGAGAGAGAGATAGAGAGAGAGAGAGAGAGAGAGAGAGAGAGAGAGAGAGAGAGAGAGAGAGAGAG
>JAPQRP010000009.1:18631380-18655009 GCA_037367295.1 Apogon hyalosoma | reverse complement strand
TATATATATGAGACTTTTTCGAGATCACACAAAAAGTCTGTACAGCACCTTTAAATTGAAAAAATGTTGGTTTTTAAGAAAAATAAATGTTATTTTTGAATTTGAAGGCAGCAACACATGTCTAAAAAGTTAAGGCAGGGCAATTCTTTAGCACTGTGTAGCACCCCCTCTTCCTTTCATAACCATCCATAAACATTTAGAAACTGAGGAAACCAGTTGCTGAAATTTTGTGACGCAAATGTTGCTCCATTCTTGTCTGATACTGGATTCTAGCTGCTCAACAGTCTTGAGTCTTCTTGAGGCTTCTACAGCAGGTAGACCATTTCAGCACCAGGGCAATCTTTTACAAAGCCATGCTGTTGCATTAGATGTAGTATGCAGTTTAAGATTGTCTTGGTGAAACTGCAAGGCCTTCCCTGAAAAAGACTTCTAGATGAGATCGTGTGTTGCTCTAAAACCTGTATAAACCTTTCAGCATTAATGATGCCTTTCCAAATGGGTGAGGTGCCTATTCCCTTAGCCACTAATGCACCCCCATACCATCACAGATGCAGGCTTTTGAGCTGAGTACTGATATCAGGCTGGATGGTCCCTCTCCTCTTTAGTCTGGAGGACATGGTGTCCATGGTTTTCAAAAAGAATGTCAAATTTGGATTAATCTGACCACAGAACAGTTTTCCACTCTGTCTCAGTCCATTATAAATTAGCTTTGAACAACAAAAGAAGACATCATAACACCAAGCACCTCCATTATATAAAACGCTGATATGAAAGTATTGTATATTTGTGTGTAAACAGTAACTAATAAGTACACTGTTGTGTAGGGGATTGAAATGAGGTATGTGACTGAGGATAATGAGGCTTCTCCCAGTGCCCACCACCCACAGAATTCAAGTTGTTTCTGCCTGGATGCTGATTCAGTTTATCAATATGTACAGTAGGATTAGCAGAATTAAAAACTCTTTTATACCAGCTGCCACTGGCTTTAAAAAAAAAAAAAACCCAATGTGATTCCTGTTTAGTAGTTACATTTGCCATTACTTGTTGGCTGTAAAATAGTTTGCACCTCAGTGATATCAACAATACTGGTCAATCCTTGATGATATGCATGTTATTTACTTGATCAACTATTTAATTCCCAAACCAGAGTAGTTTTGGAATTTTGCATAAAAATGTATAATGTATGTATGTTAGTTAAATTAGTAATTGAATAGGCTACATGTTTTGGTACATTAGTTGCTTATCTATTTTTGTTTTCATTTGTTCAGACTAATGATCACAGTAAGGTCTCTCTTGGACTTGAGGTTCTGCCAATTGCTGGCTTGTAGTAAGGAAGAGGATTGTAGACTAAGTATTACTTGGGTTTGCTTCCCACACAAATTGGGGTGTGGAAAGGTGAAATAAGGTGAGATGGGCTAACTCAAGTCCAAACAGTGCCCTTTTTTCTTTTTTGTAAGGGTGATTTTATGTAAAATTGTGAGACTTTAGGATACATGGTAGTGCAGTGGTTTGATCGTCCAACCGCCTGACCCTCTCAAGGATTAAGCTTTTTGGGAAATTAATGAATGAATATTGCTACTTTACCACTAAAAGGACTCTTAGGCAAATTATATGAAAAATATCACTCACAAAATATGTAAGGACAGTAAGACAAAGTTAGTTGCAACCTGTTAAAATTGTACTTCCGCTGTGTCTTTTAATATAGGTATGGTTTTATATTTTTAGAGATCATGATGAGTGTCATAAAATGGCATTTAACTGATGGCAGTTGGTGATGTTTATGTGTTGATCTTACTAAATCAGCAAAACCTCATACAGTCCTTGCAAAAGCAAACTATTCTTGAAATCATCAAGAAACATCATATGATCATATGACACCCAGTGTAACACAGTGAATTGTGTTTACAGTTTTGTGAAAAGTGTGTAAAATTAGAACATGCATTTATTTTGGCACACTCTGTAAAGGCATTGGCTACAGTTGGTATGGGTTACAGCGATACTAATTCAAGAATTGTTGTTAGCCTAGTATTTAGGGATTTAGAAATAACTAAGGCTACGTTCAGACTGCAGGCAAATGTGGCCCAAATAAAAATTTTTGCCCATATATGACCTGTATCCGATCTGTTAAAGACAGTTTGAACAGCACAAATCCAATTTTTCCATATGTGGTCCTAAATATCCGATATGTATCCAATATTTTGCAATGCAACTTCAGTTTGAACAGGCGGGCAGGCTGCATTTATCCGACCATTATCTCATTGAAATGCGACAAACGTCACAATTCTGCGTTCCAGGAGAAGAAGTGGCGGGAAAAATATACTTACTTCCGTAAACACAGTGCCTGCCTTCGTGGTCATGTATTATGTCAGGACCTCTTTTGCGCATGCAGGTTACTTCAGGGTCACATTCAGTTCATGCTCAAAACTGATAGAAGTTGCATTTAATGTGTAATATGAACGAGCACACAAAAAAATCTGATTTCACCAAAAAATCCAAATTTTGCATTAAGACCTGTTGTCTGAATGTAGCCTAAGTTATTGTGAAGTGGTCTTGTCTTATTGCTTGTGCATGCTGTGTTTGCTTAGTTTCTTCAAGCTGTCATTTCATATTGCATTTCAGTGTAGCTTGGTACACAGATTGATCACCAGTGGAATACCTGATCTGTATGGTCTATCTCTGTGTTTCTATGTTTCAATGCTCACTATCTCTCTTTCTTTATTATTTTGTCCTTGCCTCCTCTCTGAATTAATTAAATAAATGCTGTCTGGCTGGTGCTTCCCCTAGCATGGTTGGCTCACTGGTAGTGGACATCTCCATAGCAACAGCTGCCCTGGTGACGAGAGGTTGCCACTGTCAGGACACTCTGCTCCTCTTCTTCTCTGCTTCAGCCAGTAGATGTTAACAGCATTCGGGACACTGTCACTAACCCTGTGATCAGGGTCACATTAGCCCTGATTAAGGATGAAGCTAAATGCAGCTGCAGTCACATATACTGAAGCATTAAAGCATAATCCAGAATTTTGCAGTGTCTATAAAAGTTTTAACCCTTAAATGACACTTAAACTGCATTTGCAACATTTCAGTTGAATAAAACAATAGTATTAGTATTATTAATAAAACAATAGTTCAGCTATTCAGAGAAAGATATCAAAAAATAAGATAAAAGTCTACAGTGCACCACAATTAGCCTTTATTTCGCTTTAATCGAAGGACACAACGTCCTTTAGTTTTAGTACTGATTCATTTGACATTAATTTCTTGATTAGTTTTGGTTTGTTAATGTTTTAATTTTCATAATAGTAGGTTCAATTTCAATTAAAAGCCCAGAGATCTTAAATATAAAATTAAAGCGAAAAGACTGAAAATTATTAAAATGTTTATTTGGTTATCAAAATAGCTGCATATTAATTTTATCTTGGTTAACTCACCCATTATTCATTTCAGTTATCATCACTTTTGACTAATTTGAAAGCAGTTTTAGCCTAATAGACTACGTACTATGAAACTACGTGCACCATCATAACTGGCATAACACAAATTCATGATATTTTAGGAAGTGAAAATATTGATTTTTTTTTTTTTTTAAAAAAAGGAAAGCAAGCACATTTCTTGTAAACCAGAAATGAAACATGTATATGTGTGTGTTTCCAAATTCCACCATTTACAAGCCAGAGAAAAAATGCTTGTGTCACCTACAAGGATGTGTGTGTGAATTTCTGGATCTGTTCCAACCCTCGTTATGACGCTGCAGTCCCTCCAAATGTCGGCAGTAGTGCAGACAGTAGCTGATCTGAATACTGATTGCTAGAACTGCTAGCTTTGCTGCCGTAATGCTGGTCTCCATTCAGGCTAAGCAGCGTAGTGTTGTTGCGCGTTGTGTAACAATGCTTGTAGTAGAGTGCATTTGAGGTGAACGCAGCAGCTATGCAGAGAGAGAGGAGGGAGGAGGGAGAGCGGGAGTGAGACAACAGAGAGGTGCAGAGATTTGGGCTGGGAGAAAGAGAGGTGGAGAAAGAGTGTGAGAGCATCCCTAACTGCCATCGTTTCTATTTATAGCCAAGCCCTACTCCACAGTCCTGAGATGCTCTCCCACCTCCCACGTACCGACAGACAAATCAGCCTACACACATACACATTGACAAAATAATTTGACATGGAGGAATATAGCGAGCTAAGAAAGGTAGACTGACTTTAGCACACAGCACAAGCTGCCCACCCGAACAAAAAAAAAATGAATGGGATGTAGACCTGAGAGAGGTATACATTTCTTCTGCAATCAAGGTCAGTTTTTGCATCATCAAGAGCTTGCAATAATTCATCCTGTTTAGCACAGAGAATGAAAGGGATGAAAAGAGGAAGTGAGGAGGGTTTGTCCTCACAATAACAAGTTGTTTACCTTCTAGATTGTATAAAGGGCTTTGGAGGGAAACAGTGGAGAGGGGGAGCAGCAGAGGAGGAGAAAAGTTCTCTTTTTAAAACATTTTTGTCTTTCTCCTTTCCCTTCTTTCTAGGCTGAGTCACTGCTGGTGAGGAGGAAGGTCTGGAGAGGGAACGAGTGAGGAGGAGGAGGAGGTGGAGGAGGAGGGGGAGAAGAAGAAGGGAAGGAGGCAGGGAGATAAGCCACAACAGGAAGCAAAACGACACACAAAACACACACACACTGCGTGTTTGTGTGTGTGTCTGAGAGAGAGACTGCGCGAGTGAGCAAGCGAACGAGAGGGTGAACGGGAAAGGAAGGGAGGGAGAGTGACGCGGAGGCTGGGAGAGCCGGCCCCCCCCTCTCCTCCTCTCCCTCTCTTTCTCTCCTCTCCTCCTCTCCTCTCCTCCCCTCCTCCCTCTCTCTCTCTGTGGAGCAGGCGTGTAGCGGCATCAGACTCGGCGTGAAGGAACCATGAGCGATGTCACCATCGTTAGAGAGGGATGGCTCCAGAAACGGGGTAAGTACATCCAGTACCTCTCTTCTTCTACTCTCCTACTCTCTGTTCTCCCCTTTTTTCTTTTTCTTCTTCTTCTGTCTCTTGTCTAGACTGAGGGCCTGGCCGTGCCTGTCCACATGTGCTGGTGGGAGGATGTGTTTGCGATTAAGTGTGTGTGTATGCGTGTGATCACATGGATGTCTGATTACTTGGTGTGCGAGTGTTCAGCAACACATGTGTGTCTTTACCCCACAGGGATGTGTCTCTTTATTATAAGCTTGGCTGGCTATTTGTTTGCTAAGCCTCTATCTGCCTTAGTCAGGTAGTGACAGAGAAGAGTGTGTGCACAAATTTGTATGCACAAGTGTGTATGTGTGTGCAGTTAATAACATCCAGGTCCATAGTAACACTGCTGGTGCATAATTCACTGTCAGGCCAGCATGTCTACTACTCTGTGAAATCAAGTTAATTCTGCCTGTCTTTGAGCTATTATTAAAAGCTGTAGTGTCCCAACATCTTGAATGGTGTCACTGAGGCAAGTCATATGACATGGGGTTGAGGGGTTGGTTGGGGTGGAGTCGAGGGGTGTAGTGATAATACATCCTGTTTACAACCTCTCTGAATGAAAAAAAGAAGAAAGAGGGAGTAGTAGAAGAGGATGTTGCAAAGCTGTTACTTCCCTTTTCTCAGAAATTCTTTTATTTTGTTTAGCCGTTGTTTTCGCAACAGGTTAACTGTATGCAACAGTGACTAATTAACCAAAACATAATTAATAAAGTAGTAATGGCTGACTGGACACCTTGGAGGATAAGTTTGTCTCTAACATAAAGGGGATTGACACTAAAACTGCTTGGGTTAATGTGTGTACTGATTCCACTAATGTGCATGCATGTGTTTTAGGAAGTCTCATAGAAGGAACAAGGGGGATTTCCAGACTTTTAGGCCAATGAGCATCATCTTCTTGACTCTGTGATGGTGTCTAGGAATGTGTAAAACAAACTGAACAGGAAGTGACATGGTTACATAACAGACAGCAGGCTTCTGGGTAATGTAGGCTAGCCCTCTGGTACATGAGGGTAACAGGTTGGACAACAGAATGCTCCTCCATACTTTACTTAAACAAGTGGAAGGTCTGTTTGATACAGTCACACACATACACACTTCATACTGTTGAAGTACAGGGGAAGATCTGTGTGTGTGTCTGTGAATGCCAGCATGCCAGTGTGATTCTCAGACAGTCGTCTGTGCATATAAAGAGGAACACATCGCCCCCAGTCACGACGCAGCTCTACCAGTTTGTGTGTGAGGGAGATAGAGATAAAGGTAGGGGTGGGGAGGTGGTTTGTGTCAGGAATGTGAATGTTTGTCTGCATCATATGCTAAATCTAAGTTTGTATTTGCATGTGTGTGTATGTGTGTGTGGAGAAGAGCAAGGTCGGGGTGCTGACTCACTGTCCAGGTCGTGATACAGCAAAGACTGCAGTCTTAGTCATTAAACAGCTTCTACACAAACAAAAAAGTGAAGAGAGACAGAGAAAAAGAGTTAGTGTAACCTTTACATCAACATACAAACGCACGCGCACGCACACACACACACACACACACACACACACACACACACACACACACACACACACTTTTGTACTAATTGGATTATGTTTGGTTGTGTTTTTATAGTGTTGAAAGCCTTGTACTTTTTAATTTTTATGTCAGGTATGGCATTGTCAAGCTTTGAATATAACAACATGAAGGCATATATGGAGAAAGAGGAAATAAAGAATGACCAGAAGGTTAGAGGCTGCAAAAATAGAGAACAAAAAATGAGGTTGAAACAAAGCAGTGTAGCATATTTGTGACTGAAAGAGAGAAGTTCATGTAAGGTGAAGTTAATCATAACAAATTAAACACACAGACACACAGATGTTGGGGGTGTAGTTAAATATCTGCTCGGAGTTCTTGTGGATTATTTATGAACATAAGTTGAGTTGATGATGCGCAGCATCTGATGCTTTTTCATGTCATTAATGAAAATTGTATGAAAGTAGTGTCTTTACTCTTGTTTAATTTGTACATGCAGATAAAGTATTTTGCTGTGGACAGGATTTGTGTGGTAATCTTTTTTTTTGTTTTCAGTTAATTCAGCGCCTTCTTACATGGTCTTCACTTTGATATCTGATTCAATGCCAAACAGTAATTGTGGTTGGGTATAAGGAGGCTAGAAAAAAAACAGTTTCCAACCTTGTACAAAGAGAATCTTTAAATGTATGTTATCATGTCAAACACTATGGTTATCTTTTTATGGATGTTGTAATAGAAGATAAAGATCAACAGTATTGTAAATTCTATACTCGTACGCACACATTTTTGTGTGACCATCTCAGGGCCTATTGAATACCCTTATGGACATTATACTGTTATAGGGATGTGTAGGGATGCCTTTTTGTTAAGGAGTCCTTGAGTATGTTCACTGCTCTTTGCACATTTTATGAATCAGGGGTATGTGTGTCTGTGTTTGTGTATGTGACTGTTGTTTAACAAGTCAATAACCATTAAAATAATTGGTCAAACATGACAGATGTGACAATACCACACACACACACACACACACACACACACACACACACACGCATACACGCACACACACACACACACACACACACACACACACACACACATATTTATACCCAGTAGACTTGGTGATCAGCTTACAAGTGTCAGTGGATGCTGATCAATGGTCATGTGGTTTTTGGTCCTTTGTAAGAATATCTAACAGCATCAGCTCTTGCAGCTATTATTTAAGAGTTTTTACAGAAACAATGTTGAAATTGAAGGAAAGAATAATATAATAATTAGGGCTGTCAAACGAATAAAATTGTTGTTAATTAGATTAATCACAGGGTTGCTGTGGATTCATTTCGATAAGTCATGATTAAATATCATTCTTTTTTTATCTATATTAATCACATTTCATTTTGCATGAGCAAACAGACTCAAGAAAGAAGGGAAAATATATATATATATATATATATATATATGCACTTAACATGTTTATTAAACACCTTCAACAGTTTCAGCAAAACAACTTGAAACAAAACAACTGTTCTGTCTTGGGTTTTTTTTTTGTACTATTTCCCATCCAGAGGGCCAATGTGCTGTTTAGTGTCTTCCATCTTTATGGGTTAGTTCTGCTGCCTGTCACTACCGGATCACCTGCCCATTTGTTCATGTGCGACGCTAACTGTACTGGACAAACTGCCCCAAATGTATTGGCAGAGACGTTCATTCTGCGGTGTTCATTTTGACAGCCCTAATAATAATATCAATCAATCAATCAATCAATCAAATTTTATTTATATAGCACCAAATCATAACAAAAGTTATCTCGTGACACTTTACATGTAGAGCTGGTCGAAACTAGACTCTATAAATAGATAATTTTGTGATGCTTTTGCAGCAATGTTTTTTTTGAATGTTTAAGCCAATAAAGCCTATTCTGAATTGAATTGAATTGAATTTGAATTGAATTGAACTGAAATGTTGAAGTTGAATAAGGAGTTGAATAATTGCTTTTCGTGTCTCCTCTATTTCTTCTTTTTTTCCATATTCCCCATTTCCCTTCCTAACGCAGCGTGAAAAATCATCTGCTGCGTATGAGGTCAATTTCCTTATCATCGCATCATATCATCATCTTGGAACAGAAGGGCATAACTCGAGAACAGCACCTCTTTAAAGTACACCATGTCCTCAGATGACCGAGCCTTTCAGTGCTTTCTACTGTAGCATGGTCATAAAGTCCTTCCCTTTTGCCTTCACTTATTAAAGATGAGAGGAAAATCCACCCACGGGTTGTATTTATGAATCTCCACAAATAATGAACAGTGGATGTATATCGGCATCCCTGAATTAGTTATTTATCAGATCACAGCCTATGTGTTTCTCCTGCCAAAGCAAGAATTGGATGATAAGCTAATTTTCATTTCACCAGTATGGTGGATTTGCACCATAAAGCCAGAATTTAAAGTGAATTTGAGTTAATTTTGCACTCAGACCAGGAGTTTACCTTCTGTCAGCCCATGTGAGGCCACAGAGGTCACAGTCAGCCACTGTAGTCAAAGATACTGTTACCTCCACCAGCATCAGCCCACACAGCAGTCAGCACAACAGATGGCCAGGAGGGAGGAGAGGAGAAGAGGGACACAGAGTGAGACAGGGAGAGCACCATCATCTTTTTTGACATGTCCTAGACCCAGGGTGATACTCTTCAAAGCGACTAATGAGATGACATATACTGTGGTTATGTCAAAGGGGATGGACTCGTCTTTATACTGTTGTGTTTCAAATTATGTGCAGGGGAGTTAAAAAAATAATACTTACAAGTTTCATTCAATTAACATGATAAACGAGTAAGGCATAGATATTAACATTAATTGGAAAACATTTTTGGAAAATAGACTTACAGTTTTTTTCTGTGGAATGCAATTAGTTTAGACTTTTTCTGAAAGTATCAGAGGAAGAATTGCAGATAACAATTAAAGGTCTGTTGTGCGGTAGTTTTCTTGGCATTATTGGGCCAAAAAATTCCTCCTTTACCTTTCAGCATATTATAATTCAGATGGTCTGACAGGAAGATTGTGTACCCTGACTTGGCTCTGTTTACAGGCTGTAGAGAACTCTACTCCTTGATGGAAGACTATGGCTAATCCCAGGTGTTTTCGACAGCTTTAATTACCAAACCCTTTTACGGTTCTGTCAGAGGTGGCTCTACACGCTACTCTGTGGTTTGACACAGACACAACATGACAGCTCCCTTAACCATGATATTTTGGGTTCACTTTCAGTGGCATGAAGTGTCATTACATTGAGTGTTTTGATTTGGACAGAGAAGCGATAGCTCCAAAAGGAGATGTTTATTGTCAAACCTTATTTCTCCTGATTTCCACCTCCTTTAGCTTATAAGACATCAGTGTCAAACTCCAGTCCTCGAGGGCCAGTGTCCTGCATGTTTTAGATGTTTCCCTCTTCCATCACACCTGGAAGCCATTACATCATTATCAGACTTCTGCAGAGCCTGATGATGAGCTGATCTTTAATTGAACCAGGTGTGCTGGAAGAGGGAAACATCTAAAACATGCAGGACACCGGCCCTCGAGGACCAGAGTTTTGACACCCCTAAAAGGTTGTCTAGGCCTGTAGATACATGATTATTTATTGTCCATGATAACACTATTAAATGACATGGATGTTCTAGATTATATTTTTCGGTGGCATGGTACATTACATTCCACTTCTGTTTAAAAGTCCAATATGCAAGTTCTGCACTTACTTGTACATTTACATGAAGTTTGTGTTTGCCGTCTTGGGCTGGCAACCGGTCATTTGTTGATTTTTATCAAGTTGGACAGTTTGTCACTGCAGTGGAGCAGGAGGAGCAATGAATAACTTAGGAGCAAGCATAAGGAACACATGGAAGATACTTTAGTCCACAGTATACAGGTTGTTACCATGGATGTAAGGAACTGAGTGGGTTGTTAGCTTAGAAATGTAGTTAGCTAAGTGCAACGAACAGCCTGGTCACAGCATAAAACAGACTCCAGCAAACTTTACATAAACACTAGAGCATGTACAAATCTTATATATTGAACTGTGAAAATTGTTTAGATCCTACATCTAGAACATGTAGCATCCAGACCACAATTTGGGCCTTAAGGCTGATCTGCATTCAAGTTTCAGATTCATTGGAGGCTTCATTACAGTTTTTAAATGTCTTCCTTGTGAAAATCAACCAATGTGCCTGATCTCATCTGATCTGATCTGTCGATCTGATGATAGATGTCAATCTGAAATGCAAATCAGCACAACCTCTATGGAACTGTCCTTTTTTTAGATTTCCTGCTACTCTGCATTGTATGCATCCTCACAATGTAATCCAATCGTGTATGTGCTATACTGTACAGTAGACTTCTGTGGGGTTCATTAGGTGCAGTGCAGTGAGGCAGCCATCTTGGATCAGTGAGTTCAGTGAGTTCAGTGTTGCTGGAGGCTGGCTGGCTGGATCAGGTGGCAGTGCCAGATCTCTGATATCAATCACCAGCCGCTGCTGCTGCTGCCGCCGCCGCCACTGTCTGCTGTGTCGCCCTTCTTCTCTCCTCTGCTCTCCTCTGCTCTCCTCCACTCCTCCCCCTTCCTGTCTGTGCTGTGCCTTAGAACCTGTCACCACAACTCTCCCCTTTTTATAATTCACACTCTTGTACTGTCCCTATATCCCTTTCCATCTTGCTGTACTCCTTTTTCTATCCCCTTCTCCCTAACTCCCATGTATATACAGGGCAGCAGCAGACAGGCAGACAATACAGGCTTTGTTATGAATGGCATCCTCTTGCACATCCGGAGGAAGTGTACGCTCCAATGTGGCTTTACAAACTGTCTCCATTGTCCTAAGAATGACTCACTCTACACTGCAGAGAATGGCAGTCAGCCAGACAGTCAGACAGACCGATAGCACAGCGCAAACAGACAGACTGGTCTGCAGAGCCTACAGACAAACAGCACAGGAAAGACAGGCAGAAAGACAGATAGTATGTGACAGATACAGGCAGCATACAACAGAGGCAGAAAACCTCCCAGTACAGAAGAGACTTGTAACTAGCAGGTACAGACAGCCGATCAGATACAGATGGGTACCAAATAAAGACAGGCAGCAGAGAGAGTGTCACCTTTGTTTTCACTCAAAATGCAAAGTTTTTGTTTCATGAAGTTATAAAGTAAAAAAACTAAATAGAAAATAAGCTGACAATTAAAGAAGCACCTGTCAAGTAATTTAGGAAATAAAAGCTGACTCATCTAGTGTAGTCACAAATTAAAACTAGTATCTTCCCATAAGAAATGTAAATGTTACTACTTGGAGAAATTCTTTACTCTGAGGAGGAAAGACTTCATCAAAATCTAAACAGATTCAGAGAAAGCTTAACTCACCAACAACGGATGAATATGGTGTAACAGGTTCTCTTATGCTCTGTGTTACTCAACCGGTAGGTTCAATAGCTGTGTTGGGGTTGCCCCTTGGGTCACCAGGTAAAGTGTGTTCCACATCAGACCTTTCAGCAGCAGCCCAGTTTCAGTTCCAGCTTGGGCCACGTATGCCCCCCCACACCACCACACACGCACACACACACACACACACACGCACACGCACACGCACACGCACACACACACACACACACACACACACACACACACACATCCTTCTGTCTCTACACTGTGACTATGCAAAATAAAGCAGAAATCCCATCCCAAAAAATAGTTGTTTCAGTGTCTTCCTATTTTATTTCCTGTTACGGTATTTAATACCAGAAAATTTAGAGAGTATTGCTGACTCATAAACCATATAGCAATATGAACATAAATTTAAGGACATCACTAAAGGCTGCCCCAAATGTAGTGAATAAGAAAAAAAATTTGCATGTGCCATGTATTCACACTCAGTAGACAGACTTTTGTAGTCATATCAAATAAATCTTCAGCTAGTTGTTGGCTTTTCTCACATTAAGTGATGTGAATTTGGTGACAAATCTGAGCTTTGTAGTTTAGTTTGTCATATCATCGTTTCAATATTAAACAATGTTACTTCACATTGCCCACTATCCTTTATGTTGGCCGGCTGGACAGTGAATAAAGGCAAATGAAGAGGTGTTTTTACATTTCTGCCTTGACATTATATCTTCATTATGTTTACTTTTTATTTTTTTATTGTAACATTTGCTTACCTATTAGAATCACTAAAGCTATAAACTATACCAGTTATAGCAAATAATACAAACTCTATGTTAGACAGGAAATAATATGTTAATAGGCAGCATCACCCATTTATGCAACTTAACATTATGCTGTGTTTCACAGCTTGAAGCTTTCCTTAGACTGCTGAACTAAATGGCCTGAAGCTGTGTAACTCAGCAAACTCAGGTCAGTCAATAAGATCAGTGTAAGCGGTGGAAAGAATCCTTGTAAAGGCCATGCAAACAGAAGGATGGATTAATGGATGGGTGAGTGAATGAACTGATGTAGATAGAGGAAGTCATGGATAAATGAATGAATGGATCAATGAATGGAGTGCTGATCACTGCAGAGGAAAAATTTGTATGAAGAGAGAAGAGGTGAAGGAAGGTGAGGTTGAGTAATGGGATTAGTTTGTAGCTCGGAGTTGTCAAAATGCTGACCTCAAACATTTTATTACAGTCTGTCTGCATGTGTGCGCATTGAGACCGACACAACTTTACATTACACTGTTAATTGAGTAATTACATTTATTGCACATCTACTTACTGCAGCTGTTTAGAATGAGCATACTGGTGACAAAAACTGCGTATAAAGGCTGTCACTGAGGAGAGTAGTAAAGGGGTCATGATTAGTCTGACATCTTGAGGTGTTCTAGGTTGCTTTGAGTAGGCTCTGGGCTGATTAGAGGAGGCAGGTTAGAGTGGGGGTTGCTTTGGCTGTTTTAAGCCAACAGATTAGTGCCTAGTGGCTAACAGCTAGTGTAAGTATTGGCTGGCAGGAGGAGGGCTCCAGAGAGTGACCATTTGGCCATCTATTGCCACTTCTCTTTTCTTTGGACAGCCAAGCTCTTTAAGACTATGAAACACTGATCATATTTTCTCCCACAGGCATTTTTCATAAACTGTGAAATAATACGGTGTTTATCTGTGAAGACTTGTTTATAATGAGAAAACTCTAAACTGCTGTTTCTGTCTGACATCAACTATTGTCTTGCTCTAGATAATAAAATATACTCCTTATGGTACAGCGTGGTCTCAGAATATGTTTTATAGGGAATTGTCAGGCTAAAAAAAGTTGAAAGCAGGAGAAATAGTAGATGGGTTATTTCTTTTTCTTGCTGTTCCAGGTTTTGTGGATATGTCAGCTGATTATGGATCATTCATTTTCATCTTTTTCTTCATCAGTTATTCTTAACTTATATGCTTAACATTAATGTTGCTGCAGAATAACTGTAAGGGATGCAGTGTTTTTCATGTTTGCATGTGAAATGTTCTGATGACCAGGAACAGCCATACCACACATAATGGTAGACAGTGGTTTGCATATTGTTGCCAAGAGAAACTAAGAAACCATTACTGCACTGCATTCAAGTGTTATCCTTGATGCATTTCTTTTCACTCTACTCCTATGGTAAACAACTTTGTGGTGCTCAGTATCTTCAACCCAGTAACATTTTCGCAGACCTGTATGTGAGGGTTTTCTCTTTTACCGGGGTTATTCAGGACATTCTCCCCTCACTCTTCACTTACTTTTACTGTTGGACTCTCACGAGAAGGGACTACAAGCAATTACACAGGCTCTGCAGAGAAAGACTCTCTAGTCTTGTGTGAAAAGATGCTGGCATATTGGACATTTTCCAAGATGGACCAAGTTGTCAAGTGTTGAAACATGAGCGAATAGTGTTGTTTTGTTTTCTTATTTATTAAGTGGCCTATACATCAATTAAAATATTTGCAGTGGAAACCTTGTGTAGATTACTATGTTATTTAATGATTACTTTGAGAAAGCAGCATCTAACACTAGTGAACACAGGTATGTCATCTTGGTACACTTGGCTGTTATGCCTGACTTAATAGTTGAGCTGCATGCTGATGTCATAGTGGTCAGGTTAAAGGGACAGTCAGTCTATTTATATCTTCCCACCTGTAATCTGTCTTTGACAGGATTAACTCAGCCACTAGCTTTTCGCCTGCTGTGCCACACAGTTACACAGAAAATGGTAGCCCTGAATAAAAACATGCATTCATAAAGATATACAATGAATATAGTGTATGGAAAGGCACGAGAGTGTACAAAATGTGACCAACGTTAGGATGTTCTCAGAAAGAGAGGACACATGTTTATGCCAGTGAATGTGGCGCCATTTAGCATAAAGTATATGCTAGGGTTTTTTGGGGGGTTTTTTTGGTCATATTTTTGTACAAGAATATGTGTCTGTGTGTATGAGTTTGTCTCACAGGATCTCAGTTATCTAGCATGATAAAAACAGAAAGGAAAAAGACCAAACAGTGGCAGAATTTTTCATCTTCCCTCAGCCTCCTCCATCTCTTGTTGCCAATCTCCAGTCATTAATTAGCTGCCCATGATAAAATTCCCCATTCCCAATCTGACACTAGTGTAGTGCAGTGGACGGCAGTGGTAATCATGTCAGCGAGGCTTGGCTCAGTGTTCTGAGGGGGCTAAATGTCCCCCATATGGTCCACTGGCTGGGGCCCACTCCTCACCAAGCACTCATTAAACTAGTGCTAAATATACCAAGGTAAAGTGGGATACACACACACTAATGCATACACTCAGCTGTAAGAAACAAATCAAGACATCTGACAGGGGATTGGGCGCAAAGGGACAGGAAGAGAAGGAGGTGGTGTTTTTTTTCTGAGTGTGTGTGTGTTTGTGTTTTGGGGGTCTGATGCTGTACAATTGTTGACTTGCCATCTGTCATGAAGAAAGGAGTTCTATCTCTGTGCATGCATGTGTATACAGAGGAAAGATGAGACAGAAAAGAAAGGAAGAAACAGTGAGTGAGGTGCAGATGTCTCATAGTAAAGCGGCTGGAACATGAGGTTCAACGGCAGACTGCTGTATGAGAGGAGGTGGAGGGGGAGAACAGAGAAGAAAAGAAGACGAACATCTGCCATTTTCAGATATTGCTCCGTGGTTTGAGTGTTCCTGCACAATATCTTGAGTTTGAATAGATCTGGGAGATGGACTGCTCATTAAGTATCTTGCAGTGCTCAGTGGGCACATTCAGAGGAACAGTATTATAGGGCCATATAGTCCTCAGTATATTGCAAACAAAGACAGAGATTTATTTTGCTCTTAAAAGGTGACATGTTTGATTCCTATTATGAACTAACAGTAGTAATAGAAATAAAACCTACCCAGCTACTACTAAACCTGAACTGGATCTGAATTTTTCCACTGAGAGGTGTTTCAGTGCTGCTTCTGCTTTCAAGCTTTGAGAGAAAAAAAAAAGTCAAAAATTGACCATGCAAAAAAATACTGCCCCTTAATTTTAAATTCATTCATTATTTACTTCCACCTGGAATTATTTATTTGGAAGAAAATGTTGTTGACTATGTTGATGTTTTTCTGCACACTACTTGACTAAATTCTTAGATGGTGTTCTGATTCTCAGTTAATGTTTTTGGCTGCATGTCATTTAGAGCAACACATTCTATACTGATCCAAAGAACAGCAGCTCTAAAGTAGGGAAGATGATTTAGTTCAGATGGTGAGAGTAAAAAAAAAACAACAACCTTACGTTCATACATCAGCACCACAAATAAAAGTATACCAACCTACCTAACAAGTTTAAAGTCAGTCTGACACATTCCTCTTTTTATTCCTATTTATACACATCAGTAATCGCCTTTGACTGGTGCAATGATTACATACTGAGTCTCAGTTACTCTTTATCAAGAATAAATCACATTGTCACAATTATTTCACAAGAAGAAGTAAAAATATTTAATTCCACCTTTATGCCCAACAGTGTAGTTGAGAAAAATATTTTAAACATGATAAAGATTGGTGGACAGATAGATAGATGGGCAAACTTTATAGAGAGAGCATCTAAAAAAAAAAAAAAAAAAAAAAAACAATTTAAGTTGACTAATAGATATAACTGTCTGTCACCTTGAAGTGGGTCAAAAATAAAAATGGTCACTAACACATTCACATGTGATCCCTCTATTTCAGTGCCTTGACATTGTGAGTGCCTGTTTTATAAGCCAAGATACAGACATCATTTAACGCCCCCTGATTCCTCCTGAGCAAATCAGAGTACAATACACTGCTGCAGACATAAGCAGCTTGAATGCAGCCTGATGGACAAATGGGCATGTGCAGCACTTGTGCAGGTGGAGAGAGACAGACAGGTAGACAAGCAGGACAGAGGGAGAAGGAGAGCAGCAGTTAGTGAGGTTGAGAGCACTTAGTGTCGGCCCCTCTGTACAACACATGAATGGAGCCTTTAGAATGGGGCACGGCTGGGCAGGTCCTATTGCCTGCCTGTGTGTGTCTGCGCACGTGTGAGTGTGTAGGGGTGTTGGGGACAGGGGTTGCACTTGACAGTACTTGGAGTATAGTGCTTGATTGTTTACTTTTGCCTGCTGCGCTCAGCTATTGTGCTGGTGTGTATATGAGTGTTTATCAGTGTGTGGGAAGTATATTGTGTGTGTGTGTGTGTGTGTGTGTGTGTGTGCGTGTGTGTGTGTGAGTATAAGTTTACAGGCAGAGAGGTAGCCATACAGCACAATGCTTCACTCCTGTTCAAGGAAAGAGGGTGGTGGAGGGGGCTTCACAAAAGTCCACGGTGGTTGGGGTGGGGTGGGGTGGGGGTGGACTTAAGTTGTACACACACACACAAGCATGCACGCGTAACACCAGCTGCCGCTCACAGCCCCAGCCCAGCATTTCTGAATTAATAATACACACCCAACCACTCTGGAATAATAGCGACTTATATGCACACAACACACACACACTTACATACACAAAGCTTTGCACCTGTTCACCACTGCTCAGCTAGACAGGATAAGGTCCCACCCAGCCTGTTTTAAAGACTCATGTACACACACATACACACTGCCTGTTGTAGGCAACAGTTGGACAGCTGTGTCTGTCTCCTGACCCTCCCCTCCTTATTCTGATTGACAGGTACTCTCAGTGACTGATTGGTTCAAGGGCTTTACTCCTAGTTGGGGATTGGATCATTTTTACATCCTATTGGTGTAAATAAATGGAGCTGGAATTTGAATATGAATGTCAGATTTCAATAGAAACCTTAGAATAAACGGCTTTGTCTTTGTGAACATGCATACACAATATGAATACTAAAATTGACTAATGCACAAATATTTTAATGACTCCTTAAATTGTGATATAAATTTTTATTTAGCATTTTGGGTTTACATTGTCAGCTAAAACACTTACAAAAATGATTCAGTGGTGTTTTACTAAATTTACATAGTTTGATGTTGAATAATCATTTTATTATATTTATTGTAAGTTCTACCTCTTGATTTCTTAAATTTTCTACCATAAAAATGTTTAAAACCACTGTCATTCTACACTTTTACACCAAAAATCAGCCGTTACACTCATAAATGTATGAAATGATGTGTTGAACATTTTTATCACAACATTTTTGGCCAATTTTACTGAAAAATGCAGGCCAGGCAATGTTAAGAGTGATATGAAGTGAGTCTGTTAGTATTTTGGAAAAATGAACTCTTAATATAGATGTCAATGATGGTTAATAAATGGAGGAATCAATGATGTCAACAGACAACACCATCCAAAGGAGAGAACAGAAAGAGGCAATATACAGCAATCAGGGCAATTTGATTAGCCTGCTCATTGGCTGTGTGTGCTTTCCTAATCGCATTGGATCCACTGCATTCTGAACACAAGCACCATGGCATTCCTAATGTTATTGGTTTTTTCAATGGAGAGGCTTTATGTGCTGGTTAGCTTTGATTGTAATTTTACCTTCATGACATGCTAGGCCTATATGACATCCAAACACATCAGTCTCTCTGCTACCATAAGTGCAGTGGCTGGTCATGGCTGCATAGTGTGTGGGTGCATGTGAATGTATGATAACAGAGTCGTAGAGCTTTACAGAGTTTTACAGTTTCTTAACAAGGTTTTGCACTATTCTACGCATGAACCTGACACCATCTGAACACCATTCAAGCCTCCTGCGCTGATTCATAGGTGTTTTTTTTAAGGGATTGGTTCAGCCAGTATCATTATTCCTGTACTTTTAGGTGTTACTGGATGTCATTTCTGTTTCGTTTTGTTTTTACTTATTGAATCCCTGTTTTATAGATTGGGATAAATGAGAATAACACTGGTTTGTAGAATTGCTGGTGTGAATGAGTAAAGATTTAGTCCTTGGATGTTTTCTTACAACATCCTGAAGGCTGAAACATTGTCATATATTGTACACAAGGTCAAACTGGGCCCAGGTGTGTCTGCTGCCACTAGCAGTTTTACTTCAGAAGAAATAATGTTCAGAACACAAAGCAGCACGCCAGCAGACAGGCAGAAGGGCCTTCACTGGGTCATTTGAATTGATATTGTTGGTAAGAAAGCTGTCTTTTTTCCACACTTCCAACTTTAACAACCTCTGTAGGTTTTTTATTCTCCAGTGTTACATGCTTTTCCTTTTTTTCTATGGCAGAGAAAACTCACCAGATTTGGATTTAGTCACAGCCACAATCTGCTTGTGGGATTGTTAATTAAAAATTGTGAAAAGTATGTCTGCAGACATTGTCTAATATTGTCTATCTGATTAAAAACAAAAACACAAAAAACTAACACTAAACACTAGCCAACAAATACAGTACCTCTCTAAACTGTTTTTAAGTAGGAAATTCTGAAGAGAAACTTTGTCCTTTTTGCTGTTAGTTGGTGTTGTGAGTTGTTAGTGAAGAATAGCATTTAATCTCTGAAAACTTTGTCTCACATACTTGACCTGTACAAAATGAAGATAATCTGGAAACTGTGATTAGATTGTTCAGTATTGCAATGTTTACATTACTTGAAAAATAAACAAAGTAACCTCAGTTGTCACCAAAGTGATGCCATTTAGTCTTAAAGTAGTTGAATGCTTGTAGGAATTTACAAATAGTGCAAATATATGATACATTCAGGGCTCCATCTAACAGGCCATATTTTCACATTCTCAGTGTGTTAATGAAATTATTTTAATGGTCAGCACTGTCTCAGACATAATGGCTGTTGTGGCCTTCTAGCTTACCCAGTCTACATATCATCATTTCTGGTAGGTTTTATCTTAAAAACAGGTTCATACATAGGTATATGTCATAAGCAGTTTCTGGTATTCTCTATACACCACAATGTCGTTATTATTCCATCTCTTCTTTTTCTTGATTATATCTGGAGCTGCACAATTAATCAAGTTGCAATTGCAATCACTACCACTGTCACAGTGTCAACCTTTCACAATTAGATAATTGTAAAAGGCTGCAGTTTAAAGGTCTAGTGTGTGTATGGGGATGTTTTGGATTCAGTGACAGTAAGAATAGAAAGGTACTGTTCATAAAATTAAAAAACATATGTCCTAAATTCAGGCTTTGCATTTTTATACAGTTTAATCTGTGCATTTTATTAAACAATGGAGCAAATAGAATTGAATTGCAAATTACAATATTATTCACAATAATTGCAATACAACTTCTTCACCAAGTTGTGCATCTTATGTCATATAAATTGACTTTGAGTGGGACTTATGTTGTAAACATTAGTAATGATATAAGATAAGTAACTATGGTAGAAGTAGTGGTAAGTAGAAACCGCCTGTAAAGGGGCAGATGAAGTTGTTACCGTAATGAATTAAGACAGTGAGGCAGTAAGCGTGGAGTCACCACAGCTAAATGACCTTCACTGACCCACTGTCTATATGTGTTTGTGTGTTCGTATGTGCCTGTTCATTTGGGAGGGGTGGTGGGTGGTGGGCGGCTGGCCACAACCTCCTGTCTGGCACAGGTGGTGTTGAGCAGCAGCCCTCCAGCTAAGATGCTAATATGCTAACGCCACACTAATCCGAGGGTGCTTTAGGAAGTAACGGACCCTGCCTCCCCACCAACACACATGAACAAACATTTATGTGTAAATACACACACACATACACACACACTCAAAGACTTAAGCTCACTGAAGGCCTGCATGCCGAAATCAGAAATACACACACTTACACCAACTGACACATGCACACACGGCCCCCACCTTATGTATACAATGTACACACACCCACACCAGTGCTGTGAGGGGGATTAGGATGAGAGGCGTCTTGGCTGTGGTGTGTCTGTCAGTCACTCTCCAGCTCTATGTCAGCATCACAGCGGTGGCCATCATGCTCCAGGGAGCCACCACCATCTACTGGCCTGCAGTGGTACTGCAAGCAGTGAGGAGAGAAGAGTGTTTAAGTATGAAGAATAATATGCCTAAACGAAAATAGTTGCTCACCCATGAAATACTACAACAGATTCGAGACTCTAATTTTTGTGTCAGGTGTTTGCAGTATCATTTTATCACTTTGTATCCCAGTGTATGTTGACAGTGACCGTGCACTTGTGTTTCTGTGAATGTGCCTCCTTCTATACCAGCTGGGGGAGCAGAGAGGCACCAGGGCAGCCTGTGTCTATGTTTGTGTGTGTGTGTGCATGCAACACACTGTACCAGGAGGCTCTGGCTGTGTGCAGCTGGCTGGGTGAAATCTCCCAGTGTCCCCCAAGGGATGGCCACACTCCCATGGGTCCCCACTCAATCTGGCTGCCCTGACCCATCCCAGCACTCTGTCACTGTCATAGCTTTTGCCATCCTTTACTGTGTGTTTGCTCTCTCACTATCACCGTCCTGTCTTTTCTGTCACTCATTCTCCCAGCCTTATTATTTCCCCCCTAATCCTGCACCCTTGGATCCCCTCCATATTTAGGCTGATTTCCTCCTTCTTGTCCAAGTTCAAACCCCTCTGTGTGGTTCGGTTCCACAGACCAAGCCACATACATTTTTTTGCAACTGCTCCACCACTAAACCTTTAATCAAAGTTTCTACCTCAATCTGATGTTCATGTCCTCATTCATCACTACCCAAGGGGAAAAATTGCCGGTTGCTGTTTCACCATTAGCTTCCCTATTTTTATGTTGTCAGTGCCGTCTTTAAAGTATTCAGGCACAAATATATACAGACACAAATACAGCAGCACACATAAACACCACTCCGGTGGTGTGGTAATGAGACTAATGCACTGTAAGTGGATTGGCTTTGAGGAGCCTAGATTTGCCTTAAGATGTCTGAGCAGACTGGAGTTAGAACTACTGGGGTCGGGGTCACGCACACACTGGTATACTCAGAAACACACATGCGGAATTGAATTAACTGTTGAGATAATTAAAACAGTCTATTTCTGTCCCAGCAGAGGTAGAATGAACCATTAAAAGAGATTGTGTGACATTTCTGCCTCTGAAACAGGAGCCCTTGCTTTAATCTGGAGCTTGTGGACAGACTCTTAGACAGATGTCTTCTCTCCAAGCATCTTATCGCACAGTTCCCCACTTCTCTTAACCCCACTGCTGCACCTTCACCCCCTCTACTCGCAGACTTTCTTAGCCCTTTGGTTAACCCTGATGTTTACCTAATCTGTTTTCCTCCTCCTTCACCATATGTAGAACTCCTTTTACTCAAGTATCAGCTACTTAGATGCTGAAAAGCCTCCACACACTGTTGTGTCTGGACATGTTTGACCTTCCCCTTTAAGAAGACTGAATGAAGTAGGCAAACAAAGAGTTTAGATCAAACCATCTATCAGTTTGATGGCTGCCGTTACTGCTGCACTGTGAAATTCATGATGACGTAAGTTGTTAAAGGGGCAGTTTGTAATTTTTTTTCTTTTTTAAAAAAAATTACAATAATCTAACTAACATAAAGAACTGTCAGTTTTGACATCATGTCAAGTATACCAAGCAGTAGAGATCTGTAAATAAAATAAGTGAAATAAAGTGGAAATAAGTGTGGCAATGAGTTATACTGGCCTGTCTTTAATACCACTTTATACTGTGAAAGGCATAATGAATAATTTTTAAAGGGTATATTCTAACATCTTTTCAGTAATTTTGAGGGACAGCAAGTCTCTGTGAGGACTATTAAGTAGTAAACAGGAAACATGATGGCTGAAGTTCTTGCTAAGCAACCATTATCAGCACCACCACCTGCTCTTGGTAAAAAAAAACACATTCTGTGGCAAAGTAAAAAAAAAAAAAAAAAAAAGGAAATAGAAGACGAGAGTAAGCACTAGTCTTGGTTTACACAGCTGGAGACAACTCTGCTCTGAGAAGAGGAATGAAGTTTGATGTTGAACTCACAACATTATTTCTGGATTGCTAAATAAGTAGCTAACAGTTAAACGTTAGTGTCAGTATTTGTCTCTATGCTAAGGTAAAAATTTGGTGAGCTTTAGATCAGTTAGCTGCTCAACTGAGGTAACTTTATGTAGCAAGCAATTCAGATGTACAGACCCAGTTTAGACCATTCCAAATGGATTGTATGTACAGCTATCACAACATAAACCACACTAAAAAGCATTTGGAATGATTTTTAGGGTGGTATATGGTTTTCCAGTGGTTGCTTTCTGTCTACAACTTTTAGGTAAAGTACTGAAACCCTCTGTTGATAGGAGTTCATTTTTTAATCTTTGTCTAAAAGTTGCCCTTCCCTAGTGCTATTAATATTATTTAACACTGTTGGAAAATGATAGTGTAATTAGTTACCTAATTTTATGGCTTCAGTGCCTCAGTCTGTGTTTTGTCAGTAAAGGAGATTGTCAGTGTTTGACTGGGCAGCTAAGAAGTCCTGTTATTTTTATGATCTATTAATCTGGTCAGTCAAGATGCCAGCTAGCTGTCTGCTCAGTCTCTTGATTCATACATGTACTGTATAATTTGTACTCTACACAGCATCTTCTCTTTAACTATACTCAAATGCATGGACATGGTACAAGTCTATCTGGGTACATGTGTCTTATGCTGTGTGGCCAGATGACAGACATTCCTCTCCATGTTGGTGAGCTGCTGTGTGCTGGAACGTGGCAAAGCATTCCCACCACCAGCCCCTACCTCTACACCCCCCCA
>JAPQRP010000009.1:18602024-18623064 GCA_037367295.1 Apogon hyalosoma | reverse complement strand
GTATGCGGCTGTGGGTTGGTGTACAGATGCAGATATAATTTGGCGTGTATGTATATGTGTAGGTGACTGTATGTGTATGGATGTGCAGGTTTGTAGGGGTGTGTTTATGGATAATCACAATCTTATGTTGTATAACATGTGATTAGGCACTAACAGTCTGAGGACTGGAATCAGGAGGTAGGACTGGATAAGCAGTGGCTTCTTCCTACTCCCATTCAGGCACAACAATTATTCCATTTTCTATTTTTTTAATTTATTTATTTATTTTTATTTTTGCCTTGTTTTATTTTTTTCCCCTATGTTTTGTATTATGTTTGTGTCTGAAATAAACTAAACTAAACTAAAAAAGACTTACAGACTTTTAATGATTGTCTATGTAAAGCCCTGTAATAAATAAAGATGTCATTATGTATCAATTCAGTGGATTTTAGTACAGTATAAAGGCATTTCCACAACCATGACCGAGTATTTTTAGTGTCTATACACAAGGACAAAAACTTTTATAAATGCTGTCATCACAACCACCTGTAAAGCTGCGTATCATGGATGGGCTGGTTAATTAAAAGGCATCCAGAAGTAGGGGATGTTCATGTCCTTCTGTGGCTTTTCTCTCTGTTGTTTGAAATGAAAAAGGGAAATGTTTACACAGCTTCGGAATGTGTTGAGATTGTCAGTTTATTTTATCAGAGGTGTTTTCTCAATATTATCTCTCAATATTATTTCAGCCATGTATTCCACCTACGTATGTCCACCTAATTCATGTGTGTGTGTCCGCGCTGTTTCCAGTAAATGTTATCTGCCTCTGCGGTGTGGAAATGTTTGACACTCATGTAATCCTGCTGCGGGTAATCTGATAAAGCTGTGGTGCCACCTTAGTACCAGTCTGTGCCAGCCAGTTGGGTAATACTCTGCCACCAGCTGCTCAGCAGATGTTGTTATTTGTTGCTGTGGTCTAAGAAGGGTCATACACTACATGTAATCTCATCCCATCTCATGTCATCTCATCTCATCTTATGCCATCTCATGTTATTTCCCTCTGCCCTCTGTTCTCCTGTCACATCACCAGTGGTTGGTGTAGCTTATTTGTGTGTAGAATTGTGGGTTTGTGTGTGTGTGTGTGTGTGTGTGTGTGTATATATGTGTGTGGACTATGCTTGTGTTGGGTGTGTATGTGTGGCTGATAGCGGGGTCATCACCTCGACACCTGCCTATGTATCAGCCAGATGATGTTTCTGGCATGGATGGTTTGAGTGTTGTGCTAGTAAACATGTTTTTGTCATTTTTTACATGTTAATCCGATCTGAATCTGGCAAGCACTGTGGGACTCATAGAGACACTTTGTGTGTGTGTGTGTGTGTGTGTGTATTTCTATGACTGTGTATGTGTGATATACTTTGGACAGATGATGAACAGGCAGGCTATTATCTGTCTAGGGAATAAAATCTGTATTTAAAATCATGATAATCTTTATCACCACTGTCCTTATATGATTACGATATCCATGATATCATGAGCACAGTTTTACAAACATCTTTTTCTCTGTTAGTTGTGTTTGAACCAGGTCTGTTCTCAAACTTTTTTACTGAAATGTTCCTTCCTCTCAACTGTTTTTATCATTTCTTTTTTCAGGTGAATACATAAAGAACTGGCGACCACGATACTTCCTGCTGAAGACAGACGGCTCTTTCATCGGTTACAAAGAGAAACCTCAGGATGCAGACCTGCCCTATCCACTAAATAACTTCTCTGTAGCAAGTACGTTACCTACTTTATTGTAAATGCCAAGAAAAGTTTTTTTTTCTTTTTGCCAACACGCTCATATAGCCATTATTAACTCTTTTTTAAGTATGTTTGCTACCCTAAATCCTTCCCTGTACAACTAATTGTGTTAATACAGTGATACCCAGTCGACCCCTGGGCAGATGGTTGCCAGTAGAGGAGATTACACTCATGTCTCTTGGTTGAAAGATCATATTCTACATATTATAGCTGATTATCACAAATTGATCATATTAAGTCATTTCAAAGTCCAATCCTAAAACCGCTCTCACGAAAATCACCTCCTAGATGTTGCTGAAATGTTCGTTTGCTTTCATCATACACAGACATGGTGAAACGTTACAACAGTTATTGCATCAGTTCAAGTCCTGGTGTCTTAAAACACAATGATAGCCGTGAACGTTCACAACATTGGTATGTGTTACAGAATTCACAGAGGTCCTAATTAACCATTTACCAGCATATCATCTGTCCACACCTGCCTAACAAGTGCCACAGTATTGTTGACGTGTGTAATTAACCAGCTAATGAGTTAACAAGATGAATCTTTATATCACTCATTACCACACCATCCCATCTCTTTTTTAATCCAGTTAAAGCAGAGTGGAAGTAAAAACTTACACTGCACTGTAACTGTACAGCACACCTACACTTCTTAAATTGATGGGAGTTTTGCACATCAAACTTCTTCACTACAGTGTATCACTCATTACAACAGTAATAATATAAATCCAATATACACTGTCACCCATATAGTTATAATAATTTTGTTTTCAGACACATTCATCTCTTTATTTCTGTTCATACACATTAGTAATCACCTCTTACCAGGTACAATGATTACAGTCCCAGTTATACTTTATCTGTCAAGAATAAATCACATTGCCACAATCATTTCATGGGAAGGGGTAAAAACATTTTCCAACTTTCCAACTGTATGGCCAACTGTGGATTCCAGTTTTATTATTGGTTATTTAGAATGATCATACATCTGTGGCTGTGAAACCAAAGTTTCCCTGAGTTGCTCTAATTTACTCCCAAAGTCCAAAGACTTGATATTTCATTTAGTAATTGACTGTATAGACAGACAGACAGATAGACAGACAGATTAGTATAGTACAAAGGCATTTCCCTTAACATAACCATGTATTTTCAGTGTCTAACCCAAAAGAGAAAATGTTTTATAAATGCTGTCATCACAAGTACAAGGACATTTAGTTGGAAGTTCTTATGGAGGAAAAATGAAATATGTTGTCTATGTGTAATTTATATTTACATTTATGCCAAATGTGACAAATGCTACCACGTATCCACAGTGAACATGAAGTGTCAACATTTAATACTCCAGTGTGAGGATAATGCAGATTTAGTTATTTGCATGTTTTCTGTTTTATTGAACCATTAAAAATATAATCATTCGACTACACCACTGCGAAACAGCTTTGAAAGTATTATGTGAAATATCCGACAGTACAGAGAAGGGAGGATTGTTGAGGGCGGGGATGATGTGAGAGGTGGATAGTATATAGAATAATAGGTGTGAGATGAGGGTGAAACAGAAGGAAAAATGATGACGAATGGTAGAAAACAGGCTGATGCTTCAGAGGAAACGATAAAGAATGGCGCATTGAAGTTTGTAGGAGAAGACGGAAAGATAGGAGTCAGGAAGGGAGGACAACTACGGCGAATGAGTGATGGGAGTCGATCGAAGGGGGCAGAAGAACAGAAAATTGGAGATGTGGGGAGGAGAGAGGAAGAGGAGAGAGGACAGAGATGGAAGGATGATTAGGTTCACAGAGAAATGGATGAGAGATGGAGCGATGAAGGGCTGGAGGTTGAAGCTGTTGTGGAGAAGATACGGGAGGGAGGATGAGGGAGGAGAGGTGGTTCATCAGCGCTGAACAGACAGAGAGGAGGAGACGAAGACAGGTTTGGAGAATGAGAAAAAAGGGGAGAGGAAAAGAGTTTGCGAGGAGGACAAGCCAGGCCATACATCCGGCCCCGGCTGCTTGGCACAGCGCTGGCAATGCCACATCTGTTGCCCAAAGCTGGGAGGCCAGGTGGCGTGTGTGTGTGTGTGTGTACTTGTATGTGTGTTTATTTATTTGTACGTAGTCGTGTGTGTGTTTATGAGTGTGTGAACAACAGAAGTGGTCAGATGGAACAGAGAGGGTACAGGCCTGTTCCCTGCAGAGGGACTCATACATACAAGCCTGTCGCTCACACACACGCACACACTCATGCATGCACTCACATACACCCACTAAACTGCTACACAGATTTCACAATGGCCTGCTGTGGCAAACAACCCAATTTCAGTTCACATTCAAACTTCAGTATCACTTCTGTGTGTGTGTGTGTGTGTGTGTGTGTGTGTGTGTGTGTTTGTTTCTGTGTTTGTCCATGCATGGGCGTGAGTGTCTTTTGGCATCAACCATAGCATGACCTTGTTTTCTGGCAGCACAGCAGGCCTTATTCACGAGTCAGGTAGTGACTTTATGTGTGTATGTGTGTGTTTGCATGTGGTTGTGTGAGCTTGAATTTACATTGAAACTCAGCTGTGAGCACGCCCTGAATGGTGTTGTCATTAACCTTCCTGTCTATATTTAGGCTGTGCCATGACATGCTGTGCCGTGCCACACTTAAAAAGAAAATAATTGGAGGGAAGGGATAGTAGAGGACAGGAGGCCGGACAGAGCGAGAGGAAGGGAGAGGAGATGAGTTGACAACAGGAGAGAGGAGAATGATAGGAGACAAAAGAGGAAAGATGTAGAAAAGAGGAAATAGAGGATGATCTATGGAGAATAAAGAGGAACAGTGGAACAAAGTGGGCTGAGGTGAGAAGACAAAGATGGATCATGATGTTCTTTTTCATCAGCTCTTGTCCCTGATAACCACTGAGACTGCTGAGGGACAATGAAGATGCATTCCTTCCCACTGCGGGCTCACAGCCCCATCTGGCTTTGTGTGCATACATTTCTGCGTTTGTGTGCTGTATTATGCATTCGTGTGATAATGGCCTACAGTATTGCCCTTTGTCACAAAAATACCTCTCTTCGGATGTTTACCAGATGCAAATGTGCTGTAACACATATCATTTTTGCTCATGGGAGCAAGTTTATGTATGCCTTTGTAATTGATTATTCTGATATGAAAATAACAAATAAAAGACCAGCTGCATCTATTCTTGATATTTATTACACTGCCTTACAAGCTATGTAAATATACTTTACATATATCTCTATGAATACTATTTGTATATTGTTTTTCTGATGTGTTCTGTATGTAGTCTTTCAAACAAAGGTGTCATTTGTATAATTTGGTTACAGCCCATGTAATTCAAGATTAAATGTGTTTATTAAAATACTAACAAGAAACATGAAAAGATGAATTTTGTAAGAATATGAAGAATATGGGCTAAAAATGGAGATGCTACACTGGAGAATAGTCACCCACCAATTGTTTGCTGATGCACTAGATGTACCTTTAAGTTAGTAATTAAATGCAGTAAAAAACAAACAAACAAAAAAAAACATAAGCTCTTGATTCTTCCAACCTGTTTTCAATAAGTCATTAAGTTTTATTCACTAGTTAAATCTGTTTACAATTATACTGAAATATCTAACTGTTCTGGCTGACAGAATGTCAACTGATGAAAACAGAGAGGCCAAAACCAAACACCTTCATCATACGCTGCCTACAGTGGACAACTGTTATCGAGAGGACTTTCCACGTGGACACTCCTGATGAAAGGTGAGTTTTACAGCATCCTCCAATTGCTGTATGCGAGTAGAAAAGAGGATTTCAGGCACTAGTATTTTGTACTTTTTTGAACCAGATGTGTGAAAGTTTGGTATTTTATACATAGCCTCCTCTGAATATGCATCTAAAAAAATACCAGATAAAACAGGTAATTGACTACACAGTTTGACATTTTTACATCCCTGGGGTTGTTAAACTTCACTCATTTTCATCTGAACTAAAATGGGAAACTAAGAAAGTAAAGCATCTGTTCAGGCAAAAAAAAAAGAAAGACCAAAAGAAAGACACCCTTACAACAGCCATAAACTGACTTTTAGATGCAGCGTCGTCCTTTCCTCTGAAAGTGGGTTAAAAATATATCATGTTGGTAAAAGCATTATCAAGGGCATGGCAGAAAGGTTGGCTGTATGTACTGTGGAGGTATTTATGTTTTTCTATTTGGGTGTGTGTCTGCATGTGTGTGGGGGGAAAGAGAGGGTAAGAGAGACAGAGTGGAAAGGAGACCTTTCAAGTAGCGCCGGCATAAATTCTCCAGCTGCTCAGTTCCTTTCTGAGGAGCTGAGGTGTTTATCTCCTGAAAATGAACAGCTTTGCCCAGAAGACCACAGATGCTTCTGAGCATCCTTTGAGTTTGTGTGCGTGTCTATGTATGTTGCAGCTGTCTGTCCAACTTTGTCTTTCTTATATGTCGCTTTCTAATAGTTTTCCACTAGATAATCAAATAAGAATTTCAGCGTAAACAAATCCACTTTCATGGCTGTTCATTTGTTTTCTTAAAGGTTGCTCAAGTCAAGTGAAAGCTAGTTCATTGGTGATTAGCTGTAAATCCCAGATGTGTGGGTGCATGCATTTTGCATAAGACGAAATCAAAATGGTTAAGCGTTGTTTTGTTTGTATCGCAACTGGATGTTTGTGCCTCTGTGTGTTACTGTATGAGTTGTACTGTATGAGTCCTGGCAGGGTTCCAGTTACCACAGCCCCAGCCGTGAGCAGAGAGGGTGGCACACATTGGCATGGTGCCCGACTGTAGGCAGGCCCATTATCTCTCATTAGCAAAAAAACTCATTATACAAAAAACACTCTAACCAAGAGAGGGAGCATTTATCTGTTGCCTGACCTTGAGAGAGTTCCCAATGCTTTTCATGTAGCTCACACACACATGCACACACATCATGGGTGCCACAAATTGAGTGGTTCATTGTTGAAGATGGAGTATAACTTGAGTTTGCCCTTGTTTTGGAGTGTGTAGGGTACATTCAGAAGTCTTTGCTGTAAAAGAGGGATTCAGATCTTAAAAAAAACCCACTACTCTGTTTAAGTTCAGACGCATGTTCCTCCGGATCCCTGAAGGAAACATATGGGCATCCAACTCCAAACAGAACATTAGAGACAGGGGTGATCGTTTGGGAGTCAAACAGGTTTCATTATTATGATCTTCACTGCCTACATCAGGTACATTTATATGAAAGTGAATGCTGCAAATCCCAACTTGCTTTTCTTGAGTACTAAGGATTTCAGTATATTTGAATATCATCTGGGGTTCACCTTATTTCAGGATGTTTTATGTGTTTTGCGAACATATAACCTGGCATATGGCACAGGTTTAACATTGTTTGACTGAAGATGAGGGAATAAAAATTTAGAGAGGAAGTTCCCCCCGGATACCTTCCGGTGGAAATCACATTTTGTTATTTCTAATTAAGTAAAAAAAAAAAAAGTACAAATTACTCGACAACTTGAAACTCCTATGTTAAATGGATTGATCGCAATTATCTAAGGTAATCACAGTTATTTTTCACATTATGGATGCTCTACAAACAGCTGGATATGAACAGAAATTCAAATGTGCACATCATTTTTCACTTCTGATCGGCTTCCTGTCTTTGGGATGCTTAACTTAAACATTATTTATGTGAAATCTAGGCTATGAAATATTTGTCTATATACCTCTCCTCTCCTCTCCTCTCCTCTCTCCTCTTCGTTTATCAGAGCAGAAGGAGGTTTGGCCCTGTGTACAAACCATAATATTCATCATTGTTAAATACACTAACGCGTCTGCACATTCTGATGCATTGCTGGCCTTCTGCTGCAGATGATGAACGTGCACAAACACATTCACATGCACACACAATCTAAGTTACACTTTGACTCAACAGATGTTGAACAACACAGCTAATGGAAAGTCAATGGGGAGGAACAATGTTAGCAAACAACAATGCATTGTTCCCTTCAATGCATGGGTGTGCGTCTGTACACACACTGAGTGGCCCTCACACACACACTCATAGGCACAGACTGGTAGGCATTAGTTCTGCTTCATGATCATTGCTCATTTGGTTGATTCTCTAGTTGACCATGTTTCCTCTCTGCTGAACAAATAGGTGTTTGTGTTAATTGAAAACATTTTAGTGGCTTTAAAAACCTGGTTAAGGGCACCAGCCATCTTACTGAAGTATGTAGGTGAATGATGTTAATGTCCTGCTCCATTTGTGCAGCTTCTGTATGTCTCCTCTTTGTAATTTTAATTTGGGCCTTAGATACAGATGACATGGACACAGCACTGTAACAAGAACAACTATACAACATCATGTAATCTAATATTCTATTTGTCCATCAGTACTAGAGTTATTGTCTTCAAGAAAGTAAGAAAAACTAGATGAGAAAAAGAATTCCATTAACTGAAATGACCAAAAAAAAAAAGTCTGCAAAAAAATCATTGCTAACAGAAGCTTCATTTACATAATTAACTAAATGAACTTAAATCATAGAGAAAACATCTTTAGCCTTAGTCATTAGCTTTTGTTTTCTGAGACTGATACACACTGCATACATCTTTTACAGGTGTCTTTTATGGATGACAGTTCAGTTTTTACATGTTTAAAAATGGCATGATATTTTGTTACACACAGTGCCATTTCTAACTTTTAGAAATTTGCCTGACAAATAACCCATATTACAAAAAAGACTAAAACTAACACTGTAAGTAATAAAAAAGTAAACTAAAGCTAAGTATTGAAAAAGTTAACTAAATAGCAAATCTACTTTATAAAGAAGTCCAACCTAAACTGAAATGAAAATGGAAAAAAAAAAACAAAAAGTAATGAAAAACAAATTAACTATTACAGTATCGAGCAGTGCATATTACCTTTGCTTATTGGGCCTATAAAATTTCATTTAATAAGACAAATATGGGAGAATATTTGTATTTCATGGAAATGATGGACCCCATTTTCACACAGTCATAATCTGTGTGGTAAAGTAATGAATTGATGGGATACAGTCAGTATGCAGTATCAGTAGAACATTCTTATAGCTGTCTTTGTTGTGTGTCGTAAACCCAGAGATGAGTGGACAGAGGCCATCCAGATGGTGGCCGATAAACTGCAGAGACAAGAAGAAGAAAGGATCCAGTGCAGCCCCACCTCCCACATCGACAATATGGTAGAGGAAGAGATGGACATCTCCACCACACACCACAAACGCAAGGTAATGGCCAATCACACACACACATACAGACACACACTCACTCTCAAACACTCAAAAGCAGAAATTATTCCAGCTGTACTACTTTCATTTTCATGTAATGGGTTATTACCTTTGACTACTTGCAATTTTTAAAATTGTCCTCTCAGTCACAGGATTGTGACAACTAATGAAGTTGTCCTTGCAACAACAAAGGTGTTCTGTGAATAGTTTTTTTCCCTAAATTACAGAGCCAGTAAAAGCATCAATGTAAAATTGTGTTTGTAAATTTAGTAACAGAGGCAAAGCCTGCAGTTTATTAAAATCTATACAGGTCATACTGCTTTGTACATGGGACGGTATGGAAAAACCGAATTAAACTAGAACAAGCTGAAAGAGATATGTCCACAATCCCCACATGATCATCTGTTCTTGCAGTTCCTTCAGTTATTAGCAGTTATGGCCACAAATGGTTTTGTAGAATAACAGTGGTCTCAACCTTTGACCTTTGACCACAAACTCTAATGTTCTCTTTGAGTCCAAGAGAAATTTTGTGTTGAATTAGGAAAAACTCCCCTTAGGCATCGCTGATATGTCACAGTTATAAGATTAGACAACCTAGAGGGCACAGTGACACTGACCTTTGACCTTTGGCCAGTAGCATATTTTCACCTCATTGTTGAGTCCAAATTAATGTTTCTACCAATTCTGAAACTCGCTCAAGGTGTTTATGAAATACTGTGTACCTTGACCTTTTGAACATTGTTGTTTCCACTCACCTTTCTGTTGATTAAAATTCACTTTGACTTCATTGTAGACAGTGTGAACACAACATATTTCATGTTTTCTCTGGTCAACTTTGTTTCATTTTTAAACACATTCCAGAACAAGTTGGGGCAGTAAAGCCTTTACCATGATGTAAGGTTGACATTTCTTTTCACAACGCTCAGAAAATGTTTAGAGACTGAAAACACCAAGTGAGGAAGTGTTCCAGATGTCATTTTCATAGCAAACTAAACAAATAAGTATCCTTGCTATGTAAATGGTGTACCTGAATAGATTCAGGGTGGGTAAGTTGAAGTGATGACATGATGTTGCTGATGTTGATCTCTGTGTCATCTTTCCTCAGACAATGAGTGACTTCGACTACCTGAAGCTGCTGGGGAAGGGAACCTTTGGTAAAGTGATTCTGGTCCGAGAGAAGGCCAGTGGGAAATACTATGCCATGAAAATACTTAAAAAAGAAGTCATAATAGCCAAGGTTAGTTTGGATGGGTGTTGCTATCTGATGTTTTAATGCATTTCGTGACGTGCCCTTGGACTGTGTGAATATACATTTTTATTCTTTTGTTTGTCCCACATTGAAACAGGATGAAGTGGCACACACACTCACAGAGAGCAGAGTACTGAAAAACACCAGACATCCCTTTCTCACTGTAAGTACCTCACATAAACGAAAAACAAATGGTTTTGAAGTCAGACATATGTGCATATGCAAATGTAGTGACATCTGTAAGAGTGCACATCATGTGCACACGCACACACAGTCAAATCATATTGATCCTATATACCTGAGTCTCTTGAGGCTAATTAAGAGTTAGACACCAAATTGTTCTACATTAACGCTGCATCTGTTAGCTTTGCGCTCTTTCTTTCATGTATACATACACACATCAGCCACTGCTCATTTCATGATGCTGCCACTACACACACATACATGTGCAAACACACACTCGTGCACTGTCTTGAGAGCAATTACAGTTCTGAGATCTGAGTTTACTCATGTCACACCTGCAGCCACAAAGAGACCCAGAGCAACTGTTCTTTTGTTTAGCAGCGTTCTCTCTTGAAAGAACAAACACACAAATACACACACTTAACACGCATACTTGATTTGAATAAGTAAATAGAGACTTGCACTGTAAAGCTATGAATGATCATGTTTTGTTGCTCCTGCTGTTTTAGCTAGACTGGGAACAGGCTCTTGCTGAGTGAGAAATTGTTCACTCTTTCACTTTACTATTCATTGCTAAGGGAGTTTATGTGGAAAATCACATCCAAGAGGCACTGCTTGGCCAAATTGAAACACAATATTGGATTCTATTCAGGTCATCCTGCTGCTGTTGGTTTTTCCTATGCTGCTGCAAAAATAAAAGATGAAGCTGGTTTTCCTCTTGATTAGTAACTTTTTGATTGGTAACTATCACTTATAAATTACTGTCTGCATCACATTGTTAAATAATAATTGCAGATGTTCTAAATAAAATTCATCACTATTTAGTTATAGCAGTTATGTCTCTATGTTTGCTTCTACAGTCACGGAAAAAAATATTAGGCCACCCTTGTTTTCTTCAATTTCTTTTTCATTTTAATAGAACTAAAGGTACTTTTGTTTGGACAAATATAATGATAATAACAAAAATAGCTCATAGTAGTTTAATTTCAGAGCTGATATCTATCCATTTTCCATGTTTTCTTGATAATAACCAAAATCACTTCTGTTCTTAATAAATTAAATTAATATCTATGGCACTGTACTGACAAAAACAATGCTTTTATTCATTCCATGTTTTCTTTTCTGTCTGTTTTAGTCACATGATACAAACAGCAGTTAGTACTTGATTGCATAACCATTGTTTTTGATGACTTTTGAGGATCTAATCATTTTTTCTTTGACTGTATGTGCGTTCTTTTGTATAACATTTTTGTGCTTTTGTGATTCTTGTGGCAGTCGCTGAAGTATTCATTCCAGACTAAAGACCGCCTCTGTTTCGTAATGGAGTATGTAAACGGTGGAGAGGTAAGAACCCACAAACATGCACTTTGTTAATGATTGTAGTGTATGTGTTTGTGTATTAGGGTTTTAAAGAGCCAGTTAAACCACAGCTTCACCACAATAACTGACAGCGTTCTTTACCCCACTCATCCTTCTCCTTCAACTCAACACATGGTTTAAACCCATTTTATTTCCACATTTACAGAAAAAACTATACATTTTCTTCTCCATCTTTTTTTAAATTTTAAAGTGCAAGTATTAATATAGTAAGTATTTATATATTATTAAGTAATTTATATGTATATGTCATTTGTCATCTTATTCTTAAACTTAAGACCAAACTATATGTGACTCATCTTAAATCTTACTTCAAAGCCTATCAAACATCCTCCTGTTTATAACTACATATCTCCCAAAAACATACAATGAAAATATTTTAGAACTTACATTGAGGCAATATGTGATGAAGGCGTGTGGATCTGCAGAAGCAACACATCACAGGAATGTTAAGAGGCACAAACACCCAAGAAGTGACTAAAGTTTGACTGTTCGATTGCTTTCTAACACAGTTAATTTGCCAACCAACTGGCCCCTCGCTTGACTCCGCGTCTCTCTTTTCTGTTTCATCCCTCTCCTGCTTGTGTCTATTTATGAACACACCTATGGGGCAGATACAGCCAGAATGACATTCGGAGATGAAATGAGTTTGGATTCCCCCACTTTTCCATTTCTCAGATTTTTAATCGGGCCGTTTTTGCAATCTTGGTTCATTCCCTCAGTGTAACTGTCACCTGCTCCCCTCCCAGTTAGTTAGGCAGTTCAGCCAGCGCCAGGCCTTAGCAAATACACACACACACACACACATACACACACATAAAACATACACATTGCTAGACAAACACACTGCAAATTTTTACCTCAACGGACAAACTGTGACCACACATGCCACACAAACTCACACAGTCACACACATACAACCCCATTACAAACCTGCCACAGTCACAGCTGCCAGTACACTGATGAAGGCCCACCTGTCGTGTTACCCCCTCTCACCACAGCCCCGCCACACACCACACACACCACACACACACACACACACACACACACACACACCACACACACACACACACACGCACACACACCCACACACACACACGCACACACACTCATGCACATTCATACAGACACCATCCCAGCAAGGTGGTCTGTGAGCATCACTCCAGTGGCCATATGCAAACCTCCCTGAACAATTAATGGCGAGATGTGTGCCCCTTGGCCTCATGGGTAATTTGTACAACTTGACTGGTATGGCACAGCAGGCTGGTGTCATTTTGGTGCCACATGTGTAGCTGTTTGACAGTGACAACTTGACAACTGACAGCCTGGGAGATGGAGAAAGATGAGGGGAATGTGAGGTGAGCAATAAAAACTCAAGCGTAAAGGGAGGTCAGACCCCCTGAGGACAAAGAGTTCGAGACGCTTTAAAAGTGAAAACAAAATGAGTGAGGGATGGGTATGAGAATGGACTGCATGAAGACTGGACTCATGGGGCAAGGCCACTTAGGCCACTAATGAGAGCCGCGCTGTAGGTACTTGGGGAAGGCGGTGGGTGTGTGTGTGGGGGGGTGTTGGCGGCGGCAGCGGCGGCGGTCGGCCTATCTTTAACTAGTCTGCTGTATTGATTAAACCCTTGATTTGGCCCCCATCACTGTACTCCATGGCAGGACTGTGCCAATGTAGCCCAGAGGGTAACGTGGAAGAGGTATGTGTGTGTGTTTGTGCGTGTGTATGTGTGTGTGTGGTGAGGGGAGCTGCTAGATGAGGCGCCAGCTGCCGAGTGCCTCCACCCGCCCTCCTCCGAGACCCCCCTCTCTCCAAAACCCCTCTCCGTGCGCACCCCATACGCATGCACCCCTCGCTCACCCTCCCCTCCACTATCTATCATCTCAATATGGTGCGGGCAGCCAGTTTGTGTTGTGCTAATTTCCTCCAATAAATCAGTAATTATTGCTGTGCCGTCCCTGCTGTCTCTTCCCTCTCCCTCTCCCCTACCCTCTATCTCTCTCTCTCTCTCTCCCTCTCATTCTCTCACTCTCTCTTGCTCTCTCTCTCTCTATTTTCTTTCCTCCATCTCCCGCAGCTGTTTTTCCATTTGTCCAGAGAGCGAGTGTTCTCAGAGGAACGCACGCGCTTCTACGGCGCCGAGATCGTCTCTGCTCTCGACTACCTGCATTCAGCCAAGATTGTGTACCGGGACCTCAAGGTAAACAGAAACAGAGTGGATGCTGGTTGGGGGGCATGGATGAGAGCTATCACATATTTGAAGAAAAACTTTCTTAGCCCCCACTTTTTTTTTTTTTTTTTTTTTTATCCACAAGGAGACAAGTGGCTCAGGATATGTGGTAATTAAAGAGAGGGAGTGAGAGAGGGACAGTGCACACACAGACATAAAGCAGTTGAAGTCGACAAGCAGAGCAGGAGGGGGAGGTTGATTTGGGGGGGTGGCGGTGCAAGCTGATGCCACAGAGGTAGAAAGGTAGATGGCTCTGTCTGAGCGTCTGCCTGGCAGCCTTGGCCCCAGCCCCACTCACAGCAGCCAAGAAAACAAAAAGCAGAAAAAGCAGACAGAAAGCGAGAAAAACACTCCAGCCATTAAAATTAAAAGGTTGAGTGGCTCTGCTACACCCTTGAAGTTTATTTCCCTCCTCAGCTTGGAGTGTGTGTACTGCCACTGCAGTATGTGTATGGTAATAACAGGTTCTCCTTATCTGTCTGCCTCTGCTCTCCTCTTCAAAACCTTGACTCCACAGTACATCATCAGTAATTTGCCAGCACTCGTCCATCTCAGCAAATGCTTCCAGTCAAATAGTCAGTTACATGAATTAATACTGAAGTCCCCAAAATTTAAAAAAAAAAAAAAACACAAGAAACTTCTAAGATTAATTCAAAACAGTTCTCTTCATGTTTTCCCAAAAAATAAATGTTACGGTTGCAGTTGTCTCTGTGAATTTCATGTTGATGTTGCATTCTGGGACTGATTTGCATTTCATTCCATCTCCAGTTAGAGAACCTGATGCTTGATAAAGACGGTCACATCAAGATCACTGATTTTGGCCTCTGCAAGGAGGGCATCACAGACGCTGCTACGATGAAAACCTTCTGCGGCACGCCAGAGTATCTCGCTCCTGAGGTAACACTCTTTTTGTCTGTTCTCTCATTTCTATTTTTTGAGTTAAATCACATCCATCTGCACTCTCTCTCTCTCTCTCTCTCTCCTACTTTTTTTTTATAAATCTCATTTATGATCACTTCTTCTAATAGGAAAAAATATATCCATCCTTTTTTATTTTGTCTTTAACTAGCATATGGATGGGACTGAGCCAAGGAAGTCCAGTTACACAGTATTAGATTGTTTTCATATTTTGGTAAACGTGTTAGGGCTAAGTGATAAAGGATTTAAACAGCATAAATGATAACTGACACAAATTGCATTGGCTGTTATGTTCAGTAAACGGAGTTCTGTAAACTGTGCAGATTGACTGAGGCTTTGTACGACATAAAAGCATCTGTGGCAGCCACAGGCGGCCCATCCATTAGGCAGTGTTTCTGTACCACACAAGGCTTTACTAGGACGGCCCCTGTGAACTGTGGGACTTATGTTTCCCACTGCACAGCACACGATTAGCTAACAACAGCTCTGACTGATGTGTTTACCTACTAGGAATATTACTAATGTTTGATAAATGGAAATTCTCTAGGCAGTTTCACACTACTGCTGTGACAGACACACCTACAAACACACATCCATACTGACCACATTATACTTACCTGAACCTTTAAATTACACAGAGATAATAACAGATACTAACTCAGCCTTGTACCCATAACACCTTGTGGTTTTAACAAATATTAGATTGCTTTAAAATGGCTTTAATTTGAGAGACTTTAGTTGCAGCTCACAGGTGTAGATCAATAAAATGAAGCTCGTGTGTGATAGTAAAGTTGGAAAAGCACACACACATGCACATATATACATACATAAAGAAGTTTTTGTAGTTTTGTTGCAGCTGTCTGGTGTCCAGCCATCAGCGCTGCCTCATACAAAGGCCAGTAGATCAACTGGCGAGAACGGCACAGGACTGTGGGTGGTGGAGACAGAGCAATGGAGATGTGGAGATGAAGGCAGGAGGGGAGAGGCATAGTGTATATCCCACTTGAAAAAGTATGGAGGACAATTTGGCGCAGCATTTTGTGCTTTTTTTTAGAGTCCCTTCCTTTGCGTGCCAAAAGCTGATTGGAGGCTGTTGGTTATTTTTCACAGGATGTGCGTCTGTGTGCATTTATGTGTGTGTGCGTGCGCGTGCTGTGTGTGTGATTGCAGTAGAAAGTGCGGGCTAAAGCGAGGCAGATGGCGGCAGATGGGCGAGGTTGGAGGAAGGTGCTCGGAAAAAACCTGGAAATCTACACCACCGCCGCCGCCACTCGCCCGCCCGCACGCTCTGCTCGCCCGCCCGCCCGCGTGTAAAAATAACACAGTTTGCTCGGAGCCAAGTTACAGAGATGCAAAGTAGCCGGGATTAAAAAGAGAAAGGGGGTGGGGGTTGAAGACAGAGGAAGATGAGAAGGGAGAGAAAATATTTCAGGGTTACAGGAGTGAAACTCAGATAGTTCCTGTGTTTGCCATTAGTGAAAAGGCCAGATGAGAAGTGAATAAGAGAGGGTTTGTGTCTGCTGTGTGTCTCAACGCTCTCGTACACAGATATTTCAGCAACATAACACCATAGTGAACAAGTGAATAATTCTTTAGCCAAAAGTGTTATTGTTTGCTTTAAGGATAGTCAAAAATGCGATTAATGGGGATTAAATAATAATCAGTGTATGGTCCTTGTAAAGGGATGGAACAGGATCAAAGAAAACACATGGGGACTGTCTTCGATGTATTCTCATATTTTTTTATGTTTGATACATTTTCTAGTGGCTATTTTTGGTGGAAGTGTTAAAGGGGATAGATTTGGGTTTTTTCCATTATTTCACATGTTTGTTTTCATTTTATTCATATGTGGTATATGTTGGCAGTTGTGATTTTTATTACAGTAAATATTGTTAACAGCACCACAGTTAGTGATAATTTAAACATACAAAATATATGAACTATGGAGGCACTAACCAGTTTGGAGGATGATGACACTTTGGGAATAGAAGGTATGTCTGTGTGACACCAACAATATGTGCGCGTTCTGGTCATTGTGCCCAGAGTGTGAGGTGTGTGTTTGTGTTCTCTATAGCCTGCTGGGTATCTGGGCTGGGACAGCCACAGGCTGTGTGTCCATCCCATCCATTCCATTCCTGTCCAGGCTGCCAAAGCCCCTGTCCCGCAAGCAGCATCAAGCTGCCACATGGCTGTCCCAACAGGGACAGGACAGGGCAAGACCGCTTCAAACTTCAAAGTTCACCATGACAGCTCTTCTCTTCTCTTCTCTTCTCTTCTCTTCTCTTCTCTTCTCTTCTCTTCTGTTTTATCACTTCTGTCTTGTCCTATTTCTCAGATTCTCTTTTTCTTCACATACACACTTGTATCCTCCCCTGCCTCAGGCTGTGGGCCACCGTTCTGGCTCTGTGTGGATTAATCTGCTCCCTGCCTGCAACCGAGCTGCCACCACTTTTTTGGTCCCAGTGTGTTCACATTCACGTGCAGATATCACATAACCCTATACTTACACATGCACATACATATACATACATTCCCAACTGGACAGCTTGCATTTGTGTACATCCCTGTCCCTTTTTTGTACAAAGCATCTCCACACAGAGCACACAGCCCTGTAGATCAGTATCGAAGCACAGCCTTGTAAGCAGCTCTGAATTTCATAAACCACATAGTGTGTGTGTGTGTGTGTGTGTGCGTGTGTGTGTGTGTGTGTGTCCCTCCTCTAGCTGCAGGGACTGAAACAACACCAAACATCTCCTAGTTTGCCTCACTCTCAAAACTTTATGAATTTGATGAGGACAGATAAATATTCCATCTGCTGTGTGTGTGTGTGTGTCGCTGACAGTCTCCCAGCAGTCTAAGCCAGTGTTATCCCTCCAGCCGTACCAATCAATAGAATATCTGGAGCTGGCGGCACACTTCGTTCCCCCAGCTTGTCTCTGCAGCTGCCAACAGGGTGACCAGCTTAATGCACACACAGACTCACACTCACACATAAAATATCATAAATACATGCAAATACTGAAGCAGCCGCCTTTATCATTAGCAGTTTAGTGTTAAGTGTGTGAGTTCAGTCAGAAAAAGAACCGTTTTCTGTGGCTTTGAGCTGCTGTGGGAACACAACTGTTGGGTGTATTTTCTCACCTGTTTTCAGTGAACATTCATATTTTCATACAGAAGAAATTAACCAGTAGCTTATCATCTGTCTACTGTTAACTGGCTTGTGTTTACTCAAGAGTGTGATAAAGCACTTATTGTTGTTTAATTGTTGATGAATCACGTATTTCATTTTCCAACATGAAAGTAGCGCAATATCTATCATGTGGGAGGTTTGCTGTATGATCTGATATCAGATTATATCATTTTCCTGTGAAATCGTATCATGCTGGACATTAAGAACAACTCAGTTTTAATTCTAAATGTCCAGAGCTCACACACTGTTCAAATACCTGAATTTGTAAAGCAGATTCAGAAGCTTTTAAATAAAATAATACCCTTTTTAATTGTTAAAATTACATGTTAATTCATTCCATATATCAGTCTGTTTAGAAAATAGGAGCTCAATCTTTTAATTAATTTGCTTTCATTTCTTCCACTTTTGGGGGTCTCACTGTCAATCAGTCTGCAAATATGGATAAAGACATTTTTATTTATTCTCTTTTGTGCTTTCATCCTGATCTGTTTAAGCATTCATGACGACTTGGGTGTGTGCATCTGCCAGCCACCCTGCTGTTTCTAATGACACATACTAGTTCTGTCAGTACGTGTACTTATTTTTAAACTGCTTTATATGTGGCGCTCTCGGCATTATTTGTCCAATAATTTTCTATGTGCTTGGTCAAAAATGTGTTTATGTTTGAGTATGTTTGTGTATTGTGTATTAATGTGTGTTAGTGTGCGGTCCTGTCCACCCTGCCTGGTCCATTATTAACAGTGATGTTATTATTATTGGCGAGATGTGCAGCATATGCTGTGCTGGCTGCTCTCCAGTTTTGCTTGTCTGTCTGTCAGTCACACACACACACACACACACACACGCACACACACACACGCACACACACACACACACACACACACACACACACACACACTCATTACTGTGTAACATGTTAATAAGCTTATTATGTTACCGAGGTCCTCATCAACACCTGAAACATTTCTTTTCCTGCTTCTGGATCGTTCCTCGTCTTTTTTGCCGAGGGAAGTGTTAGTGCACCTGAGAGGATGAAAGAGCAGGAAAGATGTGATTAGAGGACGGAGAAGTCAGGATGACAACAGGACTGGGGAGGACAGCTTAAGGGGAGCAGACAGGGAACTGGAACAAGACGCTAGCCCAGACATGAGACTTTGATTCAGGAGTGACTTCTTTCACATTCCGTCTCTGCCACGCTCACAACACAGCGGCTCAGTCCTGTACATGTGGAGCCAGTTTGGAGGTTGACTGGCCCTGACCCGTGCTGCAGGCTGTTCCTGCCTTTTCCATCCAGGGACGTTGGTCCTGTCTGTCCCTGCCAGGAGGGGGATCAGTGTGCCAGAGAGAGCTGGCAGGGACCAGAGGGGGCATCTGGTGGGCCACGCCAGCACACTGACTCCCTTACTGTAACAGGGGCCTCTGTAGACCTGCCATCCCATGATGTTTGCCTCTGTTTGACTGTTTGTGTTTGTGCGCTGTGGACAGGGAGAACAATCTACCTCTCAGCCCTCATTATCTCTGCAGACACTACTGTTCTCCTTAGAAAACATACACAAAGGCTTACCTGCGTCGGGTCTCTGCTGCTGTCTTTCATCAGTCTCATCTGTCTCTTAAATAAATACCTCAGGCTGTATGCATAACCCAGTAAAACAAATGCAGAATAAAAACATATGTCCAATAAAATAAATCTGTATATCTGTCCCCCTCAGGTCCTGGAGGATAATGACTACGGCCGGGCGGTGGACTGGTGGGGTTTGGGCGTGGTGACATATGAAATGATGTGCGGCCGACTGCCCTTTTATAACCAAGACCACGAGAAGCTGTTTGAGCTCATCCTCATGGAAGACATCAAGTTTCCCCGCACTTTGTCAGCTGACGCCAAGTCTCTGCTGTCCGGCCTGCTCATAAAAGACCCCAACAAACGGTAGGTTTCGATAAAGACACACAGGGAATGTATCTGGAGTCATCTGTTATACGAAAATACACTTTAAAATCTGAATGTGTTCCTCCTTCAGGCTTGGTGGAGGACCAGATGATGCTAAAGAAATAATGAGACACAGTTTCTTCATTGGAATTGACTGGCAGGATGTCTACGATAAAAAGGTACATAGTCATATTTGCACATTTTTATACTGTTTATTGTCTAATAAAATAGTTTAATATGCTATAAACATTGTTGAAGTAGTGAAGCACATGTAGTTAAGCTAAACCCCAGTATGTATTTTCTGCCAGTGAACATATCTCAATCAAACAATAGCAGACAATGAGCATAAAAAACAAAACACTGATCTGTGATAAAAGCCCTCAATGTATACACTGCATGATCCTCAGAGCATTTCACTCAATAAAATAGTTTCCTGCTTTAAGTCACATCATATGATGATGTGTAATGTAAATTCATTATTATGCCATTTTATTCTAAAGAAAAAGCCCCAAGAAATATTGAACATAAATGTAGTGGATATATATCATCATAAACACTAAATGAAACATACTAAATGAAACATATTAACACTGTTCAAGTTAGAAAAACTACCACAACAGACTGACTTTTATAAGGTGCAAATTAAATATTTTTATCCTTGATGTTTTAAGTTGTCACTATATTTGTGTATGAGTTGAAAATTTTAAAACTAAATTTCAGTAATACTTGAAATACTGAAGATTTTACATAAAAGATACGTCAACAATAAACTCCACTCAAGTAAATGAGTGTTATGATAGTTTTTTGTAGTTTGTTACAGTCTCATGTCATTTGTATTTTTTTTTTCAACTTTAGCAGTTTGGCTTTAGTTCATTTGCTTCCACTGCAGATTAAGCATTGCCTTTATTTTGTGAAGTTGAACTGAGTAAAAAGTTG
>JAPQRP010000009.1:18586861-18601924 GCA_037367295.1 Apogon hyalosoma | reverse complement strand
ACATACTCTGAAAGATACTCAGAGTATAAAAGTACTAAAAGCTAGCTCTGCTGGGCATTTCTACTGCTTCTGTGCAAAGTTAACTGAACCTCATATCATATTACTATAATGTGAAGACTATAAAACCAGTTTAACTACAAATATAATAAAAAAATATTGTGAAAATAATGCACATATATCTTTTTACAACATGTCAATGTTACAATGTGTTTAAAGCAGTTTCCATGTCTGTAATAGTGAACAAATCATGATGCTATAATTCTGCATCCCAGTTTCCTTATCCTTTTTAAATGTGTTAAAACTTAAATTTGGACAATGCATTTGCAATGCAGTTCAAATGTAGGAGATAAATGAAATTTGTCATAAAAGTAAATACTTCAGTAAAGTACAGGTACCTGAATACTCTACAGAAGTACAGTATTGTATTAGTACTTGTTTAGTTCCTATCTGTGAACATATTACACTGCTCTGTGCTTAAATTGGGTTGTGGGACTGTGTCTGTTGGGTCACCAGCTGTCAAGTAAAATGCATAACAAAAACATTTACATTAACAACATATGAATTTATTTTCCTATTAGAAATAGAAGATGAAAAATCATTCTCTTGAAAATCTTAGAGATGTTGGCATCACCAAAACCATGTGACATTCAGAGGAGATGCATCAATCAAGACAAGACAAAAATGTGAAAGCCAAAAAATTCAGAATTAAAAATCAAAGTAGGGCTGGGCGATATGGCCTGAAAAAAAATCTCAGATTTTTGTAATGAAAAACTTGATTTTCGATTCCATTTTCAATCTCCTATTTAAAAGAATACAAGTGCAGACTGCAAATATATTGAAAAAACATTAACTTTATTGTTTTCAGTTTAAGTGCATTGAGACAGACCTTAAAAAAAAGCGAAGGCAGTCATTGGTTTCAACAAAGTGACACCATGCACCCTCACATATTTTACAGCGAGGATTTACCTGTTCTGTATCTGATGCCATGAATCCAAACCAGTTCCAAATGACTGAAGTCGTAGAACCGTTCTTGGGGATAAGCAGTTGTCTACCGCTGGCTGTCTCTGCCATGTTGTGTGTTGTGATTCTGCGATTCACATGGGGGAAGGGGGAGGGAGGCTTTGAGCTCATAGAACTACGGGAACCCAGAAGGACGTGTTGTTGGCGAATTCAAAATACCCATATTTTTTGCGTGATAAGAAAACTGACTTTCTAAAAATAAAACTCCATGATATACAAATTTGATTTTTCAATTAAATCATTTTTTTCCCTGCCCTAATTCAAAGGTTTTTTTGTTTTTTCTACATCTATTATAGATACATTGAAGATTTAGAGTTAAATCATGTAACATATGCAAGAATTCACACATGCCACAAATGAACACAGGAAATATATGCATTGGAAAACACATATTGCAGTGAATTCTATCCACGTGTCACATGTATCCTTGACATCTGTGTATGTGTCTGTTGGAGTGACAGGTTTCACTCAGGTCCTGTGTGACAACGCTTTCCACACGCTCCACAGCTGCTGAGCGCCATCCCATCACTGTTCACTCTGGATTAAAACCATCACTCCTTTTTTATTTACACCCTGCCTCCTCCACTCCCCTCACCTTTGTTTCCGTTTTGTCTAACTTTGGACGGTGCTCACCTGTTTTATATTCAGCGAACAATGAAGCGCTCTAAACTTACTGTTTTGCATTCTCCTCGTCTTACTGTCACAGCTGGTTCCTCCCTTCAAGCCTCAGGTGACGTCAGAGACAGACACCAGATATTTTGACGAGGAGTTCACAGCCCAGACCATCACAATAACTCCCCCCGAGAAATGTGAGTGTCTGCTGTTTCACACAAACATCTGTACCACACTCAGACTGCCTGTTTATGTTTAGGAATATCTGTTTCCGCTGTGCCGTGGAGCTCCACTGCTGTCCCCAAAAGTCTAAGTTATGAATCATACTGTTGCACTGGGTGACAGTATGACATGGCATTAATGTAAATACACACTGTAATGCAGTTCTTTAACCCTTCATGTACTCAACAGTCACCAGCAACAAAAAGCAACTACTGATCTAAAATGTTTAGTAACTTTTGAACCACTTATCCTATCAATACAATGAAATAATTCAGGTAAAAATGCAGTTTCTCAGCATTTGGAGAAATTTGTAGTGAAAGGCTCCGCAGTGAACGTGAAAACAAGGTTGTTTTCTGCAACACTGATCATAAAACCCATGTAGTTTGACAAATGACAGTGGTTGGAGATTATATAATTTGCTGAAAAAATCTCTTTTTTCCAGTTTCCTCTGTTTTGATGTAATAACAGGGTTCCCATATGTCCCGGAAAACCTGGAAAATGATTGACCACTTTTCCAGTCATGGGAAACATATGGAAAATGTGAAAAAAGGTCAAATGTCCTGGAAACGGTTAAGTTATCCTGGAAAATTATTTATCCTCCCCCTGCCTTGTGACCTTGTGTGCCTCAACTGAGATGAAAAAAAGGAAAATATACAATTTTTTTTAAAGGAAGTGCAGGAGAGAAAGTAAGAGAGAAGAGGAAGTTGAGTTGGGAATTTCCCAGTTGAACATTGTAACTCCAGTTTGTCATGTTAATGAAGTGCTACACTGTAATCTGTGGGTGTGTTTGCATTATTCTATGATACATTTGTCATAATTATTTTTCATAGATAAATTGTAGCCAGAGACTGCACATCAAATGTCTGAGTATTAAACATAGAGACAAAGCAATCTGGGTAAATGCAAGTTACAACTGTAGAAAAGAACACTTCGAAATAATGAGGGGGACAGGGGAATGGATTAGTGTATGATGTGATAATTTGTCTCTATAGTGGCTCAAAATGTCCTGGAAAAGTCCTGGAAAATATTTCAGGGAAAGAGTGGGAACCCCTGAATAACCTTGAGCTTTTATGAACATCTACATTGTCAGTAAATATAGGACAATACCAAATGTTCACTTTATAATTCAAAATACAGAGGATAATATTATAATAAATAGTGATAAATTACTCAGGAAAGGTTCCATGTTAAGAAACATTTATTTTGAAGTTTCCACAAAGGTCTTTAAGGTCTTTCAGAGTTAATTTCATCCAAATTTTTCCATTTAAATTAGGCATTTTGAGCACTTTTTTGGATACCAACAGCCGTAATACTATCCTATCTATGTAATTCAAGGTCTTTACTTACGAGACAAAACATTGAAGACTATTACAAGTAAGTTTCAATCTAAATTCAAATGTATTTTTCTGATATGAGGTTTGATTTAGGTGAGGCTACTCTAGATTTATTATGAACAAAACATTCAAATCAATCCCAGTCGGTTGTCCCACCCAAATTAACTAGCTATACCTAGGTATAGGTTATTATGTAAATGATTTATTAGCATGTCATTAGACTGCATTAGAGGTTTTCTCACTTCAGAATTTGTAAACACATTTAACCCCGGTGATAGTGTAGGTAACATTACTAGAAAACACTTCATCTGAGACATGGTCTGAACCTGCCGTTCCCAAACTCAGGACTCAAAATAGGTGACTATCTGACAAAGGAAAATACATAATAAATTCCCATCAAAAATAAAATAGTACATAAATGTATGTGAAATGTAACAACACAAAAATAATGCACAACATGAAACAAGATGAAGAAGATGCTACAAGATGAAAATGACGTGAGCAAGATAACGACAAAAACAACTTAAGACATGACAAAATGTAAAGCTAGAGACTTTATGACACTGTTTTGGCAGCGGAAGAGTCAGTTAAAATGTGGACAGGTAGATGTGTTTTTGTAAACTTTGGTACCAAGGAGACGTCAGGCAGATTTTTTGGGGGTTTCGAGCTGAAAAACTTTGGCATCCAATGGCCTAAACACCAAAGGGTCTGATCAGCGAAAGTGAACATCAACATGAAAAAAAATTTTGCACACATTTATCAAGTGGGCTCATTTTTAGCTAAATATCTCTATTTTATGGAACTGTTATCCTTTTTAAAATAACACTTGTAGAAAAAAGTTCCAACCGATTTTTTCGATTGTACTTTTTACACCATAGCCATGCTTCAGACATAAAAATATAGCTTGAATTTGACGCTAAAATTATATCTAAAAATTTTAAAATGTATTCAATCTGTTGATCATATAGATGATTGTGAAGTTTCAAGTATTAGATTTTCATTATGTTGTGAATATTATTGATATTTATGAGTTTGAACATTGGAGTTGCTTAAAAGGCCCTGTCCACGTGTTACCACAAAAATACCAATTTTAAATTTTCAAGTTACTTATAATTCAGATATTTGAGTGAAACTTTCAAAAAGTAATGATCTTTGGATACATTTTGGGTGATGCATACAATGGTGAAGAGTCATCCACGTGTTACCACATTCTCATGTCAATAAAACAAGAGACTTTTCAATATTTTACCCCAAAATTTATTTTCAGCATAGTTGAACATAATATCTAAAAGATTTTGTCCTACTTGATATGAATTTCCATCAAGAAGCACATGTTTTGAATGTTTTTGTAAAGCTTAAAAAATTGATGTCTGTTTCAAGGTCCACGTGTTACCGAGCACAAATTTGACATTTTTCACCTAAAAATGTAATCTCCCAAATTGTATTATACGTAATGTTCAAGTGCTTATAAATAACTACTCTAATACATGCATATAAGTTACTCTGCTTACATGACAAAGACTGTTGAACACGGAATTTGTCCACGTGTTACCACTTGATCGGACCCCAGAGTGAACCAGGTTTTTGGAAAAATATACGTAAATGTGTTCACTCATATTTTTTACTGAGATGCAGAGGTTTGGTAATGACAATAAAGCCTGTTCTATTCTATTCTATTCTATTCTATTCTATTTGAATATTCAACTATTCAACTCACTTGAGGCTTTAAAATCCTCTGTCGGAGGATGGGTAACATATATAGATGATAAAATGTAAATAATGTAATTTCAGGGCCTTTTATTATCAATATAAATACAGTTTATATTTGGACTGTTGTGATGACATTTAGGACAGAAAAGTTAGTAAATGAATCACTGGGTAATGATCTAATTTTAAACCCGCACACACAATGATAATAATAATTACAGGTCCAACATTTTAAGAATACTTTCACTTGTTGTGTTGGAGTTAAGTGGGGGACCAAACACAATGAAAAGTGCTGTTGTATGTTTATTTGCGTGTTTGTGTAATAGCCCTCGGGCCACGTGTCGCTCTTCACAAGCTTTAGAGATAAAGATACGAGTTCGGCACTGAATTATGCATGAGGGGAACCGACGCATTTCTCCGCTTTAATGCGAGGTTCTGCTTGTTTTGTAGGTCGCACATCAGCTAGTTAACAGGAGATTGGCACATAAAAGACACACTCGCTAATTGAATCACTTATGTGCAAATCAACAGTGGAATAATGTGCCGTAAAGCTCGCTCGTTGTGTTCCACTCGTATACTATAAAGTATTTGGCGTATTTGTAAATAGCCTGTTTGATTTTATGTATTAGGTTTTGCTATAATTGATTCTAGTGAGAGTTGCACAGTATTTATAACATATTCACCATCTTTAGAGGCATTTTTCAGTTTTATCCCGTCCTTAAATCAATCTCAAAAATCAAGTTTTTAAATAGTAGGCCTCAGAAATTATTATCGTGTCTTAAATTCAAATATAATTGAATTTTTTTCATGTGTTCATTGCTTCAAACATTTTACCAAATTTTGTTGATTTTCATTTCTGTTTGACAAAATAAGCTCTTCCCCACAAAAGTCCTATGTCTGATGTTATAAATCTTTTAATCTGAACCTAATACTGTCTTTTCACTCTTATTTACCTGTTGACAAAATATAGATTAGTCTAATTCACCTTAATAATCATATTCTTATATAAAATTTGCCAGGACATGGGCTGAAAGAACCAGAGGACTCTTTACCTTTATATTTATCTGCACTACTTGAATAAGAATGGACAATTGGCCAAATATTAGGCTCAAATTTTGATAAAAATTATTCAGAAAAGGTCTAAAACAGGTGCATCATGGGCCAAAACCAGCCCACCAGAGTCCAATCCAGCCCACAGGATGAATTTACAGAGTGAAAAATTATACAGAAGGATATATATTACTTTAACTATTTTTCAGTCCGGATGCCTGTTACCAAATGTTTTGTGCATTTGTAAATCCACTGCGATCTGTGGGTTGTAATACACATGTGTAAATGATAAACTCAGGTGTAATATTCTTAAAATTCACTTATTTTTCTGAAGAAATCTCAGGTTGTTCATGGTGGCTCAGGTTATTCACATTTTGTGCGAAAGGATAATTTGCAAATGTAAACATTTTCACATTGTAATTTTATTTTTTGCACTAAAGACAAAAAAAAAATTGTAGTTGCCATTATTTGTTATTATGCTATTATTGTACTGGTTCAGATGAAATTGGGCTGCATGTGGCCTCTGAACGAAAACTAAAATGAGTAGAAACTTCAAATTCAAATCTTCTCTCTTTTTTTTTGTAGTCGATGAGGATGGGATGGACTGTTTGGACAATGAGAGACGACCGCATTTCCCACAGTTCTCCTACTCGGCCAGTGGGCGGGAATGACCTGGCCGCCGTCGCTGCTGGTCTCTGGGGTGGTCAATGTGGGACTAAATGCTCCACAGTTCAGATCCAGTCTGACTGGAAGGATTTGACCTTTCACCCCCCCCACACACACACTCTTCTTCCTCTCCCTTTCACCTCTCCTCTCTCTCTTTTGTTTGTATTTTTCACATTTTTGTGAATCCCGCTCTGGAGAGATGTGTTGTGACCGGTACAAACGTCTCGGTAAATGTATCCTCTGATCCTGCACTGTGACTCCTCTGATCCCCGACATCAGTTACAGTGTAATGTCCCTTTAATGAAGGGAGCATCGACGGTGACCTGCTGTGTTTTGACATGTGAGGCTCCTGTCAAACCTGTATCTAAAAACCAAACATGGTGTTAGTAATCAGAAGCATTTTAAAGACAATGTTTGTGACTTCTTCTCTTTACAGTGGTGATATAGCAAATTAAGACCCAAACTGCCGTTACTGGTTGTATCTCAGGCTTTTGCAAACAGACCGATACGCAGACTTAGACGCTCACACACGTCTGATTTCTGTCCTCACATTAATAATTCTGGGATCGATTGAGGCTCTGAGAAAACCGTTGAAAACTCAACAATGAGCAGAATCTCATCCACCTCATAGTGTATACAGACTCGAGCAGGATTTGACTCAGGTTTTGCTCAGTGCAATTCATTATATAGCTGCTGCTACTTCAACTACTACTACAACTACTACAGGTACTACGTCTACTCCTACTTCTACTGCTACTACTAAAACCCGGTGCTACACTACAGGCTCACAGCTGCAGGTCATTATACAGGCGCCAGCAAAACAGTGTCCACGCTCGGACAGCTATGCTATTACTCCTAATGTACAGCTATTACACATCAGCTCTTTAGATTAAGACGACAACATGCTACTACCATGTGTGTGTGTGTGTGTGTGTGTGAGTGAGTGAGTGAGATAGTGTTATGGATTTGAGATCAGGAACACATTTCAACACACAGCAGGTCGGGAAGCTGATGCGTCCAAATCGTTAGCTTTACTACATTACCCAAAATGCAGTGCAGTACTCAATGCAGAGGTGAAGATGAGAGGAAAACAGTTAGCTTGATTGTACGCCCAAAGTTTTTTCTTTTCTTTTTTTTTTCTTTTTTTTTTTAAAGTCCCTCTGAGTCTAAATCCTTATCGTCCCAAAAGGGAAAACAAAACATGAAACGGTACTTTGTGTCCATGTTGGAAAGCTTTACTGTGACATATTGTTATCATGGCTTGGGAAACCACACGACTGTACCTCTCTGTTTGTGCAGGGGAAATCCAAAGTTGGAGATTTGACACTGGCTGAGATGAGAGAGTACAGGTGAAATCTCCAAGAATGATAAGATATGGAATATTTATAATGTGATAACTTATAATGTATTGATAAGTGTGGAAACATGGGTCAGTACAGCTGATCTCCTGTTTCCTGTGGGTTTTCTTATTAAGGGTTTTGGGTTTATTAAGAGTTTAAAAAAAAAAAGACATTATGGTCCATGTTGAGGTATGCATCAACAGTTATGGGTTTACACCAATCACAGCAATTGCTATAATATATATGTTCTATTTATTGTTCTACTTATTGGTTTTATATTTAACTTTTTCTATTGTTACATTATTCTATAAAAAAAATTATTGTTATTTCTTAGGGCTGAGTGAAAAAAATGGCACCTCAAGAAAAAAAAAATGGCTTAAGAATGTAGGAGGGAAAGCAGATAGCCTTCCTGCTCCATTGTTTGTGTTAACGATGTTGGTTTGTTTTTGTGTTGTTTTGTGACCAAAATGTGACAATGACGAGGTGACGGGACACGTTAAAGACAGAAGATGAAAGAAAACATTTGAGATGAGGAATCTGACCTGGAGGCTTAGTGTTATTTTTATTTAGACTCATCCGGCTGTAAGCGATCATCTCACCCATACTTTTATGTAATCACAGGTGTGTGTGTTGGTGAAGGCAGGATTCAGATTGAAAGGTGAGGTGAAAGTCGAGCAGAAAGAAAAATGCAGTGTAGAAGTCTGAATCTACAGTGGTACAGGAAAAAAAAAAAAACACTGGGTAATGGAGCTGTAAATGTGACCGTTTAAGTAAGTGTGTCCAGATAGAGCAGTGGAAAAGTTTTAAAAAGTGTTGGAAACATGAAATGTAAGCTTGAAAGGCGGTGCAGGGGAGCCAGTCCATGTCAGTTCAGAGGGTTTTAGATAAAAGAAGACATTACATCCATTTAAAGGTAAAAACCAGTGTAAACGACCCAAAAGCGTCTCTGTCTTTAAAGTGTGCTGTCATCTCTCCGGTCTGGACCTTGTTTGTGGTTGTTCAGTCGTCATGTCTTCCAGTCTGATCAACAACATTTCAATCCCCTCAATTTTCTCTGTCTTCACCCGCCGAGTGAGCCTTATGGTTTAGCTCTGAATAAGTCAAAAACTCCTACATCCACGACTTCAAAATCAATATTTTTGCCAGTTATTTTCCTTTAAATTCATATCCAAATAAACAATATGTGTTCATGTCCTTGGAAGCAAGATGTCACATGACATGAATTAGAGTACAAGGGGATGTGCTCTTATTAGGAATAGAAAACTGCATTCCAATATATTTATTTGAATGTTTTTATTATAATTATTGATGGATAACTTGAATTTTCTTTTCTATTTAATTTATTTGTTGTCATTGTTTTGGAGTTTAGGATTAAGGGGGTGTAGTTGTGTTTTATTCTGCAGTCTTCAGAGATTTTGTTCTGAAAAATAAATGCCTCCTCTTTTTTTTCTTTACAAATATTCTAATATGACACATTACCTAATTTTCTGCTGCTCTTAATTCCATACGCTTTATTCTTGCACATCCGTTCAATTGCTCTTAGCTAGCAAAGATGCTTTATGGCAGAAAGAATAAAAGGATGGCGCCGGCCTGCATGCTGTAGTCCTCCTCTGTCCACACTGTCAGTCCTGAGTCAACGTGGCACTCAGAAGTCTTATGAAAAATACTTTTCTGCGATTGATCAATTGAGCCTGTCTGGCACCGCCGAAGCAGTCGAATAGTTCAAAAATGAGTACAAATCCCACCCAGCTGGCGTCCTCGACAGGCTCAAGCAAACGCTCAAGAGTATTTGGAAGGATTTCAGCTTTGATTTGACCCAGGTCTGCAAGCAACTGAGGAGTTCTAGCTGTATGTGCACACTTAACGCCAAAATCATTAGAAACCAGAGTTCATAAAACACCGCTTTGTAGCTTTGGCCACAGCACTTTCCCCATCCACCACTTTTTATAGGATTCAGAGGAATCTGATTCAGCCCTGCTTTAAAAGAACATTTGAGCTTTTTTTATGTTTTTAAGAAAATGAGGATTTGAAAGCACATCTCCCCTCCACATACCACTGTTAGCTTTGATGTTGCTCCGACGTGAGCTGTCAAAAACCTGGATGACTACGTCCCATATGCCACACATGTCCAGGCTCAGGCAAAAATAAGTCAAATGTGGAGTGGGCTGAGAATCACACTCACTGGGAATTTTCAATAAATTGGTCAGTCTCTGAATGTTTGAAGGGAAGAAGAAAAATCCTCTTGCAGCTTCACTAATGTCACCGACTCCTTTTGCTTTCAAAACTTTTCCTTCAACTCTCCTTCACAGAAAAAAAGCAGCTGCTTTACAGGCCCTATCTGATTCAAGGGTCAGAGGTCACAGGAAGCAAATGTGTCCTGTCTTTACTGGTAGTGGAGAAGGCGGGGCTTAGTAATATTCATCGGTGTTGGTTGCGTCTTAAAAACTAGGACTGTGAATTAGTCGTGGGCGCTCTGGAGTACTTTAACTCTTTTTATCAACAAACCGAGGTGGAGCTGAAATTCAGTTCCAGCCTCAGTACAGCTTTACTAGTTCCCTCGACTTGTACGTCTGACGCTGCACCGACGGCGTTCACTCCTAAGCTGCTGCTGTTTGTACTACACATCTATCACTCAACAGATCTGACTCCAGTAGTATTTAAATATGTTCAATCCTTTCAAAGACCTCAGCTGCTCTGTATAAAACTCGCCTGTTGTTAATGAACCAACGGCATCAGCCAGAAATCACAAACAGTGCTCCGCCTGGCGTTTACTGCAGATAATAAGTGAACGGCTCCAGTATTTGGAAGGATTTCTGAAAGTATTTGACCTCATGTCTGCGACAGGATCCCCCCCCTCTGTTCTCTCTCTGGTACTCGTCTACTATCATTAATAACACCAACAAGCATGAGATGCATTTATTTACAACGAGCAAAGAAAAACGGCAAATGTAAAAAAATATTACCAAGTGTATCTGATTTTTAATTTCATGTCCACGTCCATCTACTGTAGCTTTACAGTTGTGTGAGTCTTCTCTGGACAGCCGCCAGCTGTTCACAGAGCAGGCCATGTTTCCCAAAAGCGCTGTAATACTGAAGTCAGTGGAGCAGAGATGATGTTGACTCTGAGACAGTGTTGGGAAACCCAGCGGATCCGCAAAGAGTCACAGAAAAGCAGATCAAACAGCCTTTTTCTGTCCCTCATGCTGTCAGGATGCAGTGCTGCTGGCCAGTGAGGCCACGAGGATGTGAAAACAACAAAATACCATCAACATGAAGCTGTTTTTTACACTGTACATCCTTAGTATTTTTACACATGAAATGTATATGATAGGGATGCACATTATTTTCCTTCTTACAGACAGCTTCAATAAAGCACTTATGTCAATCTGCTATGGTGTGGCGACTTTTGTTTCTTTTATGACAAACAGAAAAAAAAAAAATAGCATAAAAAAACAGCGTTTTATTTGTACCATTTTATTTGGATAGTCGACCTGAGCGTTTACACAGTTTTGTTCTTTTTTTTTTACATTTTAGCAGCTGTAGTTCAATGTTTAATGTCTGATTTTAAACAAAATGTCATGTTTCAACAAAACATAAAATTAATCCTGAAATTTTTAATGCATTGAAGTGTAAGAAAGTTAAGAAGTTGTTCAAATGTTCCAAATACACTTTAAATTCTCCGTATGAAAATTATCAAAATAAATAGTAATTGTTTCATCTTTTACGGTTATGAGAGAATGAAATAATTTATGAAAAAATAAATGCTAATCCACTGAAAAAAGTGCAAAATAGAAACAAAAAATATCACCGCAATTACAGTAATCGCAATATATAAAACTAGAACCTGCTTTTCAGCACTTGGGAAATATGTAAACACATGAACAGACACATTTACCTCCTTAAGTAACTGTTTGTTTTGTTCTGGTCGACAGGAGAGGAGTAGTGATGATGAAGAGGAGGAACAGGAGGAGGCAGGCAGGACGGACTCATGTGGTCCGACTGTCGACTTGTCTGGTGTTGGGGAGCTGGAGACGCACACACAAACACACACTGTTCATTCAGAAAATCTTATTAACATCTTAACAACTAATGCACAGAACACAGATGGTTTGTAAGTGTCTTCATATACGGCTTTTATTCTAAAATGACAAGTACAACATCCTCCTGGAGAGACAGACTACGCCGTCACTAATTCATTTAGCGACAGAGTGGTGAGTCACACGTTGATCTGTGTGAGACGTGTGTGTGTGTGTGTGTATCTGAGTGTGTGTACCTCGATGCGTAGGTTCTGCATCTCCTCAGTGAGTGTGTTTCTCTCCTGCATCAGCTGGTTCTGTTTGGCCAGCAGCTCACACACCTGCTGGGCGCTGCTCTGACAGTGACGGTCCAACTGCTGCAGCCTACAACACACACACACGCGCACACACAATATTGACTGAAGCTGTGTGAGAAGACCGTCTCCTCCTGGCTGATACAAAACCAAATGTTGTAAATATTGAAAGAGAGAACAAAGAGCTTTTAATGTCACCGGACTTGTGTTGGTCAAATAATGAGCGGTGTTTACATGGATATGGCAGCAGTGGAGGTTTTATACTGTAAAGGCAGACGGCGAGCTGATGGAGGAGCTGAAATGTAGAGATGCACGGGTATCTGCACCCGTGTCGACTAGGATGAACACATCTGAAATCCACCAGATGTGTCCGATCTGCACGCTGCCGCTTATTAAACATCTCAAAACAATTCTAACTAATCTCACAAAACAGTATAAAATTCAGTCTAAGTTACAACAATAGAACAGATCATCTCATATTTTGCTCTGTTGTTCATACAGGGTTCCTACAGGTTTCTACAAGTTAAATTTAAGACTTTTTAAGACATTTTTAACTGAATCTACAGAATAATAACGGTATTGTGATGTATAGTTACCAAAGCATCAAAATACGTATGCTGTGACAGATTAATTCAACTTTGTGACAGTGCGATAAAATGTAGTGATCACTATAGTCAATGAAAGTACAAAACTGCCCTGAAAATGCCTAAAAAAAGCAGCTGATAAGTTTATTTTTCACAGCAGTCCAGATGAAAGTATCTGGATTCCGCTGATTACCTTCCTCCCACTGCATCAGAAAAGTGCTTTACATACTTTGAGTCAAAATCTGGTGAGAAAGTTTGTATTTGTGTGCAGTTGTTGATTACGTGGACGTCCCAATTAGTTCGTCCCGTGGGACACGGATGGACCTGCACACAATGAACCCTTTCACTGGACTGTTGATGTGTGTGAGACGGAGGTGGGTTTTCCAGCTGGGGTTGGGGGGAGGGGGGGCTGCTAAGATATTTCCCACCAGTCACCCTTTATTTCTATCATTCATTCAGTCATTCATCCAGTCAGTGCAGCGGTGAACTCACACAAACACACATAATAAGATTAAAGACAGAGGGGAGTCTGAGCTCTGGAATGTGCATTTGCATAATATTCAAGCAGCCATCCAGACTTACCAACATTTTCTCTTTGCATTTTCCTTTTTTGGTTGTAAATGATGTACACCAATGGGAAGTCTTTTGCTCCTTTTTGTCTGGTGAAACACAGTCAAGTTTTACCTGTTTCTGAATCAGTTTAACTCATTTTAATCTGCAGACACTAAACAGACTGCGAACCTTGTTCACCAAAAACATTAAACTAACTAAAGAGGCACAAAGCTACGAGTCAAAGACTATATTCAGACAGCAGGAAAAGTTGCCCAAATCTGATTTTTCAACACATGTGACTCATATCTGTACTTTTCACAATAGTGTGACCAGCACAGATCTCACGGAATCTGGTCTTTTTAAATCCAATTTTTGCATTTCGCTCCAACACAGGTCTGATTTTTACAATACGACCACATTATGTCATTTAGATCGACCTCCATCACAGTTCTGCACTGGCAGGAGTCATTTCATCAAAACATTTGACTTTCCTTTTCCTCATCTTTGTGCTCATTAAAACTCACTAAAAAAGCTGGCCTCCTCTCCTCATCTATGGGATAAATATCATGCTGCATCATTACAGTGGTCCTGGTCCAGGTCTTAGTCATTTCATGTCCTCTCTGTATCCTACTGATCTTAACTCTACAATATAAAGGCAAGAAAAACACTGTAAAAAGTTTCGGTTTCAATGAGGGAAATCTCATATAAGTAGTAATGTCAGCAGAGATTCCATCCACAATATCAAAGCATTATACAGCTTTTATACTATTTTCAATCATGCAAAATTTTATTAGATTTCAAGCTTTCAGGCACTATGTTCGAAGCTTCTTTTTTAGCTCCAATCATCCACTGACTTTAGTGATATCCATGTTTACTTACAAACGGCCTGTGATGTCTCGTTCTTTTTCACATGTGGGTCAGTTCAGTAGAACCTGATATACACAAAAAATAGAGTGAACAGTAAATCGGAGCGCTATGTCTTTCAGTGTCAGCAGTAAGCTTTTTAGTTTTTCATACACGGTTTCATTTCAGTCGTCACATTCTGTTGTAGTGGCATCACGATGTAATAAATAAACACTTAATTGTGTCTTTTTTGTCTTTTTCAGGGTGTTTTTTCTTCTTCACTTACACAGACGTCTAATGTCTTGAAGATGACAGAGTTGCTGTGTTACACCATCGTTTCTGATTCCGACTACTGTTCTTTACTGACACAGGGTGATCGTATTCCTGTCACCGTCACTGCTTCAACAGGTTCAAAAGGTGACAAGACAGAGCGGAGAAGGTGTGGGATAAAGAAAAGAGGTGAGGATGGAGAGAGCTGTGGTTGGGGGCAGTGAGAGGGGGCTGTAGCTGGGGGGCGGGGACAGATGCCCTGCCCTGCTGGTCATGTTGGCAGTGACAGGGCCGCATGTGTGACAGAAGGAGGAGGCGAACATCCCCAGTCTCCTCCACAATCTGCTCCTGCATGATCTGGGTGAAGGTGAGCTTCAGTTCTACTTTGTGCTTTTCTGTCATCCACTCCTTGTGTTTGTGTTCACGCCACCACATCCAGGACTAGAGGCCCTCTGGTATGTGTGTCCTGGACCTGGAGGCTTTGTCCGGTCTGAGGGCCCCCCCCACCCCACCCCATCACACCCCCACACCCC
>JAPQRP010000009.1:18552927-18586761 GCA_037367295.1 Apogon hyalosoma | reverse complement strand
CCCACACCCCCCAAGCCTGGTGTTCCTGCAGCCGCCTGCCAAGCTGTCCTAACCAGGCTACAATACAGCGGCCGCCCCCGCACTGTCCCTCCTCCCACTCACATCTCCCTCCTACGGCATCGCACAGCACGACGCAGCCGGGCAGCGCCACGTCACGCAACACACAAACACACACACCACAAGCAGAGATACAAGACGCAGAAGCAGCCGATGTGGTGCACTCACAGCGCAGGAGTCAGGAGATATCATCTATGCACACGCACAGTGGAGGACCTAAAGGTTAGAGACACAGCCCGTTGTTCTGATGCTGTAAATGTTTGATGAGTGAAGTGCTGACAAAAGGCCTTTAGCGCCACACTAACAGAAAATGAGTCACACTGACAAAATGCCAATCGCCATCCCATAAAAACTCTGATCTTGGTACATGAAGATGTCAGAGTATCCACAGACCCATTCTTTTAGAGGCAGTTTGATGCTTTTAGGTGGTCGGTCTGTGCTGAAATTCAAGTTCAAGCCAGTAAATGTACCGAACAGGAGTGGGTAATATGGCCAAAAATGTTACGATAAACTATTTTCATCTTGATTAATATCGGTAAATATCAAAATACATGACATATCATTATTTCTTTTCAGCTGATATTTGAGCTGAGCTTAAGTTGAAGAATCCACAAAAGTTATTTGTGGTTTTTGAAGAATTCATAAAAAATAAAACCAGATGAAAATTACACCAATGACAAAAAGACAAAAATAACCTAAAGGATACATCATGAAACTGATAAAATAAGGAATATCAAAACAAAAACACACCTTTTCTATCTCCTTAGCATCTCATTTACAATAAATCAAAAATAAAAATTAATGCAATCTGGTGATTATGTTTAGCCCAAATGTGAGTCTACTATTGCATAGATTTCTTCCCCTTATGACGCAGTTATTTCACTGAGTTAAAGACAAGCTGTTCACAGATAAAATAGTATTGTCTGATGAGGAAAAAAAGGTGAAAAACATGCTTTCTTTTAATTAAATGCGCAGCATGTCATTTCTGCTGCTAGATTTTTTTGTAAAACAAATAAAATAAGGCAACTGATGATGTTGTGAGGTCACAACAGATCATGGGAGTTGTTGTTTCACCATGAGTTAAAGCTTACTTGACACTGAGGCAGATGAGGTTTAATCCACATTCAGTTTATGTGCATTCTTATGTCATTTTATTTTAGTAAAGGACAAGTATGTAATGTAATATTAAATATAGTGTGTAGCCCAGAATCAGAGATTTCTCTGAATTTTACTGAATTTTGATAAAACGTGTGTAAATAAGTCAACAAAAAATGCTACAGACAAAGTGTGGAAAAGCAGATTTTTTGAACTTCTATTATAATCAGAATTTATCACATTTAAATATCCTTTTTGTTCCTCTTTTGGTCCCATTTGTACAGAAAAAATGGATATCACAGTATCGACATTAATCTGAGAAAAAAATGCCAGTTTTACAATCAGATTTTGAGAAAACCATATGTTATGTAGAGAAGATGACTAATGTAGGAAACTATCCAAAAACTGCTATATTTAGGATAAAACGCAGATAAAATTCTTGCAGTTGAGCTGAAAAAAGCTGTCAGTCCATGAGCCTGTCAGGTCACAGCCTGAGATGTTTAAAGCGGCTGCAGGTTTATGTAACACTGTAAGTAAGGCTCTGACCCTGGCACACACGCAAACAAGAACCCAGCTCACACTCTGTCTGTCTGGCCCGAGCAGCCAACCTATGGCCTCCTTACACAACACACACACGCTCAAATCCACCTCGCCTCACCTTGTATAGCCCACATGAGGGGAAAGTGTGTGTTTGTGTGTGATTAAGGTAGTGCTCCTTCCAGCAGCTAAAGCAGCAAATCCAATAACTGGCCTCTATCGACTGGCACACTCATTAATTAGGGCTTAATACGGCTTAATGCTCGGGCACTGCCCTACACTAACCCACACACAGACACACACTAACCCACAGACACACACTAACCTACAGACACACACTGCAGGCTGGCTCGCCTCTGCCTGGAACTGGAGAAGAAGGGAGGAAGGAAGGAAGCTGGAGGATATGAAACTGATAAATGGATGTTTAGGGGAAGAGAATTGTGCTTGAGGATGTAAAGGAGAATCAGAGGCTAAAAGGTCGAAGGCTCCATCCATTGGTCCGTCCGCCGGTTGAGATGCTGCTTGGAGGGGTTTGTTGGAGGTTACGGCAAGTCTCCCTACTGACCTGGTGAAAGGACACCACCTGCTGGATCCCACAGTACACTAACATACATGCACACAAGCTGAACCCTTCCTCAACTCAAAAATACTAGAAAAAAACAAAAAACAAAACCTGAGAAGCAGTTTCCAGAGTCGCAGTGAGAGTGTATTTGCAGCAGACATAATAAAAGCAAGTTTTGCTGCAAGGCACTTTGCAGTAATTTCCCCAGACAGCCCGATAATCAAACTCTGCTCACAATCTGCACCTCGATCCGCCGCACTCTCTATTGACTGCTGCTACTAAGGAGATTAATTACAACACACACACAGACACAGTTAGCTCTCTGTGGTATACATCAGTCATAGCCCACAGCTAGTGTCTAAACTCTGCTGTGTGTGTGTGTGTGTGTATGTGTTTGTATGTGTTTGCATATTTATTTACAGGTGGGAGCATATGTCCTAAAGGCACGGTCCAAAGGGAAAGTGCTAACGTCATGTTAGAGAGAGACGCTAATAGAAAAAGAAAATCTGGAAGCGACATTCAGGTCTGTCATTCAACAGCCCCATATGAGTTTGTGTATGTGTGGGTTTTTTAATACTCCATAATTCAGCTAGTGTTAGAAAATATTTATTAAAGAGCACATGTTAACAAGATTACTTTAACACAGGCATCTGAGCAAATTAATGTCTTACTGTGTGATCTCTGTGTTTAGTCTGCAAGTATCATATACTGAAGGAGATTAGAACGATTAGGACTGCAGCTAACATTCAATGTATCATCTTGTTATTTAGTCCAGAAAATATTTTGGGGAAAAATTAAATCAGAGTTTCCTAGACCTAAAAAACATGTTTCCTGTTTTGTTCAACAAACCCACTAAAACACAAAGATTTTTATATCACAATGAACTAAAACAATAAATATTCACATTTAAAAACCAGGGATGAGGGACTGTCATTAAAATGATTAACTATTAATAATTAATGCTTGTTAATACTTGGTAATAAGGCCAAATTCTCCTATCAAAGTCATTTTATGTCACAATGATGGTATGTATTGTGATAGAATTTTTTTTTCTGTATTTTAACTGGTTTAAAATAATCATATTGTTCCTCAACACTGCGACATTTGATAATTTTCTTCTTTTATTAGAAACTTGTACACAAATAATTTCTGTTCAACAGGACCCTGTTTTTTTATGTTCTTTCTCCTTAATTTTTGTCATGTTTTTGTCATGTGACTCTTCATGTGGAAAACAAAGCCTTGTCCAAATGGTGAAGAGCATTACAGTAAAGAGTGTGATTTATGACACAGTGTAAGTGGTAGAGCATAATATGAAATGATAGACACCTTTCTATTATCACCCGGTATTTATCACCGAGCCCTAGTGTCATTAAATATTTCAGTCATCATACTGGGAGGGAAACAGATTACCAATCACCCATTCACATTTTAGGAAAGATAATGATAAGAATGAATGAATTTACTTCGTTTGTTAAAAAAAATAAAAGCAAGTGTGAAGATGAATGAGGGCTATGAATAAAGGCCACATTTTAATCTCACACACTCACACACACATATTCAAACAACACTGGACAAATACAGAGACACCATAAAAAGATCAGGAGGAAAATTAAACAATGACCCTAAACAGATAAGGACGAATCTTAACCCCAAAAACACGATCCGGTTTTCCACATACTGTAAACCTGTTTGTGTGTGTTTGTGTATTTGTGTGTGTGCATGCAGGAGGCCGGGGGGGTGAAGAATGCAGGCAGACGGCCTTGGCTTGCCTGGTTACAACAACACTGCCAGGGGCATGAAGGCTGCAGCTGCCACACACACACACACACACAATCACACAAAACCATATTTTGCCCAATGCCAGGCCCACCATCGCCACCCTCACACCCCAGAGCTCTAGCTAAATCTTGGCTGGCACACAACTGCACTCAAGAATGTGTGTGTGTGTGTGTGTGTGTGTGTGTGTGTGTGTGTGTGCGTGTGTGTGCGTGTGTGTGCGTGTGTGTGCGTGTGTGTGTGCCTGAAGGCGATGCCCCTCTCCCTCTCCACCAACCTGTCATGCCAGTTGTTGCTCTTGCTAACATGCATATTTGACATGGGAACACTGTTGGTTTTGATCAGGATACTAATGTACGTTCCCTCACTCCGTTTGATTTCGTATTTGTTTTGTTGCGCGTTAGTTCAGAGTTTTGACTCGGACTCACACCTTACAGACATTCCAACGAACGCTACCAGAGGACAAGGCAGTTAAAAAGGTGATTTTATACATTTGGCTAAGATTGAAGACCGTAACTCCTCATCTGTTGCTAAAGCTTTCATATAAAGCTCTCAAATTAAGGTGCAACATTCATAAAATTAAGTGTAAAAAAAATGTCTGATGCATGATGAAATAAGATCTATAGCTGTGCTTGTGGGAAAAAAAGTTCCCTTAAATGCCAAGTTCTGCACATAAAACCCAGCCATGATGTAATGCATTTCTAAGTGGGGTTAAGTGTTACTCTGAACTGATGCATGCTGGGAGAATAAGCAACAAAGGTATAATAAGTCGACCGTTGAATTCATTTCCTTGTGAGCACTGAGCATTTCAGAACTATTTTTTCATGTTTCAGGTGTTTGTCATCTGAACATCTTCAGAGAATTAATTGTTTCTGAAGACACACAGGATGTGTAAATGCAAAAAAAATACATTACTCCAACAGATACCTGACAGTTTTACAAATGTCTGAAAGGCCCTCATCGTGAACCCTGTTTTTACAATCACAGCTGCCTAAAAGTAAAGCACAAATACTGAAGCCGGTGGGGATACCAAGCGATAAATACCCGCTTCATTTTCATCTTTGCTGTAAAGAGACGTTTTGTGGAAACAAGAGACCTGCATTCAGAGGCAGGTTTGATTTTTTTAAGTTTTGTGACAGGTTTTCAGTGCGGTTTGTATTTCCATATTACAACAGATCTGATGAGTTGTTTCAGAGGGATGCGCTGATTTTAAAAGCGAAGTGTGTAGCAGCTGTGGATGAGCGCAGAAGTTGTCTGCTTTCATTTTATGACAGTATTAACACAGGTTTGAGTGCTGCTGCAGGCTGTTTTATCATCTATCCAATGTCAAAGTGTTTACTGCCGTGAGGCCCGCTGACTCCTTTTAAATCTACTGTTTGAACGTTTGCTTTCATGGCATTAAAGTGTTTAGTTTCTTGTGTTGTTACTTTTAACTTTTTTTCTGAAGCAGGGGCAGGTGTTTCTGCACTAGTTTTCTAGTTGTGTTTTTATGAAGTAGTGTTAGCGAGTGTCACTGACTGGGGCTCGAGATGTGAAGCTTTGCACAGTTAACGCTCCAGCTTGCAAGCCTCTGGCTACAGCCCGACATCTGAGCTGCAAATCTGTGCGTCTGTACGTGTGTGTGTGTGTTTGTGTGCGAGTGATAGAGCTGTAAAGCCACCGTTTGACAATGCTCTTTCAGCAGGCCGCCCTGCGGTCGCTCCCGGCTACAGAAGCCAGCTGGGCAATGCAGAGATAGAAACGATGAGAGGGAAAGAGGAGGACGATGAAGCAGGAGGGAGGACGACTGATCAGCGCCATCCAGAGGTAAACACTGTAGTGTGGGAGCCGAACACAAATGGAGCCTCAGTGGACTACATGTTCTGTTTGTCCTCTACATTTAAAGATGTTCAGTTCAATTCCTTTCAGAAACAAGTTCAAAGCAACAACACACTGAAATAAACAAGTTGTGAAAGCAAACGCTTTATGAACTGAGAGACTGAGTATTAAATCTAAGGAGAGTCTCTGTATGTGTCATAGCAAACACGTGAACTTTTTTGGGATAATTGTTATAGTTTATTGTAGAATTATTATATCATTTGATCACTACTTAGAACATTTACACTGGACTTGTTTGGCATTTCATTAACAAACTTTGTGAATATTTTTTGCTGAAGACTGACACACAAACATTGTGATGAAACATATTTGTGTGTGGAGACAGTCTTGTCACTGTGAAGGACATGAATGTAAAGTGTAATGATTAAAGTGTAAGTGCTACACACTGAGCCCTCTTCATTTTCTATATCTCCGTTTATTTCTCATCGCACTCTTTTATCTTCCCTCTGTCTCAGATCACACACACAGATGCAACCCAGGCGTACACACAGACACGTCAACACACACAAAGATACTTGAGTGTGTGCGTACACACAGATGAAACAAATGAAAGCTGTCCTGTTTCCTTCTGCACGGCCCCTGCCAACTTAATTTGCAAATGAAAAGTTTAGCGAGGAGCGTCCTTTTGCTTCTGGGGCATGGCAGCACACTGTGTGTTCGGGAGTGGGGGTGAACACAGAAGAGGGTTTGACAGAGGGTGTGTGTGTATGTGGATGTGTGTGTTTGTCTGTGTGTGTGGCAGGAGCCCAGATGAAGCAGCCCTCGCCCGGGGCTCGCCGTCCGCCTGCGGTAGCAGCAAGCCTGTTCCTTCTTCCCCGGCCCGCCGCGACCATTTGTTCCATTAACCGATCTCCTGGAGCCTCTGGTGCAAACACACACACACATCCACAGGCATACATACTTCAACAACTGCTTGCACAGCTCATACCACACATGGCCCTCCATACCTCCTCCATCCTTCGCTCCATCCCTCCCTCCCTCCCCAGCTCTCCTCCAGACGCACGCACCATCTTTCTTCATGGAGGCCATATGGCCCAGTGAAGCCTGTGGATCTACAGGCACATCTGCGTATATGTTGCTGTTCGCCTTAAAGGGCTGCGGAGTGATCCGTGTGCTCACATAAACACTCACACTGCCATGCAGAACATGCGCACACACACCAAAGGCTGACAAACACACTCTGCTGTCACAATGTGTGGTTAAGCAAGCGTTGGCGTTAAGTTGGTCTGTCGCGTGTGTGTGTGTGTGTGTGTGTGTGTGTGTGCGTGCGCGTGTGAGTGTGTTTGTGTGTGTGAAGGAGAGTAAGTGTATGTGACCTAAGTGTGTACATGCGTAGTGATAATTGGTGAAACAGCCTGAGAACAGCTGTGGGGTGAGAAAAGGTTGCGTGGTGTTTGGTACAGATTGAAAAGGGGAGGAGGAGAAGGAGAAAGAGGAGACGAGAGGGTAAAAAGTTGCACAATAAGAGAAGGGAAAGGAGATGACGCATGTGGACAAAAAAATAAGAGTAAGAAGGATGATAAAATGAGAGCGAGAGAGAAAAACGGACAGGATAGAGAAGAGAAAAGAGAAACAGAGGCAAAGAGGGCAGAGGAGAGGAAAGTTAAGATGCAAATATGAAGTTAGAGGCAACAAAAACCTCACATAATGGAAAAGTGACAGTGAAGCTTTTTCGGTCTTTTTCTGTCTCTTATCATGGTCAAACATTTTCATAAAAAGGTCCGAACACAATTCAGCCTCAGACAATTTTAGAAATATTACAGACCTCATTTAGGAAGAAGTATACTTTTCTTTAAACAATAATAAAATTCAAGGCTGTTCTCATGGTTAATTTTCAAGACAAATAGAATCAGATGTTCGGACACCCACAGGAACATTTACATTATAACCCATCTAACGTTTTTATGTCACAAAAAACTTCTGCTTGCCAGCTGCAGGCTTTTAATTGAAACGTATGAGGATTTATACTCATGACTAAAACCTATAAATGAGGGGCAAATATTTCACTCACTGCATGAGTAAAATATATCCAGATATTTCAGTAAGCTATTTAATTTGCCTGAGCTTTATGATGATTTTATCATCCACATGACACACCATAGTGTTAGATGGCTGATCTTAATTTAATGAATCCTAATTTAGACACCCAGAAATTTAATACAGTATTTAAATATTGTAAGAAATAACATGGCAATAACCAAAAAAACAGATGCCGTTTAGAAATAGAGGTTAATTTAAACAAAAATGGCTCACGTTGCATTTGATCGCATGGCCTGTATTTTTGTATCTGTAAAGTCAATATGTAATATGTAATGAAATATGTAATGAAAAGGCATTTTAATACAGATGGATTCATTAGTTCACTACTGTAGCACAAGAAAAATACTAAATAACAGAACAAATTGTTAATTACACAGGTAAGAGGTAATATGAGCAGTTGTGTTAAAAACCTAAGCCTGTACTAAAACCTAATGAACCTTAATGAATCTGAGAGCTGCTCTTCAAAGCACACAGTATAGAGATAAGCTTTACATCTTTGCAAACTTGCTGTTCTTTTCTATCTCTGTGTTGTTCAGCCTCAGTTCTATCCCTTCCTTTCTGGGGAACAGAAAAAAAAAAAAAAACAACACAGAAATAGTGAAATAAATAATTAATTGTACAGCAAAACATTGTGTGCTAAAACCCCTGTGTAGTTTGGCAATCGGCGTGCCCATGTAAAAATAAATCAAGCTGATTTTCCAAATGTTTTGTGCGTGGTGCGCTGTTGCCGCTCTTCGCAGCACAGATTGCAGGCCGATGGAGAGGCTGTGGGGAGGGGCGGGGCGCTGGATATTGAACCCACTTGCACCAGCTTGTTAACACATACACCTTAACCCCCGAGCGGCGCGGCAGGGCGCCCACCGAGCGCACAGGGCCTACAGGGACCAACTAATGTATACCCAGCGTATGGACACACACATTCAACTGTGTGAGCAAACTACCATATGCAGAGAGAGAGCGCATACACAACAGCGATTACACATGCATACTAACACACACTAGAAGACTGTGTACACTCACACACATCTAAAAAGTTCAGGCCTGGCTCTACTTTAACTAAGGCATCATTTTAAAAAAGGATAACTAATGACTAACCACAATAGGAGTGTATAGACAAGAAGAGTTAGATTTGTGGTGGTGTGAGATTTTCATGGTGTGAAAACTGTCTGAGGATACATCATTGTTTCACATAGAGTTAGATGATATAGACAAAATCATCTAACATAAGCCCCCTTTACACAGCACTTCCGTTCCGGGAATATTTCACCTTTATTCCGGAATGACGTCTGTGTAAACAAAATGATGGGATCATTTGGTTCCACCTCTGTCACAGCTTTGTAACACCTCTGGAGGTAGTAACAGAGCCATGATAAAGGAGGAATCTTGGTTCTGGAACGCTATGTAAAAGGAACACCACTCATTCCACTACCGAGGTGTGACATTTTGATGACATACTGCGTGTGCGACCCCCACACCAGGGGAATTTAAAAATGAGCACGAGCTGTGTACAGTAAACAAAGATATCAACGCTTCCAGAAAGATGTCGAATTGGGAGACAGCAAGATCCGCGAGTTGTTGTCACTTCGGGCAGAGGACTCTATCCCTGCTAACATTTGTAGAACGGTGAAAGACGGGCTGACTCTACTTGAGGTATTTCCAAAGCACAAGTTATACATCACACTATACGCTGCGCTGCTTCACCGCCCCTTTCATTCCTGAATGCAGGTCCGCTGTGTCAAAGTCGAGTCTGTCTCACCTCTGTTATTCCTTTGGCTTGACTGTGTAAATCGATCAGTGGTGGCATAAAAGTATCTACACCCTAATATTCATGCATTTCATTCATGGAATATGCTTAGATTAGGAAAAAATAAATAAACCTTGACAAACCGCATCGTAAACTTATGTGTATTATTAGTAGTATTATTAGACCCTATTCTGTACAGATACGGCTTGTTAATCACTGTAATCGTATGTTCTATCACATAATAATAGACTGTATTTATTAAATGCTACAAGACAAGGAGTGCTACCGAAAATCTACAGTGGTAAAACGTGTTCAGGCAGATCATCACATCATTTGATTTGGATTATTTTCTGCACACAGCAATGTCAGACTCTGTCCTGAGTTGCACTTTGACGTGGTACGAATTTGCCAAATTCCAGTAACACGTAGATTTAATTATACTGTTTCACAACTATAAGAGAGATAGTAGAAAAAAAGACCTTTGATGTGTAACATGTAAAATATAGACTCTGATAAAAGATTCAACATTTTAACCATGGAGAATCAGAGGCAATGCTACTGTTTCACTGTTGATTTTGTATAAAACATAGTTTGCTAATACACTGTGGTAAATTCAGATTTTTATTCTTGTTTTTTATGAATACATATTTTTCAGATAGTATACGGTGTCGTCATGCAGATTTCCTCACAAGTCATAGAAAAGTAATGGAAATCTTTTGTCTGAACAGAATGTAATGAAATGAACAGAGGCGCTTATGTGCAGGTGAGATTCTCTGTCCGAGCAAATGTTTATGATTTGATAACTGTCAGTTTTCATGCCATGGTATACAGTGAAATCGGTATTCTAATGCAACCCTGTTACTCTGATGCTGTTCTCCCCGTCTCCTGAGCAGGATCAGCATTATTATACAATCATTTACAGCAGTCTCAGAGCAGCTGGTACTTGATTTATATAGCCTAAGACTAGAAGATGCACCCCTAAAAATATACATTTCAAATCACAAATATTACGCTTGAAAACTCCATCCATAAATGTGGTCAAGCAGCTCAGTATCTTCTCCAAAACTGACCTCATGCAGAACCGAACTCCAGAGATTTTAAAATATCAGGAGGATTCATCAACCAAGTAAGTGTCAAAGCAGAAAATAAAACTCAGTAAATGCCAAGAGTGATTATCGTGGTTCAGTTGGGAGAAGAGAGAAGTTAGGTGCCAACTTCCCAGCCAATCCACTTTTGGCAGTCAGATTCCCACTCTAAACCTCCTGAGAACATGCAATAGCAGCCCATACACTCACACATACACACACATAAAAATACCACAATAACATATGTGCATAAACGTACAGAATATTCATACTTCACACTTCTTGACAACTCAGATTGTTTTTCTGTCCATGAAACGCACAAAAAGAGTCGCACACAGCCAGGAGACAGCTGTGACTTGGTAAACTTTGTTTTTTGGCAGCGTCTGACTGTCGACAGGTTAACACCGGTGGGTGGTAGACAATATGTAGTGTCAGTGATGGAGCAGGAGAAAAGAATGAAAATGTGTGTGTTCAGTTGTGTGTGTGAGGAGGGTGGAGGGGGCAGTGGGGTAGTGATCCTACAGAGTGGGGCAACAACACCCACACACCCTCGCCCACATTGGTAGAACCAGGCTGTGTGCCAGGCACCCTGTGGAGACACACACCAACCGGGCTCCGCACTCAAGGAGGAAGAGACCACCGCGCAACACGCATACACACACACACGTACAGATAGTGTAGCATAAGCCAAACAGGAACGTATTTTACACTGTGACCAGCAGTGGTACATCAGTGGCTGTTTTCACAATAACTTTCTAACTTAGTTTGCCAATCTCAATTATATAAGAATAAAAAATACATTCATTATACACTGATATAAAGTTTTATCTCAACGAAATAAAATGATAGGATTTCTAAAAAAACAGATAAACTTGTCTGTGCTTTCAATGCTCATATGTCTAAGTTCAGGTCAGCAAAGTGTTGAGGCTGTTCACCCACTTACTGTCAAGTCATTCACTACCTGTTTAATACTAATTTCAGATGTGGTATAAAATATGAATTTCACCTGATGTTTTGCTGTTAAATGTTTAGTTTGATTAAAGCAGCTCCTGTCTACTGTGGACTGAGCTGAGTTATATTATAAAAGATTGTTCATTTTGGTGTGTGAGCCCTTTGACTGGCAGCATAAAGAAAGAAACGATGCCTCCAAACACAAAGCAAAGAAAGAAAAAACAGTGTTTATAAAGAAGGAACATCATTATGGTCAGATAGTGTTTAAAAATGTTCAACTGCAGTACCTCGGCTTTGATATCGGTTCCTAAACTAAATTTCTTGAGACCAATTGCAAAAATTGCAATTGCATATTAGGGAGCCATTCTTTAGTCAAAGCAGATTTTCAGCACTGAAAATAAATCTATTTACAACTTCAAATCATCTGTTGACACATTAATAGTGATGATATTTGCTCCTTACATATTGAAAATTATAAAATGACACCCAGCGGTAACTCAATAGATGGTGTGATAAAAGTATTTGTGTTCCGTTTCCAAGCCCTAAACATAGTAGCCACTATACAACACAAATATCCCATTAGACTAACACACTACTGTTAGTTGTGTGTTTTCCATGTGTTTGCGTACCTGTCCTTCATGCGCTGGTGCATGCGGCCGTGCTGCACACACTGTTCCTCCATGTCGGAGCAGCGCGCTCTCAGACTCTTCACCGTGTCCTCTAAGTGTTGTCTCTCCAGAGCCAGCTGCTCCAGTTCACTCCTGAAACAGAAACCACATTCATGAAAAGTGGGAAAACTTGGTATAATAAATGGAGGAGAGGTGGTGAAAAAATATGCCCGGATATTTTATAACACCAGCAGTTTAACAGTCAACGATGAGGCACAGAAGGACAATAGAGAATCTGTGGAACTGAGGCAGAACCTGCTGGGGTAAAGATATGATTCACTATGTTTTACAAAAAATAAGACTAACTTTTGATTTATAGTCTTGGGTAAGACACCACAACACTTCCCTAAAGCGTACATGTTCAAAAAGTTGGAAAAAAAATGGACGGAAATGATCAAAACTCATAGTTCAGCATCTGATATATCTCAAGTTTTACAACCTTTCATTTGCTTGTTTGTACTGGTTTGTCTCAGAACTAAATCAATTAAACTATAATCTCAGCCTGTGCATCTGTACAATCAGCTGCAAAAAAAGGTCCAGTATGCCTATGACAATATTTAGGATTCAGTGACACTGGTTTGTGTAAAAAACATGCTAAATCAAACATATTTATTATATTACTTCAAGTTTTTATGCTTGACTTAGAACATGTTGCAAATCGATCACTAATCTGTGTATTTTAATTTTTAATGCATTTTCCAAGCAAACTGCATATGCATTACTGTCCACAAAAAGTACAGTATGACTCTTCTGTTCTTGTATGATTTAATGTTAAGTATTAGACACTTTATGCCTTAACTTTCTACTCAAATAATAAAGAAAATGTAAACAAAGCGACAGACCCCAAATGCCTAAAAATAGGACCAAGAGTCCTGTAGTCCAACGGCATATTTAACAACATTAATTGGCATTTGCGTGACCTTTCAAGGTCACAGGTCATGGCACCAAATGAAAGCCATTGTTGACTTCCTATCTATTGCTAATAGAAATTATATCAATATCTTTAACTATTTTCAAGTCATAGTACTTTGAAATGTGTCCCATTATAAACCAATGGGGATTTTTTTAAATGTCAAATTCATAAAGAATTCAAAAATCAATATTTTCCAATTCTTTGAAGAACTTGGTAGACCTTACCCCAAAGATGTTCCACAACAAATATCAAGTCATTCTAACTGATGGTTTTGGAGAAGAAGATTCTTGAAAAATTGTTTACGGACGATAGGCGGACACCAACTGATACCAATAGTCCATCAGACCCTTCAGGCTGTTGGACTAGAAACCAAAGTATTCTTTGTTTTTTAGGAATTGCTGCCTTGCAACACTGTGGTAGAGGTATATTAACACACAACAACAGATAGACGGGCTGTTAAAGAAGGCCAGGACAGACCAGAATAGATCACAGGTGTGTGACAAACTACAGAAGACACTTTGTCAGAGTTTTGTTGTCTGAGTGTAACCTCACTTAGCCCGGCTGAGGCGGTCCAGCAGGACTTTAACCGCTACACTGGGCTTGGACTCCAGCAGCTCTAACAGCCTAAGGCACAAAAACACACCAACACACGCTGCTAAACTACACAACACACACATACAGTAGATTCATGCCACTGTGTTAGTTTATAGGAATAAATACACAGATAAAGGAATTTAAGATCCGTTGTGTCATGATTGTCATTGTGAGGGGATCGTGTGTGCGTGCGTGTGTGTGTGTGTGTGTGTGTGTGTGTGTAGTGTGTGTCCTGTGGCTGGTGAGGCCATAGTGGTCTGGCAGGGCCAGATTGGGGGCTGTCATGTGACTAATGTGCAGCACAGCTCCAACAGCTGACAGGACACTGGGACCAGGGTCACTTCTCACACACATACAGACACACACAGCACACAATCACACACAGACACACACACACAAACACGGGCAGCCCAGATGGAGAGCTGGGCAGGCCTGCTGTGACTACTGTAGCATCAGGTTAACAAGAAAACAGGTCAGACTGGAAAGCAGTGTGTAGTATGTTGACACACCGTCTCCAAACAGCCTCGATGGATGGATGATGCTTCATGAAATCATGACGTGCGTCCAACAGATCGAGTAAATGAACAACAGCTGTGACAAAGAACACACAGGATTTGGACACAGGGTTTTATAGTGGAGACACACCTCCTCCTCTAGAGCAGAAAGCATTAACGGGACTCATTACTATTGCACCTGTGTAAAATATGGGCTTATTAAGCTTTAAGTGAACAGCAGTGCTACATCGCACAGTAAAGTCTGCATATTTAATGAAGACGGGCTGATTCACTCCAGTCATGTTATAGGACAAAATACAAATAATTAGCCTCAAATAACTGTCAGTGACAAGTAGTTTTTTGATGTCACTGAGCATTAATCCCATATATACCTTTCAAAATATCATAATTCAAGTGGCTAAATAGCATATAAGACTTCTGTGTTTACTCATGTCTGCACATCTACCCCATGACAGAAGGTTTTAGCAGCACATATGTGTTTTCACACAGGTAGGGGGTTTAGTATGTGATAAATGTATAATGATATAATGTACTATAACAGAAATGTTAATGTGATTTAATTACTGCTCTCTGTCGACTTCACTACTCGACTCCATGGATCTACACATAAGGTTGTGGTTTCAAGAAGTGGCTTTATTTGTCCATCACTGTGCCAAATAGTGTAAGGTTTATATTTAGGTTTAATCTTTTAATTTAATGAAGCACATTTTCCCCTTGATTTCGGCTCCCAAAATTTTAAAATTACATTTCCTCCAGATATTGTCCATTTGATGTTGAACACAGAGGAACAAAACATTTCCTACTCTATTAAAATTTGATTTCGAGTTCATGTGAAGATGTCTTTGCATTGTATCTAAAGGCTGCAACAAAATCCCAAGCAATGCCCACTGGTAGGTCAGGCCATTACACTGCAAAAATACAATTTCAAGAAAGTGATTAAAAAAAAAAAAAAAAAAAAGAATTGTTACTAAGAAATTTATTGTTTCCAGAAAGAAAAATAATCTCATTATGCATATTTTTATTTGATGAAAATATACCCCACTTTGTTTTAATAAGAAAAGCCAAACTTGTTTACATTTTAGTTTTTGGTATTTCTTTTTTAGCTTTGCAGCCCGTTATGGTCCGTGTCTGGTCTTTTATTATAGTTAAAAGAAATCTAGCCACACAAAATTTGCTTACACCATTAGTATTAGTCATCACAGGATAATTGAGTTATATGTAAGAAAATGTGCCTTCTTTCTGGTGTCTCAGCTGTTGAAACATAAAATTTTAGCAGAGCACTGAGAAACTTCCCAGTTTCAGTTCAGTTGACCATGGAAACACTCAGAAAGCATGAAACTGTACAAACATCACTGTGCACACTGAAACTCAAAGGTTAAATGGAAGGAACCTGGCAAAACCCTTTTTTTGAGTAGTGGGCATGTTAAAAATAATCATTTTGTGAGCGAACTGGTAGTGAAAGTTAAAACTCACAAGGTGATGACTTTTTAAGAGAGATAAAATGAGCAACAGAGCGAATAACAAAAAAAACATCAGATACCTGATATTTAAAAAAGTGAAGGACAGATGTATGAATGAATAAAAACTAAATAATAACCTGCTGTTTTCTGCCCGTTCTTCCAGTGCGGCTCCCAGTGTGCAGCACTCCTCCTTCAGCTTCCTTATCAGGGAATTCTGGGAAGTCAGCAAACCATCCAGCTCTGCTACTGCAATTGATCACAGGAAAGCGGTAGGTTACTGTGAGGTGAACCACTGTGGGTGATTTCATGCACTTAGAGTAGATAGTAGTTAAAACATGCTTCGTTTCCAGCCCACACGGAGTTCAGCAGGCGTCAAACTCCAGCAGCTGCCCTGAGGAACTGCTGTCACAGGCCACCACATCACACACCTTGCCTTCTCTTAATAACACAACTAGTTTTTATAGATGCTCAGAGCTTATACACATGAGCACAAACATGAATTTAAAAGGATTTAGTTGAGAATTTACAGCAAATATTGACTGGTTCCAACATCTAAACAACGTAAGACTGTTGTTTTTAATAACGCGCAGGCTGTGTAGGGCACTTTAAATGCTCACCAGTGTAGATTCTCCCTCTCTTTTACTGTTATTTAGATTTCTGGAAAACAAAAACAAATAAAAGAAAAACTAATGACACTACATCTTCATTTATGGAATGCGGCCTGAGCACCTAAAAATACACTGTAATGTAATGTCATACATATGTTATTTTTTAAAAATCATGATACTATTGACCTTTGAGGATTCAAATGCTCCTTGAATCTCATAGATCTCAACAAGAAATTGTTGTCCTGTTGTCCAGAATGTAGTTCCTAATGTTTTTAGTCCCTAATACCAAATACCAGTGACACAGATAGATCAGGCTTCCACGTTTTGTTGTGGATTAAAACAAACAAGAAAGGAAACTTAAATTTTTAATACTGTCAAGAAAACAATTAAAGTTTAAAATATAAGCTTCATTATAAGTTGCAGGAAATAATAAAATAACTTGCACTTCAGTGTGCATCACCTAAACAGGCCTCTGTTCTGCTGAAGACTACAGCCACACAGAGTAAAAATGAAAATCTACTGTAACAAATGCTGTAGAAAAAATTAGATACATATGTCCCTTTGAATGTATTCCCAAAAATGCTTTTGTCAATGTTCACATAAGAATCAAAACTGGAATCTGCGATTACAGAAGACAGAAAATGGAAATATAAAGTGTGTGAGAAGAGTAAAACGAGATGGAAAAGAAAGGGGATTGTTGTTTGAAAGCATTTTCTTTCTCCTTTCCACCCTTCCTGCCACGTCCTCATCCGCTCACAGGGGCCTCTTTCTGAACAATCCAACACTGGGCTTTCATCATTCCTTTGAAATGATTCACGTTTCGCTCTCCAACATATGTCTGCTCTTTTAAAATAACAATGACTGCCGTTTGGATTGAGGGAATGATCCACCTGCTCCGGCATTCTGTTACAATCAACCCAAACCAAAAACACCAAGGACTCGCAGTCTTTCTAAAGTACCTCAGACTTAGACAGACTTTATTTGCATACAGTAGAAATTTGGGGTCAGGTGGTAGTAACAAACAAAAAAGCTACAATATATCTGCATACTAAAATATGACTGTTTTTATATTTATTTATTTATGTATTTATTTAGATGCTGTTAAACTGTAATGGAGAAATTATGACTTTATCAAGGTAAAGGACCAGTGATTTGTCCAACTGGTTCCTCAAGCGCATGTAACTGGGGCTGGAATGTATTTTACCTTAAGTGTATGTGAATTATCGACAAAGCAGTTCACTGTCATGTCAAAGTTACAGATAATGTATAAAGGGCAGAAATTGGATACTGCAGACCATGAAGATAAAATACACAAATTCACACACATACACTAAAAGTTTGGTCAGTGCTTGAAAAGTTGCATGAAGAATGCTAATTAGCTGAACAGGCTTTGAATGCGTCTGGCCATGCGTAGGCCAAAAAGAACCCTGGGACACAGAAACACAGCAGAACTGGCACTGGAAACAAACAGAGGAAAAATGAGGGAGGGAGGGATGGAGGGAAGAAGCGTGGCAGGGAGGGAGGGACAGAGAGAAACAAATATCTGATATCATCTAGAGGCTGCTCTGTACGCATTTACTCAAAAAAGAAACATGAAAAAAAAAAATCAGAAAAAGGTGGGAGGGAGCTGAGAAGAAGGGAGAGGGGGATGGATGGATGGAAGGACAAACGGATGGACAGAGAGGCGGGATTTGGAGAGCAAGAAAGCTAATTATCTAGCTCGTCTGTTGGGTTGCACAGGGAGAGGAAGTGATGCGAGCTACTAAAGGACGTCTATCCCTCCATCCCCTCCCCATCCACAGTTTCCTGCTGTGCTCTGATGTCAGCTCTCTTTAGACAACATGTGTGCTGCCGACATGCGCCAGAAACAAACCCTTTGTTTACCCCCCCCACCCCCCCATCCATTCGTCCCTCTATAGCCCTCCATCTTTGTTCTGCGTACCAGCAGGCTCCCTGGTTGTTGAAGGGAACCACAGGTAAATAAAAAGAGTGGAGAGTGGAGGAAGCGAGCGAGCGGCTGAGGGTGGGTGAAGGGGGGGATCCAGATGGTGCAACAGATGTGTTAGCAGCAGCAGCTCTGCTGTGCAGACAGACAGGGAAGCTCTGAGCTGGGTCTCTGCGCGCTGCTCCGCGCTGGGCCCCTCTGCTCCCATCACCTCCCCTCTGCTCTGCACTGCTCCGTTTCCTCTCTCTGCTCTGTTCTGCTCTTTGAGGTCACTTCAGCTTAGTCTCGTTCAGCCCAGACGAGTTGTGTTCCGGTCCAACCCTCTCCCACTCTGATGTTCAGCTGTGTTCGTGGGGAGCGAGGTGTCACAGTGAGAGAGGAAACCATCTTTAAACAGAGCGATGCAGGTTCAGGACCAACCCTGCTGACATGTCCTTGTGGAGGAGAATGAAACCCTCCCAGCTTAAGGGCTGCTGTGCCGACCCTGATAACTGTTCTGCTTTATCCTTTCAGTGTTTGGGTTTTTCTGACCTCATGCTCCTTGCTGTTCAGTTCTGCTTTGTTCTGGCCTTTGCTTCTTCCCTGCTCACAATTCTCCTCCCTATTCAAATACAAAAAGTTGCTCCTGTTTGGCCACATCAAATAAAAAGTTTACAAAATGTTTTTAATGATCCCTTTTGAGAAGCCTGACTAAAATCTTGCTTTTTTTTTTACTTATAAATATTAATTTCCTAAAGTCAATCAGAACAAGAATAACCAGTAGACTGTCTGGCACGGTAACTAAAAATCATTCAGAAAACGTTTCTGCAGGTTACAAGTTACATTTTAGCATCATATATAGCAAACTATTTTCAACAGGTTTTAGGCACAAATTAGATCCAAAAAAAAAAAAAAAACATCCAAACTGCAGTCATAACTGAAAGATAGACTGTTTAAAGACCCACATAAATCCTGATAAAGTCCCAAATGGATTAGTTGACTCAAATAAATGAAGAAGAAAAAGTTCCATTGTCTTCGAATACTCTCATTCCACATTATTTAGCTTCAGTGAGAACATACAGAATGTGTTACGAGTTGGAACGACAGAGTAAGACCCTGCAAGATGGTGTTTGAAGAAACCAAGGACTTAAGTTCACATTAATATATGAATCCTGGAGAGATGTTTCTCAAATCTCACCCATGGTGTTAATTCTATTTAAGTGAGAACACCAAAGGTGAATGAAAATGTTTTTGTTTTTTGTTTTTTTTTTCCTTCCTGGAGGATTCTGCAGCTTTAGTGCAATTTTAATATCCTTTTGAGTCAGGACAGAACGGTGGGAGGCCGAGACAGTGATCTATGACAAAGCAGACAGTATTTCTGGCCTGAGCCACCACTGACGCAGAGCCCAGTGCCACTGCTGTGTGTGAAAGCACTGACCTCTCTGCTGGTGTTTCGCCTCTGTTTGCTCCAGCAGTGCAGCCAGCTCTTGCTCCCTTTCCCGCGCTGAGAGGGTTGTGGAAGCCATTTGTTCCTCATGAGCCCGATCTGCACTTTCTCTTTCCTGTCTGAGGAAAAGGAACAAGAAATATTAAACAGTATGTTACAAAAATCAACAGAATGATGATTCCCAACTTAGAATCATAATACAGTATATCTACATGTACCATTAAGAACGGCACAGTATATAAAACTGTCGGATTTAACTTATATTTAAAATAGCACAGTGTTTATTACATGTATAATTTTATTGCATAACTTTGTTGGCTGTGATAGAAAGGAGTTTTCACTCAAACAGTCTTCAGCGTTTGTGTGTTTGCTTACTCATCGTCTGCTAACAGAGAAGCGTGAAAATGCTTTTCAGTGGAGCCTAAAATGTCCGTTCTATACATTTACGTGCAACCAACATTTTCAATATGTGAATTCAAGGTGTAATGAGATTACAGATGGAAAATTATCAAATTAATAAAAATATAGGTCTGTCTTACTTCTGTGTTTGCAAACAACTTGATAACATAATTAAGTGTGCATTAAAAGACCTGTCAATCATTTTTATACAGACAGCAGGTTCTTATTAAGGAGTTTTGTGACAGAGCAGCTGTTTGTTTATACACTGTCCCTTTAAGTACCTAATTGTGCTGAATATAATCATTAACGTTCTGTTCCATTAGGAATTTGTATAGTATAAGAGCAGCACTCAAACTGAGCATGACATAATGTAACCCAGATGACAATTATTTTAAATCTCCTCGGTGAAGAATAACTATAACCTCAGGGGAGTTCAAAAACTGTACAAATACATGTTTGATGAGTGTATATGAAATAAATTCCATCATACTGAACAACTGTTAAACACACTACAAAACAAAACAACAGAACAAGAGGAAGAAAGATGAAAAAGAAGGGAGGACAGAGAGGAGAATGACAGAGAAAGGACTCAGGGAGGTAGAAGGATAAAAGTGTCAAAGTGCTGTCAGTTTGAAGACCCCTGAGTGAAACGGCAGCTGTCTACAGAACAACACACACAAACACGCTCACACACATACAAACCAGTCATTACAAAAGTACTGCAAAAAACCAGCTTCAGCCGCCGTAATGGAAAGGTGCAGTCGCTCACCTTGACCTTTTCTTTTCAATATTCACACAGACTTTAGTCTTAGGTGAGCTACACTAACCTTAAATATAGCACAGCATGTTGACCAGTAATAACTAATATACCCAGGAGGATTTCTTTTGATGAAAACTGAACCAATTAAGTTAAAAACTTGTGGCTTAACTAGACTAGGGAATACTTGGTACCAATCAAATCCCTTTAATCTTCACTTTCGCTAAGGTAAATATCAAAATTGTGCAGGTAAGATCCAAACAAAGGTGGTTATCTCTGGTGGCTTTAAACAACACTACATTCTGCTCGTATTTGTACTAAACTTTCTTACTGATCTAAGTCCAAATGTACCCAAACAACAAAGGAACAGACAAAGACCGAAAGAAAAGAAAAACTACAAAGACATGGAAAAACGAACAAATAAACAGAACTCTTCCTGAAGTCCAAAGGCGCTAATGAAGAGAGAATTCTCCAGTTTAAGTGAAAACTTTTCTCCCCTACAGCGCTTGGCCTGCATCTCTAAAGTGACCGCGTCTGTCTGTTCCTTCGTGTGTGTGTGTGTTCTCCTGCTGTCCTGCTGTCTGGGGTGTGAAAGCGGGTGGCGGGTGTGCAGGGGACACAAGGAGAGTGTGTGTCTGTATGCGTATGACTGTATGTATGTGTGTGTGTGAGAGTGAATGAACCCCCGCTGGGCTTGAACAGCAGCCTGAGCCACCAAAGCGCACACCAGGGCTCAGCGGGAGATGGCGGGCAGGCGTTGCCAGCCATTTGGTCCTGCAAGAGGTTCCAGGGGGCCGTGTGTATTTGTGTATATCTGTATATATGTGTGTGTTTGTGTGTGATTACAGGAGGGGGGGGACTCACACCAGACCTGTTTACCCACCAATTAGCATCCGACAGCCAGCCAGAAAGTTCCAGCAGTCAGCAAAAGAGTGGTGGTGAGGAAGAGGAGGGTGATGAGAAGCAGATGAAGACAGAAAGGCAAAAAGACACAAAAGTACATATTCTACATCTGTTTGTTTTTACTAATGTACTAAACTAATCTTTTAAGTACAACCATGTAAAGTTGTACACAAGACTTAAGAGAAGGCCCTAATTTGTGGGTAAGAGCAGCAGACCCAGAGAGGCTTCTTCTGTTTACTGACTAGGGCCTCGGTATCTTAATCTGTCTGACAAGAAAAGGCCTTAAAGCTGAAAACACAGGGCAGTAAAGATGTTCTGTCGATCCTCTGAACTTGTGTTTAAGTATTTCAGATTTTATCCTTTAATCATCTACGCCATTTTGTATTTCTAATCAAATGCAAAAATGTTTACTCACAAAAATGCACTTACAAAATGGCTGCTGATGAACACTGTCAAATTAAAACATAAAAAAGAGCAAGCAAAGGAGATATGTTAGTGCAGAGCCAAGCCCTGGGAGCATGAGTTAAGGGCGATGGGTAGAGCAGAGGCTGGATATGTGGGGCTGGAGCTGGACAATTCTCCCTAGACAATAATCTGCCTTCCAGCTAATTGGTGAATGGGCTCTGGGTTGCTGCCTGTGGCAAGAACCTGTGTTTGGGCCTAGGAGGCAATAGACTGAATGTTCAGTTAGCAGATAGCTGGGCCTGTTGGTATATGCCTGGCCTCGTGCACTGTAGGACAGCTTGATAAGTATGGCGGGAGCTGTATGGGCCAGGGGCCTAAGGTAGGCAGGAATGGCTCTGGGGCAGCGGCCAGGTACAGTGGCTGCTGGGTAAGTGGGAGGTGGCAGAGGCGGCGGCTGGCTGGCTAGCTGGCTGGAGCGGTGAGCAAAGAAGAGGGGGCCCAGTCTGCGCTGTCTGCCTAAGTGGGCACTATTCAAGCTGTTGCCCATTAGATGTGGGGTGCCAGGGCCTGACCAAGCGCAGAGTTTGCAGCACCCCATGGTGCAGCCGGCATCCCACGCCAGAACCACCAAATGCCGCGGTTTATCAGAGAACGAGCACAAATTGGAGTCAGACGGTGGACTTGGAGGAATTGGAGACAGTCGCCAACACTAGACACCACTGACCGCTGTTTGGGCTCAAGTAAAAGAAACTACACACTTTCCATGGTAAAACAATGACATACACATACAAAGCATACACACTATACAAATTCAGTCTTTACATATTTGCAAAACACAAAATACTCCACTATATTTAGTTCAAACAACTCCATTTATGAGACAAATACATCACATGCGTTCTCTAAAATATGAAACTATTGAAAAAAAAAATCTAAAAAGAATACATATTCATGTTTCCAACACACTATATCTGTGCTGCAAAATAACAGGTGGTAAATTAACATACAGGTGAACAGATTGTGACCCCCGCCTATAGCACAAACATGCAAAAACAAAAGCTTTGTTCGCAACAAAAAAGATTGATTGTTGAGAGACACTGATGATCCCTGCAAAGAGTTAAGCATGAGATGAAGAACCAAGAGGAAGAACAACAGTTTGTATAATAGTATTTCTATCACAGAGGACCATCTGCACTGATGGCTATCATCAGTAGAGTAAATTTAGAATGTCCATGTATTAGAGATATCCCTAAATTTAAAAAAAAAACAACCCAAAACATGATAATAATCCTGGATTTATTTAATACAGAAGACCTATACAGACCAAAACCATCAATCTGTTTGTCAGTCTCTCACTGTCTTTTGCAATCATCTGTGCTTCTACAAAGGGGCTGTCACAAATCTGCAGTTAAATTTTAAGATTAGTCATTAACTATATTTCTAAAACAGGTGGACACTTTAGCTTTACACATACTACCAAAAAATTGTGCAATTGTGATACAAACCAAATTGTAGTGTACATGGTCATGTATAGGGGAGAAAATTTTAACAAATTATATCAATTTCCCATTAAACACATTATTTTAACTGATGCTATAACATTTATCAGAGCTTGAAAGTCAGAATAACTGTACTGAAATACTGTACAAAAATTACAACTGTTAACTATTTGTCCACATTTTGACTGCTGAAAATGGTGCCACTCCTGATGATTCATTTTTGTGGAGAAATTCCAGTGCATCCACAGCTATTTATGATAGACTACATCAATCACTGTATATTAATATTCAACAGTTTGATAGGATCAACTACAAGGATGATTTCTATGTTTGTGTGAGCATGTTTTTTTGCATGTGTGTGCGGCTGAGAGACAGTGAGACAGAGGCCTGGTGTAGGCCTATTTAACCGACGCTGCCAGTGAGGGATGAGTGCGCTGTGGAAAAATCAAGTGACATATTGAACATTTGCTGTGCTGACGTATCATTTATGCTGCTTACAATAAACATCTGAATTGTTCTGTGTAGCAGACCACACAGTGTCACACAATTCTCTCTCACACACACCTCAATGTGTTTTTAGCACATTTTATTAAACCTTAGGGTGATGCGAGTCAGTCACACTGCTCCCACATCTTTCTTCTGACACCCCTTCCTCCCTCTGCTTTATGAAACAAACACAGAGGCAGCCTGATGCAGCCTCACCGATAAACACATAGCCCGTATATCTGTCTATCTGTCCACCTATCTGTTCATCTACAGCGTTCTTATCTCTACTGCGATTCTTTTTTTCTGCTGTTTCTCTCTCCCTCCTCCCTCCTCTTTTCCCTCCCACCCTTTTTTTCCTGTAACTAAACTGGCTGTGTCTCTCTCCATCTGCTGGTTCTTCCTTCAGCGGCCCTGCACCTGTTCACACCTCCTCTCCTGTTGGCCACCTCTTCTCTCTTCTCCCCTCTCTCCCCCCTTTATCTCTCTCTTTCTCTCTCTCCCTCTCTCTCTGCGCAGTGCGATGCTGCCAGGCCCGTTCCTGGCTCAGTTAGCCTCTCTGTCATTCAATCCATCTGTCGGCAAGTCAACTTTGTTTACAGCGGGTGGCCCAAGCCTCTTTTCTTCTTCAAGGAGCACCAGAGCCCCCCCACCACCACCAAGGTCAGCAGCAAGCCAATCATGTCCGAAAACTACAACTGTTAAATTAAAAATATATACACTTTTCTACTCCATTAAACACAAGTGTGTAAGCATACACAATCACTCTCTTGGAATATACACGTCGTACAGCTCTGTTCACAGTATCGTACATATGGAAAAACGCATGCATGTGCACACCGAAAGCTACAAATGCACATGACCCTCACAGAGACAAACATTTGCCGTTACAGCACAAATTCCAGCTCTAGATTGAAGTAATTAGCTGCTGATTGGCCTCTGTCATCATCTATCTGTTCATAAAACGTTCGAGAGAGAAGTTTAAAAGTCTTAATTGGCACAGATGACTGATGGTCTTAACACAGGAAGAGCGCACTGGCAGCGCAGGCATCTGTGATTTTTAAAAATAAACACACAGCATACGTACAATATGCTCCCATAATGACCCAATCCAGAAACCCAGGACTCAACGTGTCAATTCTGCGCCCTACAGAAATTATTAGTGAGTAACATATGTGGCAGGTCTCAGGGTCAAATCAATTTCAGCGGAGAAGGTAAATGATTGCCTAAAATAAATTATTTCAATAATGGTGCCAGCTTTAAGTTCCCTCTCACCAGACGTGTGATATAGATCACTTACATGAAAGTTGAGAGTGTACTAAAAGTAAAAATAAAGATTAACAAAATACGAGATGTTAGAACATTGAACGTTAACGCATTATGAATCCTTTTTTTTTTTTGGAGGAAACAAAACTAACAAAAGACAGAGAAAGTTTATGACCACAAAGGAAAAGAAAATGAACAATCACAGAAAAAGTGTGCAAAATGCAAAGCTGAACCACATGGAGTGTTCTCTCCTGGTGTGAGCACAATCCACCTGTGTTGGAATTCACTTCACACCTGAGACGTACCTGATGTCATTTCAAACACTTCTCAACCCCCTCCGCCTGTTATGAGCTCGGGGGCAACTGGCAGGAAGGAACATCTCTCTCTCTTTACCAACTCAGTGAACTTTTCTCTTATCTGGTTAACTCTCCTCTACAGCCATTAGATCAGATGACTAGCGAGAGAGATGCAGCTATTGAGGTGGAAAACAAAAAAGACGGTTGTTTTAAACTCAGTGGGGGGCACTAGGGCAAGAGGTGGCACTGTGGGGGGGCTTTTGCCCACCACACAATCGCCAGCCTCACTGCTCTTCTCCTCTGTCTCTATATTTAGAGCTGAACTTCCTGCCACATCATTTTCACGCTAATCATCACATATATTAATTTACATTCTTTTACCCGCGCAATCCAGTCGGCACAGAAATGTACCATTGTATATTTTTTGTAAAACCCTAGATACATATAAGCCATAGGTTCTATTACTTCTTTGCCATTCATTTTCTTTAGTCAGTCGATAGGTGAGGTGAATGGCAAATGATACAAAATTCAGAACTGTTAATTAATACACTGAGAATCATATTACATATTTGCATACTTCTGTATTAATCCAAGCCCTAACCCCCACACGTTGTCAGAACCTTAACCTCAATAAATGTAATAATTGCAATAAAGCTGGAAAAACAAACAGTATGTTGCCATTTAAAGGAGCGATATTTTGCTTTTTTAAATGGAATTATGCATTTTCAAACATTTCCCTGTGGTCTACATAAACTGTAAATGCTGTGCTTGAGTCTGAAATCTTCATTAATTCAACTCCACAGGTCCATCTTCAACTTTATTTCTGAGTATTGACACCAGAAAGGTCATTTTGAGCGTTGGCCCTTTAAATGCAAATGAGTGACTTGACGCCCCACCCCCTCCACATTGTTGGCTGTGTTGCTCTGTCCCATTCAACCAACAACTGAACATTTTAGGTAATCGGCTCGGAGTTTGGAAATATTCTCAGTATGGACTACAACCGCTGCTGCTGATAAACAATTATGTCGTACTCAGAGAAATGTTTGTCGGAAGTCTGGACCTTATATGTGCAAATGTCATGACTTGCCTAGTTATAGATGTCACAAATTAAGCAGGAATTAAAATAGATTGTAGAAATCCAACTCGATTTTTGCCAAAATGAATATAACGATAGCGTTACAGGACCTGGAGGGTTCAAATTCAAACTTTTTGAACTATCAGAGTCCAAATACACAAATAAATGAACCAAAGACACATAAAAGTGGGTTTAGCAAGATATGACCCCTCTAACATTTACATTCAAGCCAAAAGCATTATTAATGGTTAAAACATACTAACACTTTAACCTTGATATATACAGTCTGAGATTAACTTTTCCTGATCTATTGTATTACATTTTATCCTGGTGAATAGGATGATCCTTTACACCTTTTCCATTCCCACTCTTTAGTTCCCTCGTTCTCATTTTATTCACATATTTATTGAAAAAAAAAAGAGACTGCACTAAACAAAATCTTTATCACAATGGTACCAATGTGTACTTTAGGTTCATCCCCACACCACTTTGTTAGAGGTGATAAATGTGTCAGTCTGCATAAATATTTTTTTTAATATTTATAGTATTTTTCACATAAGAACAAAAGCAAAAGCAAATAATGCACCTATAGCATCTTCATGTTTCTCTCATTGAAAAACATAAAAGCTATTTTTTGTTTATATGGTTGTATGAATTGCACATAGTTTATGACATCTAATGGTAATCAGTTTGAGCAAGCACTGCTGTCCTATCCATTCATACCAGTCTCTTAAACTCCTCAGTGCCTTACCACTTTCATCCCTTCCAGTATCCTGCTCCTGCATACTTCAGAAGTACCACCACTCCAAATGTACCCTACACCTGTCTTTGCCTCATTCTATCTCCTGCCCTTCTCTTTATGATCATCTACCAAGATAATCTGCTCACGGGGGCCCAGCCCTACAACCACCTGGACACAGCTTGGCACTGCTGTGGCCACAAAGGGCAGTGAAGAGAAAAGGCAGCAGAAAAACGAGAACAAAGTGCAGCTATGTGGAGGATGAAAAAAAGAGGTGAAAAAGATGAAAAAGATAAAAGATCAATAAGGTAAAAGAGAAATGAGAAGGAAGGAGGAAAAGAGAGAGGTTCTGTCATGTTAGATGAAAGCTGTGCCAACTGATGGTACCACCCTCACAGCAGGGGTATATGAAGGCACATAGTTGACCAGATGACGCAAACCCACACAGACACACAAGTACAACTTAACACATTTGTTTTTTTCAAAGCTTGAAATGCTTATTTGATAGGATAAAGAGAATTGTGTTATCCAAAATGTACGTACAAGGAGTACAAAACATTAAAATGTGAAAAACTATGGCATACCAATTTTCTAAACCCTGATAGAAAAGGCTTTTCAGTTTGAAGTGGTAGTTGGGGTATTAGAGGGCAGGTCAGAATAAAGGTGTATAAAAGGAGGTAAAAATTGGAGGGTGGCCGAATGGCAGGGGGCCGGTGCTCTCCCGCTCTTTCTCTGTCCTCCAGCAGAAGTGTGTATGTAGGCCAGTGTCCCAGGGCAGACTTGGCTGGGGTGATAACAGTTGTAGCTGACAGATTTGCCTCCATCTTGCCTGAGGTCTCCCAGTCAGCGATCTGTCTATTCTATCCATTCCCTGCCCCGCAGGTTGGAGAGATTACGGCTCTGTTTAATAATCCTGATAGAGTGTGATTTTCCACTGCTGTATTTATAGCATCTATATAAGTTTTATGATGTGTCGAATGTGAATCATTTCATGCACTTGGAGAGTTATGATCAACCTAGCCTGCTTTACATGCTCTATATTAGGTGGTCACTCTGACAGGACAAGCAGACATAAATATATGGAACAAAGGAGCTGTTAGTTCACAGTCCATCCTTTAGCAAATGTGACACACTCACAACTACAGTGACAATTCTGAATAATTTCCTCTTTCGAGACGTCATTGACCACTTAGTGAATAAAAGTCTGAGGTTAAAAACAATAATCAGTGTTGAGGGTTAACTGAAAACACTATCTAGGTGCATGATCTTAAAGACAGTAAAAAACAGCAGGTCTTCATGTTTTTTGCAAGTATACTACAAATTTGATCATCCAGCAAGACAAGTAAAAAAACAAGGGAATGGACAGAAAAAGAGCATTTGGTTTCTTTTGTCTATGGTTTAAATGTTTTGTTCTCTGTATTCTCAAAATGTTATACACAATGGAATTACTTTATCAACACCAACATGGGATTGAAAAGAGGCTCAGTTTCAGGTTGAGGATTAAAAAAGTAATGTTTCCATTGAAGAAGTGATAAATTTAAGGTTAAAGTAACATTATTGTGGTCACATCACAATATAGATTTTCATCATCAATGGTGGTGAAAACAACAGCTCCCATGAGCCAATGCAACTTCACGTCGTCATCACCCAACACGTTTTTTTGTTTTGATTGGGAGACCTCTAGTGGCAGGAATGACATAATGTGCATTTAAAATCTTGTTTTTAAGAAATTGTATTAAAACTATTTCCATGTCCATTTATCTATTTGTGGCTCCTTCAACTGATAACGAACACACATTGTTTTAATTAGTGGAGCGTCAATTAAATTACCCCAGATGAACTCAGAATTAATGACCAACAAAAAAATATATGCAGTAGAGAACTTAGCGTGATAGGAAGACAAAGGGAGACGGAAAGAAACAGAAAAAAAGATAAAGTAGGTCTCAACAGATTGAGGGAAAGACAATGAAAGTGCAAGAGAGAAAGAGGTGAGAAGGCAGGATGGCAGAGAGGGCACTCCGACAGCGAGGAGAGAAGAACGCAGCAAGGTCTCGTCACCGGGCCAACGGGCCCACCACTGTCAACATCATGGCACTCTGTGGTACACACACACATACACACACATGCGGCTGGCCGACGGCCCTCCCAGCTGCCCTATCCGTAACTGTCTGATTAGTTGTGCTAAGCAGCCCCTCCCCTGCCAACCATGGTGCCATCTGCTACCCAACAACATGGCTGCCGACCAGACAAGCACACACACCAACACAAACACACACGCAAAAGCACAAAAACACACAGCGAGCCTCATACCTGGCACTGCCCCGCTGCTGTCATACAGAGACACACACATCAAACTTCATAGACACAGGTGTAGCCCAGAGGTATCAACACTTAACATTTGCACAAAGGCATGCACATGGGCTCATCTAATCGCACGCAAACAATTCAACTGCAAACATCATCATGAAAAAAGGAGTCTGTGGTGTGTGTCTTTACGAGTGTGTGGTGACAGTGGTTAGGCATTGCTAATGCCAGGTAGAGAGAAATACATAGTGCAAAAGTGTGTGTGTTCTTGCTGGCAGCGCTTGAAGGTTCATTACAGCCCCCACCTCTCCTGAGCGACTGCAGCCCGCGTGGCGCCCCGGCCCTTTTATTCCGGGCCGTGATTGGACAAGGGCCTCCCGCCGAGTTGGTTTGCAGCAGTTTTGTCGCGCCCAGATTTCACTCGCTGCTCAAAGCGAGCCTCTGGCGGGACGCGGCATCTGCTGCCTCACCTTCCTCATTTACACTTCTCCGCCCTCACACACACAAGCAGTTCTGTTCACCGCCTTTCCAGACCTTGCTATCACAAACTACAACTGAGAGGACAGGAAAAAAAAGAGAAAGAGTGAGGTAGAGATACAGAGAGAGAGAGCAGCAGCGTGACATGTTTAATAGAGTTTGGGAACTTTGTGTATAAGAGGCACAGCGGTTGGTCTGAAGATATGTTTGAATAGCTCTCTCCATGCCTCTCAGACTCAGCATCCATTTTCTCATTTCAGGGTCTGACTGTGGCCTTAAAACTGAAGAGCAACACTATTTGTCTTTCTTTCTAGCTCTATTTGCTATCTTATCTTTCTGTTTCATGTAATGCTTTTCTACCAATCTCCTATATGAAATATCTATTGTATCAAGTAGATAGTATTATGCACCACTAAGTATTACCTCTTTTTTCACATGTCAGATAACCTGGTCTCTTCTTTTTAACCAAGGCTCATTGCTGCTGGACATGACATCAGGGGGAAAAAAAATCCCAGAATCTGGAAACACATCTTTCTGTTGCAGCTCTCTCCTTTCAGCCCAAATCAAAAGATTAACTATAAATATATAGAAGCCAGTTTTTTTTTTTTTTTTAAAGCTTCTGTCCTGCAACACAGCAGGTTAGTAGAAATACGTCTGACTGAACCTCAACAGGGATCGGTAGTTATATCTATCATTCACATATTTCAACCACCCCCTGCCTGTCTGAAACCACTTATGACAGGCCAAATCTACACCATCAAAGGTTCACAGGAGGTGTTAGAATTCTTGTCTCCTACCAGACCACTAAAACTACAATATGCCAAAAGGTAATTATGGATTTTTTGCACAATGATACCAAAATGATCAACCACTGCAGCTTTAAGTCAAATAGCATGCTAATGGAGTGCTAAATATTCTGAGTATTATGAGTAATGTTATTATGAGTAATATTATTCAGTGTGTCAAGAATAAAGCATTTCATGTAGTCAAAATGCCCTGCCTATTGGACTAAGGTTTGAGACTACAGCATTTTGCTTTTCTCAAGCCCTAAAAAAGGCTCTTCTTACTGACACACATTCATTCAAAATGGGCCAAACTGAGTCAGTGGCACAAAAAGACCAATGTAAAAATGGAGAGAACATTGCATCTTGGGTTGTTGGGCATTAATATTGCTAGGCTAGAAGGTGGATCTAAATCCATTTACAACTCCTTTAGAATGTGTGAGCTCTAAAAGTGTTTTATTAGCACACTTTTGACCTGCAGAACTTTGTGTAAGGTATTTACTGACACACAAAATCAGTGTTTTTGAGACTTCTTGTACATTTTTGGCTTATAAGTAAAAATCTAACCTACGTCAGAAAAAAATTTTAGATATAGCACATGCTGACATTAATGCAATACATCAAATGTATATGATTTCTGTCTATATTGCAAAGCTCTGTTTTGAACAAAAAATCTTATTAGTAAACCTCTCATGTTTGTGGCATGTTTGGGGAATAGGGTGTCTCCTTCAACTTGATTTACTTCAGGTAATTCAGGTAATGATCAGGTAACAGCCGATTGTCCTTGAAAACCAGCTATAAATCTGAGTGTATGTGCAGTCATGCTCAGATGTTTGCTTGCCCGTGAATGAATAGTTATTGCTTATAAATGAGAATGTGACAAGAAAACTTTTTCACTGAAATATTTTTCCAGTCAAGGTCCATCTAGAGCTCTACACAAGCACCCTCATGAACATGTATACTTGATTTCATGGGGATCACAAAACTGGTGGAAGATTTGAGGCCTTGTAGGCATTCTGAGTGTCCAAAACACAAAGGAGGCAAACACAGGTCTCAACTAACCACAGATACCCCGACACAAGCAAACACACACATCTATCCATTTCTGTTTATCTGGCAATGTCATGAAAGTGAAGTTATGCTGGGCAGTTTTCACTATAGCCTTTGGGACATGTGATGACTGCAGAGGGAGAGGGAGGGCCGGATGGAGACAAGGAAAGAAGAAAAGAAGGAAAGGCAAGAAAGACAGGAGCAAACAAACAAAACAAACTTAGTAAAGCCCTCTGCTGGGCTGGGGCTGGGACTGGAGTGTGTGTGTGTGTGTATGCGTGTGTGTGTGGCGATGTGAACAGAGTGCCGAGGATTAGGACAGATCCTGGGCTGTCCAACTCACAGCTGGCTGATGATCCAATCCTGGAGCGCAGCGCAGCACACCAGGCGTCATGGGACCCACGGACGCATGCATGCATCTGTGTGCGTTTCTGTGTGTGTGTGTGTGTGTGTGTGTGTGTATGTGTTGTGTGTGTGGAGGCATATGGTTGTACAACTGAAGTGTGTTTGAGTGTGCACATTTGCAGACATGGAGTTGTATAAACAAATATCTGTGTGCGTGTGTGTGTGCGCGCGTGCATGCTTTCAAGTATGTGTTTATCACTAAGGAAGGTAAGGCTATCAGAAATCAAACAGGCACTGTCTGTGCTTCATGTCCTCTGTTTGAAAGCAGGCTGGGATCATTTGGGCCAAAGAGGAAAAAATGAAAGCGCAGAGCAAGCAAGTTGCAGAGAGAGAATCAAAGAGCTGTCTTCGATGGCTGGTCATACAAAAGCCTTCCAGCCGAACCACTCTGAATCTCACACTCCTGCTCTCTGAAAACACACACAAACACAGTTATAAAAACCATTCCACTGCAGCTACAAAGGCTCACGCGTGGTTCTGTAGTGAACAACAAGAGAGGGCAAACAGAGGCATGACCAAATGAACAGCATTTAGTCCTCCATAACCCCAGAAGGCCTGCAGATGGACAGACAGAGAGAAATGATTGGAGGTAGCGAGAAAGAGAGGCAAGAGAGATGAAGCCTTAGGTTAATGTGTTTAGTTTGTATCACCAAAAAGAGAAACAAAATATGTGTCTAAATATGTGTAGACCCTCACCAGTTTTCAACAGGTGTTACACTGTGCATCATGCAAACCTGGTATCTACATGTGCCTACATATGAAAAGTATTTAATGTTTGAACTGTTGAAATCAATCCAGTCCTGTCCATTTTCAGCTGCAGACATATCTGTCTGACATCCTGTTCCCAAATGAGCTATGAAGGATGTCCACATGTCTATTCTTTCAGTTTCAAACAGGTTTTAGTGGTGGGGAGCCAGTAATTCAAAGGTTTTTCATCATCACTTTCTCATACCAAAACATAACTCCAAATGTAACTAGCTCTGAGAGCTCCTGTGCACAGCATTGTAACAATATACCATGTATTGTTTTTGGTTCGTTTTTTTTGTTTGTGCGTTTGTGCTTTTGTCCGTCTGTTTGTCAGCAACTTTACGCAAAAACTACTGGACCAATTTCCATGAAATTTTCAGGAAAGGTGCGAGG
>JAPQRP010000009.1:18527693-18552827 GCA_037367295.1 Apogon hyalosoma | reverse complement strand
AAAGGTCAAGGTCACCAAAAATGTGTTTTTGCAATGATAAGAGATAGGGTAAATCAGGTAAAACGTTTGCAAGGGGTGGGGTTTATTGTGCCTGGCACCACTTGTTATTTTTGTGGACCTCTCAAAAACATATGAGGTTTTCTCCAGCATGCTTTTAAACTTTGCATTCACATTGTTATTAATCCAATATGAGCACAGTTAAGTTTGGTTATGATTTTACTTTTACTTGCCCTCTGTTTTAAGTGAATTACTTGGTGACAACTGTTCTTTTCACAAACTTCCAACTTGATTTGTGGAGGCATTTGAACCGGCTGCTCCTCATGGAAAATAAACAGCCGCATAAAATCAGTCTTAGAAGTAGCTTTCATCACTATGAATAAAATGAATTTGAATTGCTACATGCACAGCCAAGTCAACAGCTGTCAAACATCTAATATGCATCTGTGGATAGATATGACTATAAACTCTCTCATGCGCAAACTCCCGCACACATGGCAGTAAAATGGTTGAGTCCAGTAGCTCTTCTAGTACAGGTCAAAGTCATCATGTTGCCACATTAATATGCATGTCATTCTCCACAGCTGGCTGGAAAGCCCACCAACACACACATTCCCTTCCTCATCTCTTAAACACACGACAGCACACCATGCGGCCAGAGTGTTAGCGCTGGCCAGCTGACAGACCAACACACTTAAACACAGATCAGAGCCTGAAGCAGCAGTGGACACATACACAACCTGCCAAGGAGACAAACACATAAACACACACACATGTATAGCATAAACTTGCATCCTGCAGCCTCCATCACCACAGGCCACCGCCGCCACATCTGTGCCCATCTCAAACACCTCGGCTGTGGGCAGCAGGGGTGAGAGAGTGCCCTGGGCGGCTGGCATGGGCTGGCAAGGCCCTGGCAATGAATGGTGTGGAGTCAAACAGCAGCCAGTGGATGAAGAAGGGGGAGGTGGAGGTTAAAGAAAAAGGACAAGAATGCATGACTAAAAGGAAAAAGATTGAGAGAGAAGGATGAGACAAAAGTTACTGGCTCAAAAATAGACAGCAACAAAAAATACATCACTGGAAAAATGTTCAGATAAATGAAAGAGAAGTTAGGCTGTCACAATGACAGGTACATTGTAGAGTAATTGTCTTTTGTTGCTTATTTTATGATACTAGTATAGTACACCTTTAATTATATATCAAATGAAGAGGAACAGCCCTTCATAGGCATTCAATACTGGAACACATGAATCAGAATTACATTTCTGTGTCCCTTTCAGGCTTTCTCAACAAAATTTTAAATGGATAGATTTCACATTAATAACTTAAATATATAAGCCAATTACTGACATATACAAAGACACAAGTGATAATGACAGCATCTTGAGATGAAGGGGATGCAACAAGATGCCATCATGAAATTAGCACCAGGGAAAATTAACACAGTGGAAAATGATGAGGAAATAGTCAGGAAATATGACATTTTTGTTAATTTCATCCAGCTGTTTTTATAAAGGTAATGATTATCACACATATGCAAAATAAGGTAATTGTAACAAGGTGATTACAGAACATTTTATAAAAAGAAATACAGAACACATATGCAGAAATAGAAAAAGATGATGGAAGATAAAGGTAAGAGGGAGGAGCCGGTAGTGCCCGTCGTGAGAACGGGTGCAGGGCACTGGCGGGTGGCATCGAGGCCAGGCTGTCCAGTGACCATCAGCCCACTGTTCTCTGTGTGTGCATGTGTACGTGCGCCAGGGACAGAAAAAAAAAAGCTCAGACGCCATTTTGGCTCTGCTGGAGCTGTTGCTGGGCTGGGTACTGGCCTGGTAGCACAGAGCGTGCACGGTGTGTTTATGTGTGTGTGCTGCATTATGTTGTGGCATGCTTAACAGGATTAGAGGTGACCTGGTGAGGTCCAGTTGGTACCGGGACCATAGCACAGCGGCAGGCATGTGTGTTTATGTGTGTGTGGTTTGTATAATAGGATTAGTTGTTACCTGGTGTGGTACAGTTGGTGTGGTGGTCTGAACTGGACTGGACTGGGCTGGGCTGGGCAGGAGCTGGGCAGAGGGGGAGCGCTGTGTGCGTTTGTGTGTGTGTGAGTGTGGTGGCATGTATAATAGGATTAGGTACTACCTGGTGAGGTGCAGTTGGCGCTGGGCATTTGCCAGCTGTTCTGCTAGGCTCAGGGCTTCGGACTGCCATTGGCTCCCGTCCTTTTGGACCGCCTCCAGATGCTGCCGACAGCCAACCAGCTCTGAGCTCAGCCTTTCCACTTCCTGTCCCGCAGAGATGGAAGGAAAAAGGGAAGAGGAGGTGAGGAAATCTTTCACAACAACCCACCTTAAGCACTCAAACAAATCCATTCAAATCACCAGGGCCCATTAAAGCCACTTCTAAAGCAGACTTAAGATGAGATGTAAAGTTTGACATGTTATCATTTAAAACCATTTTAAAATAATAAGTGGTCTGGCTTAAAGTAATATTATGGGATGAATAACACAACTTAATTTTGTACAAGGAAATATAATAAAACACACATATGTCCATTACATATACAGCCATCTTGATCATGAGTTGACCATGTTTTACATTTTTTAAAAACACCCTTAAAGCAGTTAATGGTACCAACTGCACTTACTACATCACCTGCCTGTTGAACTGAGTTTATTAAAGCAGACAAAGATATTGATCAGACAGACCTGTGCAGCCTTTTCTATCTGTCTCTTGGTCTTGGTGGTGAGCTCTCGGAGTTCTCTCTCTGCCTCCTCTTTCTTCAGTTGGGCTTGGCTGAGCTGGTATCGCAGATCAACAAGAACCTAAAGGTGACAAATGATTAGCAGACCTTTTAATTTATGTAATTCATATCAGATAAACATTATGTCCTCTCTAGTAGTAGGTCTATACTCACTTTTTTTTTTTTTTTTTTTAAACCTACAGCATCTCAGGGTTCCCCTTGAGTTGGTGGAAGGTTTAGAAGCTGTGAGTGCCTCTGTTGTTATTTCACTAAAAACTATGCATTTTTGCATAATTTTGAATGACACCCCCACCACCACCACCTGCTTCCAGAAAAAAATTCACAATCTCCTTGAGATATCTTTTCCTCTCCACTGTGGTAGAAAAATCTCAGGTGCTGTGTAAAATGTGTCCAAGTCTTATGATGGTGGGGAAACCCAGCATTTATGGATAGAGACATTTCTTTTACAGTTGAAAAAAAAAATCTATTAACATAAATGGAACTTTGCTGCCACCCAGTGGATTTACTACAGCAATACTACCCTTGAGTGTTCATTTTAGCCATTCCTTTAAATCCATTATTTTTCTAAGAGAAATGTGCACTTCAGTTTCAAGTTGCGAGACAAAACAAGACAAGAGCTTGTTTGTTTTGAATTATACAGATCTGAAATACAGAAATTGTTCAACTACAATCACTTTTACATTACAGTTCACTAGTCATTCATTCTGTACCTTGGTGCTGTCTTGTTCCTGAGCAGTTAATCTGTGCACAGTATCATCTAGCTGATTGGTCAGTGAGGTCTTGTCTCTGTTAGCTCTGTCTAGCTGCCCTTCCAACTCCGCCACACGCTGGGAAAGACTGGACACCTGAAAACGCACACAAACATTTCCATGAGTGGTGCTTTTTGATATGTGTTATCAAGACTATGAAGTAAGGAAACTAGATACAAAGAGTGACAGTACAAACATACAACAGTACTCTATATAGTAGTCTCAGTCCTTACTGTGTGCACCAGCTCTTCTTTGTGTTTGCGGGACTCGGTCCGGCCCTCATCTCTGGCTTGGCTCAGTCTCTCCTTTAAGACTTGCACGTCCTTTTCTTGCTGTTCCCTCAGTCGAGAAAGCTCCCTGGTCAACTGTTCACAGTGCACTTCCACCTGCATGTACATCGACAGTTAGATGGACCAAACACGATTAAGAGTGGGGTAACTGACTGGTAAGTTAACTAAATCATCAAACCACATTTTCCAGCTGATAACTGCAGTATATAGGTATTTAGTGGTGTCTTTGACTGAGTCAGGAAATGCCTTCTGCTGGTTGAAGCATGGCTACTTAAACAACTTCCAAAAACTTTCCTATTTCTTGATTTGGTGGCAGGTGATGTACTGTAAATGGTGCCATCTCTAGTTATGTTTAAAACAATCATCTTCCATCTCTGTAGACTGTGGAGAGGAGCACAGACCAGTGAACTCAGTCAATTGTATGACGCAGTACATAAACAGCACTGTTAGCACAATTTTGTGTATATTTGAGTTGCATTTACAGTATTTAATAGGTTTATTTGTGTGTTCTAACAGTTTTTATTTCATTAGATATTGTCTGATTCCAGACTGAATCAGACAAAGGGATGCTCTGCTGTCAAAGTGCCTAAGATGGTCCAGTTTCTACCACAGATGTACCTTTTGCATCACAGCTTTACCTTCTACTGACTTTTAAATTAATATTTCGAGACACAAAATATTGTACAATCACATATGTCTGTGTGTTTTTCTGATGTTTTTATTGTGTGTGAATGGCCATATCAGCCTCAAACGCAGCCATGAGGTCTGGAAAGATTCTTTGAATTTATTCTGTGTTTTAGTGAATCTTTAATATTGATAAGAAAAAAAAAAAAAAAAACTATATAAAAAGCCAGTATAGCTGGTACAGTGTGTTTCTCTGACCCTTGCTTTGTGTAGGTGTGCTTCTTCTGCCAGCTCTGCAGCCTGTTTGACCTGAAGACAGGCTGCCCATTCCCTCTGCTGAGCCTCCTGATGACTGGTTCGCACAGCGCACAGAGCCACAAGCAACTCATCACGCTCCCTTAGAGGTGAACACAACACAGCAAAAAATAAGACACTGCCAGGAATAAATAATAAAAGATAGAGAAACATCATCATGTAAATACGTTTATGGTATAATGTATCTATACACTAAATCATTAAAGGTCATTTTATGCTTAGCTTGTAATTTGTATGTGGCTGAATAAATGCACATGTCTTTGGGTGTACTTTATGCTCCTACTGACTTGGTGAGTCTCTCAATAGCTTGGACGTGCACATTTGTGTGAGTGCCTGCCAAGACCGCTTCATGCTGGGCACACTTCAGACATAATCCTGCCACACGGGGGACGCCATCAGCCTTCAGTGCATCTACAACCTGCTTCTCCTTGTGTTTCAGCCGAACCTTCACTTCTTCACATTCCTTCTGACTGACTGACAAGTCCTTCCTGTTAAGTTACCGTACATGAACAAAGAGATAAAATAAGGATGGTTAATATTTGCATTTTATAAGAAGATATTAAGGTAATAGTGCTTGGTTACGATAGGGTTTATTGACAAGAAAACAGAAATGACCTGAGGGAGATGACCTGAGCCTCCAAGCTTTCAATCTGAGCCTGATAGATCACCTTCAGTTGATCCTAGAAAAACATTTCCAGAAGAAACCATTTGCAAACTTTTCTTATCTGGAAAACTCAATATAAAATCAAAGTAAAGAAATTCCTTGAAAAGTGAGAAATCTCTGGGATGAAAATGAGCACAATAAGGGACAATATTTTTCTTACCAGTTCATTTTTCCATTTGTAATGCTCTGATTTCTGCTGCATTTGGCCATTGGCAGCTGAATACTCATTTAACTGAAGGATACATTTGGTCTGGTGAGAAACTCCCAAAATATTCCATGACAATGATCCATTAAAAATTAGTGATTTTTCTATAAACATCTAAAGTGTGATTAACACTTCCATTAATTACATTCAATAGATATTATAGATAGAAACAGAAAATGCAAATTAACCACTTCTAATGAAAGTTTAATTGGCATACACTGTGTGATATAAGTTAAATTTAAACAGGTTGTGGCTAAACTATACATACAATTCACGTTAAGACAAACATAATAATCTACGACTTCTTGGGAGAAATTAAAAACACCATACCATTGAGTTTTGAATAGTGTAATCTTTCAGAGAGTCATCAACTGCTCTTAATTTGAGTTCAGAGCTCAGCTTTTCATTCTCAACCACCACGACTCTGACACGCTGCTTCATCCCCTGCAGCTCCTCCTGATGTCAAATACACAATAGAAATGAATTCAGTCTTAATAAAAGCATACCGTGTACACAAAAATCAAGAATACAGTGCCTTAAAAACTGCACTCACACCTTGCAGAATTTCACTTCAGCTTCCAGATGTTGGATGTACTCTGACTGGTTGTGAACCATTGGGACTAAATCTTGAAATGCAGGCAAACTGGGCCGCCCCTCATGCTGTACTCTCTATCAAGAAAATGACACTCAAATTATAAGTGAAATAAAACCAACTGGCAAGCAATGTATAAATCTTATGACAAGTACAACTCAACTCATCTGAAATCTGAAATGATTAAGTAGTTAATAGGTGAATGTCTCTATTACAGCAAAAGCTTCCTGGCATCTTCATCTCCTAATAAACTACAATGGTTTTCTAATGTGTAATACTGTACCTTAGATGGAGAGTGTTTCTTTGATGGAGAGAGAGGTGCAGGCATTTCTTTGCACTGCTTCAGGAGAAGGCTCTTTAGCTGACTGACTGTGACACCAATAAACAACACGCGTGCACGCACACACACACACACACACACATATATATATATATATATAAAACCAACAACATATTATTAAAAATGTGGGTTCTGTCTGTTAATTAAATTTAAAAGTTCAACATGCTCAAAATTGTCACAAAACTAAATCACTCAAGACCTGCTTCACTCTGTGTTTTCTGGCTCCATGAAGCCTTGTCATCTTCAGCTGTGGGGCTGCCTTCAGCCTCCTCTTCATCAGGGATCAGTTGCTCCAGAGTACTGCTCAGCTGCTGGATGCTCTGATTGGCCCGTTCTGAAAATATTTTACAAATAGCTTGTGTTTGACAATAAACAACAGCGTATTTATCATAATGACATACCAAATTCAATGTCAGTTTTTATGTCTGGGCCACAGTACTTCTCAGGCCTGGACATTATATTTGATGAATCATGTTTTTGGCTAAATCACATAAACAAGATTAGTGCTTCCTCTGGGAACTTCTTCAAATCTGCAAATATGTCAGTGGTGCTTTATTGCATTTTAAATTATTTTATTTCTTGCCAATGCACACCATTATTAGTGCTTGTTACTGTTTATTGATAATCACATATATACCATGTGTATTTTGTAAAAAGAAGAAAAAAGAAAGTTTACACCCGTGAATAATCTACAACAGTGAAAAAAAAAAATCGAGATCAAATTTTTGGCCGCATAGCCTGAATCACTGTTTTCTTTGGAGGCAATAAATAATTAAACATATTAAGTAAGCTAAGTCCAGATATACTCATTTTAATTGTTTCTTGGATTTAATTAGGTGTTTCTTTCATTTATGCTGCGTCTAGAAGTAGGTTTACTACCGAAAATCAACAGGTGGCAGTGATGTGATTGTGCCATCACTCTGTTAGCTTTTTAATAAATTATAAGCATAACAGAGATAGTTTAGCTATCTAACTTCAGTCTGCAGAAGGGTCTTCTGTAAGCAGTCTGAGGCAGCCTGATATGACCAGCTAATGTCATACTAATAGTGTTGTGTATCTCTGATAGCTAAACACTTGGTATTTAGTCCGTATATTTTGTGTAGGCGGTTAGCAAATTAGCAAAAGAAACGGTTAACTTACGTCTCAGGTCCTTTTGATAAGCATCGAGCTGCTCCACCTCCTCCTCATCTGAGTCCAATGGTTTCATTTGTGTCAAACCTCTGTTTTATTACCTTTATTTACTAACTATTCGTGCTAGGCTAAACACAACACCGCCTACAACAGCCATCATTTCTCGTACGTAGTAACGGTCATCGACTATCAACTGTTTGATGCTTGTTTTGTTCACAAGTTAGCATTTTCAAATACGGTGCCTGCTTTACTGTATCGTAACTCTGCGTCCGCCCCACATCGGGATGAAGCGCGGACCCGATAAATAAACCGAATGCACGAGTTCCCAGTCTTGTTAATCTAGATGGATACTGGGAGTTGTAGTCCTTGTAGACACTACTTGTAGTTCTACCTTTGCTTGTAGTGCTCTCTGGTGATTAATATGATGCAGAGCAATATTTTGAGTTTTGTTGTTTTAGGACTATGAGGAGCAGAGTAAAATACATGACAGTGCTGTAATTTTTAAAAAAAAATCTATATATTTTATGAATTAAGTAAAAAATGATCGTTTTTATTTTTCTACAGTGTTGTCAGATAATGGAGAGATTAAAAAAAAATGTGAGAGAAAAATGAAAAAGAAGCTGAAAATTACAATATTGGATGCACATGGTTTATGATATGGCAAGAATTTCACATTATCCACTAAAATGAACCCTTGCTACTGTACACTCCACATTTGATTATTTGAAGTATTTTCATAATAAAATAAGTGCACTTCATATATTCTAAATTCACGTGTTTGTTTTCTTTGCTAGTGGTCAAAGCTTAAGCTGAAAAGGTGCACACTAAGACACACACCAATGTGCTAAGTATGTCAACCTTGTTATTTGTTTATGATGCTAATGCTGTATGTTAAATATGTCTGGATGTTTACCACTATGTCATGCCTTTATCACATTTCACAATTTAAAAAAAATTAGAGTATTCAGGTTACATTTACATTTATGTTACTTTATTTCATATAAAATGCAGAACAGTGTCTTAAGACCACATCTTTAAATACATACTTTCTGGACCACATACTGTTTTCATGCTGCAAAATGCCAAATATATAGAAAACCCAGATTTTACATAAATAAGGTGAAAACTTGTTGCCCCTCTCATTTTGTGTCTATTGGCTACATTTTAGTAAATTAATGGGCTCATTCAACTTTGTAGTTATAAGAGGCATATCAAACCCAGTTTATGGTTGCATTTATTGGTGGTTATTGGCATGGATGCCAATCATGACCTTATCTTTTGGATATGTCTTCCTCGTGAGCTTGATTATTTTTGGCATTAAACAAGTGAATGTATTAATCAATTTACAGCTAGTATGAAAGCTATGACCAAGAATTGTTCAAGTAATAGATATATATAATTAAAACAATTTGCGTGATATATAACATGACTTTCACTCTTAGATCTGAACTACCTACATTGCAAAGGAAGATTATGTTATCTCCTTGTATTGTATTGTATTGTGGCGTATATTTGGGCTTTCTTAAAAGGACATGTGATATAATTCACCGTGGCAATGTAGCTGTATGTGAGACCCTACTGTTGTGTTGTAAAAGTGTCAAATTCTAAATAAAGACTTAAGAACTATAAAGTGTGAGAAAGCTGTTTTGTGTAGTCTGTTGTGTGTGTATGGACTGTACAGGTATTCTGTTTTGGTATTATTCAGTACACAAAGTCCTGGTGCCCTCTAGTGGAGGGATCGATTATGCATCATACCATTTCATTATAAAATTTCACAGGAGAAATATAATGTGATGATTGAATGACTCATATGTCATGTGGTAGTATAACAATAAAAGCAGAATATGAATAAGTTAAATCAGTTAAAAAATGCATTAAAAAATGGATGATTTAGTGGGCACACTTCAGACATTTAGATAATGTTTTAAAGGCAAAGTGTGATCTACCACCAAATACTGATTTGACTACAGTTTTTGTCCTCTGTAGACAAAAAGCACCAATTTTTTTCTGCTTATTACATCAGTGGACCACTCTAACCTCAAATGTGAAGTTGCCTCATTTTTCAGGTAAACATGACAGGGAGTTTGGTAACAGATAATTGTGAGCTTGTGAATGTGTGATGCTGTTCAGTGGAAGGATGTTAAGTCAGACAAAGTGAGGCGTGGGATACGCCCTCTTCCTATTGCACAATCACAGATAACTCACTGTGAACATAGCTAAGACTGTACTTTTGATTTTTGCAACATTTTAGACTTTTTTAAATGGGACAGTGAGTCATATATTGTGTGGTTCATTCATTAATGTTTTGCTGAAATTTGGAATTCCATTCATGGGTTTTTGTGAGCGTTATTACCATAGAATGCGAGTCACTTGAATTTAAATCATTGATATTATCATGAATTTACTATACAAATGATCCAAACATAATCATTCAATTTTGTCTAAACAACTCAGTCACGGGTGACACATTACTTTATATTTTTTAGCGTCAGTATTTAATCCAACCTTACAGCATTGTCTGATATGAAGACATTAGCCTACAGTTTTGTTTTGTTTTTGAATTAAGTCCAACAAATTAACAAATCGAAGTGTTTAAGAACATCTAATGGTGGAATAGTTTATTATTTTATGTTTTTATTGTAAATTTTATATATTTATTGAACATATATTCTGGATATGAAAGGATTTGGAAGAGTGATTAATGATGACCTTACATATGCTTATGTAACTTCAATAGGTCTTGTTAAAAATGGGCTTATGCAACACTGAGGTAAATATATGAAGTTTATGTATATTTTATGACATATTCCGGTATCCAACAGTAGTCTGGAGTGACAACACATGTATATATCTTGTATTGTGATGTACAGTATATTAATAGTTAAATACCCAGCTATAGTAGATCATGTATATTGCATTGCATAGTGTTGAGTCAGAGTGGTGGTATCATTCTGGTTTTTGTACAATATAGGTTATAACTGCATCAAAAATAAACCTGTCAGAGAGGACTTGTTTTTTTTTTTTGTTTTTTTTTTGCACCATTAATTTCACAAGTTATACTTACTGTGGTTTGGGGGTAAAATTTGTTACACTGCACCAGTGGAGGATTCACTAGTGAAACACTATTGTGTGCAAATGAACAGTTTAAAAGAGGAGTGTTTGCACAGTGGGGTATTTCCAGGAAACCACATCAGCCTACCAATCTGTGCTAGGTTGATGAGAAGCCCACACACAACCCAACACTCCCACATGTGTTAAATGTCACCTCTGCCCTATCCTATATATAATTATTACACATTCCCCAACAGTCACTGCTATCTCCCTTCTCTCCAAACTCCCCCCTCCCACTGTGTCAGCCACTCCACTTAAATGAGGTGTGTGTGTAATTTTTTAAGGGTTGGGGTTTATTTTTTGAAGCATACGAGTAGGCTGGAAAAAATAAATAAATACTGTAAAGCGACAAAAAGCACCTAAAACTCTTTTTTTTTTTTTAGCTTTTTTTTTGGGTGGAAATGTGTAACAATGAATAAAGGAAACAGAGGCATAGAGAAGACAGAGAAAGTGTGATAACCCAGTTAAGCATGGGAAAATGGTGCACTCTGCAACATCTAAACCAGGCCTCGGTGATCACTTATCTGATGACTTTTGCAGCACCTACTGTACTTCCTACACTGGAGATGATTTGGTGCCAACTGTGAGCTACATGCCTTTCAGCAGAAAACAGTATTAGGCAATACACAGAATAGTGGAGAGGCAATGCTGTAACAAGAGTGCAATGTGGAGTCCTCAAAGAGCACACACAAGCATACTGTATGTGAAAGTACCTGTAGGGTAGTGGCTCTGTTGCACACACATATTCTGTGATGGTGGAAATACACATTGTCACACACATGCACACAGTAATGTTATACTTTTGTTTATGACAATTTCTTACCCCATCTTTAACTGTCACTAACTTCAACCCTGAAGCAAAGTCTTTAAAATCAAAGATAAAAAAAACAAAACTAAAACAAAAATTTGTCCATGCAGCTTCCAAACATGAGCACGTTCAGACACATGTTGGACTTCTATGTGTATAGTGACATTACAATGACTTAAATTAATTTCCTATAGACTTACCCTGCCCATAATATGCCCAAAACTAACACCAGTATTTGATGGCCTGAACCTTGTGAAATTAAAAACTGATATATGTCCTTGTAAAAAAAAAAAAAAAAACAAAAACATGCACACACACACAAGAAAGAACCACATAAGACTGCTTTCAGATTTCTTAATAAAAATAATTCATTTCAGGACAACATATAAATAATTATTGAATCACACAATACAGATATCTTGATATGAATAAATACTTAACAAATAAAACCAGGCTTTTTTTCATACAATACCCTATTGTCGAAAGGTCACACAAAGAAAACTTCCACACTGTTTGCATGTTTTGTTACACCTTCTGCTTTTAAGCGGATGCTCTTCCTACTGTTGGAATGTCCCTAAACAAGTCGGAGTACCATTCCTAAATGCCTCAGCAGCTTAGACAAGTCATGTGCAACTTATATGATCTCCTCCCAGTCAGACTCACAAGACCCCCTCAACCCCAGAGAGTGGAGGGATATCGATGAGCCGACCACTAATTGGCCTTTAATTGATTAAGGTTTATCTAGAGGTGATTAAAGCACACAGAGTTCTACGTACAGGCCATCAACAAATGGGCTGGCCCGACAGCTTTAGATACAGTTGAATGAAAAGGCAGAACGAGAGCCTGTTTGTCTATGCTTTTCTAACTAGAGCCACAGATGGACATCTGTCTACAGCAGTGAAGATCTTCAGCATAAGATGTGACAGAAATAAATGATACCATACATCTGATACCACTTAGAGGTTAATGTGAAAAATGATTGGTTGGTAAGTTATTTCAGTAGTATTTTTTCTTTTTAACTTTTTTTTTTTTTTTTTTTTTTTACAGAAAAACTGTGCCCATCAGGGCTTTTTGTCATGATAGCGCTTCAGAGGTTTTACTCAGTGGTTACAGAGAGCTGGAGATGTCTACCTATGGTACTCTAGTTAGTGTAGAATGGTCCAGGCTGTCCATATTTAAGGAGGTAACAACAATTGTTTGGTGGTTGATGGCACGTGTATTTTTGGCAGAAACCAAATCAAATATATTAAAATACATTAAAAATCCCAAAAAATGTCAAAACAAAAACAGGAATGTCAGTTGTATTCCAGATGCACAACTATGTGCATTGTGGACATGTGTGTATTAGAGATGAGGCATCGTGTTGGAAGGTCCGACAATATGGACCACGATCCATATTCACAAAGCATTTTATAAGTGGGAGCACTGATCCAGGATCAGTGATCAGGCCCCTCTGGTCCATGGAATTTCAATCACTACTTAAAGGCAAAACTTATCGAGGATCAGCCCCAATACTGTGCTGCTATAGCAGCAGCACAAACACATTCAGATAAACAAGATTGGCCAAAGCAGGCAATGGGATTGCTGTCAGAACATTTGAAATTGTCGCCTTGGCACATCCAGTGGGTGGAGCAAAGAAGAGGAATACATTTTGTTTGCCTACATCACCTCAGACTGAGGTGGGGCAGATACAATCTCACAGAGCAGTGTGTGTGTATTTATGTGCGTGTTAGTGTGTGAGATGTCATGATGTACTGAATTCTCTCTATGGTTGCAACACCCTTTTGATAGGACAGGAGCAAAAGCATTTGTGCGTGCATTCATGTGTATGTGTTGGTATCTGTGTTTGTGTCTGTATATGTGTTTCTAGGTGCTAGAGTGGTCAGTAAACAGGAAAACAAGGACCAAGGCAACAGATCTGGTTTAGAGAGGAAAAGGGAAATAAGAGGAAGTAAAGGCGGAATAGAAAGATGAGTCCTGTCTCTACTGTGTTCTCTGCCTTCTGCCCGCTGACACCGCCAGCATGTTGGCTACAATGAAGAGGCTTGTATTTCTGTACATGTAGCACCAAAACTAGCAGGGGCCTGCCCTGTCTGTCTTGCACTGGTCTTTTCTTACTTTCCATATCAACCGAGTAAAAATGTTTATTTGACGAAAACCATATAAACTAACAGTGCCTGATAATTGGAAGAATTATTTCTTCATTATTGTGTGATTGACTTTTTGGCATTTTTGTCATTTTTAAAGAGGAACATATGTGTAATTTTGAGGAACTGAGCTCAACAGTGTCAATTACCATTTAAATTCCTATTATGCACTTCACTGAAGTTGAAAATGCTTTTTTAGCCAAGTTGGGCTCACTTCTGCTTTCTACTTCCACAGGTTTGTTGCTGGGCATCCCCAACTACTGCATCCCTCACTCTACAGAGCAAATGCTAGACAGACAGGCAGACAGATATACAGATGGATTAAGACAGACAGACAGACAGACGGACAGACAAACAGACTGACAGGGGGTATAAATCCTTGGCTGTGGTCTAGAAAGCAATGTCAGATGCTTCTTGTTATGTCAACATACAATCATTTTGTCCGGCACGATTCACTGCGTACCTCTAAATACATATTGTACACAAAAGTCAGTTGCTCTGACATGTAGCCACACCTCTCACCGTGTAACTGCACACGGCACGTCAGATGATAATAATTGCACAAAGAGGTATTCTGGAGGCCATGTCTAATGTGAACACACACACACACTCACCCCCTCCCCCACGTACACGCACTCTCTCTTCACATTCTACATGGGGGAGGGGTCGATTTTCAGGCCATAAGGTACTAGTTAGTCACTAGTTAGCTAGTTAGTTGGTTAGTTAGTATCAGAGGTGCATTGACTGGCATGGGCGCCCAGAGTGGGGCGGCGGCTCTAGCGTGCTAGTGATGTGTCGCCATCGTCATCGTTGCTCGGTTGCACATGGGGTCAGCCGCGGTAAATCTGTTTGAAGTGGTCGCACTCGTTGCAGTAGCCCTGTTTCTCTTGGTTGGCGTAGTGGTCACAGCCCTGTGTCCGGCACCGCTGCTTTGACTTTTCTTTGGGCGCCTGCGCCCGCCTGCCCCCCTCCCTGCCCTGGCCACGCGTATGGCACTCTGGGCAGAGGTCTGTGCAACCCGGGGACACGTTGCTGCACCCACTTCGACGGCACTGAGTCTGGGCCTGGGTCTGGGATTGCTGTGAAGATCTGGGTTTGGCTGCTCGATCACGCTGTGCAGAAAAACAGGTAAAGAGAAAGAGAAACAAAGTTAAATAAATGAACCAGAAAATTTTGAAATATATTGCACTTTCTCAGATTTTTGCAGTGCCTTTCTTTTGGAGGTCATCTCATTGTTTTCATATGTAAGATAATTGTGCACCAGCAAGAGGTGGGTAATCCCAGGTTCATCAAGTCAAAGTCCTGCCATTTATTGGTTCCAACCTGTTCACTTAACGCAGGTGATTCCACTAATTATCCATCTACCTGGATGAGGAGTCCTGGTCAACAAAATGGGCTGGTTCAGTGAACAGGTTGGAACCAATACATGGCAGGACTTTGACTTGATGAACCTGGGATTACCCACCTCTGGTACCAGCAACACGGTGAAAAATACACCAAAAATAATGATTTACTTAATACAACAAAGTGTAAGTGTAATTTAGGAGCAGAGGGTAACATTAGACTGATTCCTACCATGACCAGAGGAGGAGAGTGTGGTGTGCGATGTGCCACTTGGTTGAGTCGTGCGCTTTGCTCTTTGACATAGCACTTGTCGCAGTATCCCTCCAGCATGGCCTTACCAACTGCTCCGCAGCCAGGCCCGCGACACCGTGAGGCATTCTGGAAACCTGCTTCCACACCATGCCGGCTCTGAACTGGTGCAGGAGGAGGAGTCAGGTCTGGGTCAAACAAAGAGAAGCAACTTTTACAATAAGCACAACACTTTACCTACAGTGTTAACATTATGAAACTGGACTAATGTAGAAAAATGGTAAAAACTAAGGATATATTGCTAAATGGAAACAAATTTAACAAAAAAATCTAAAAGCAAAACAAAAGCCATGACATGTTTAGTCTGTGGACTTACGGTGGTTTGTCTGATAGTCTACGTAGCAAATAGTGCAGAAACCCAACTTCTCTGGTGTTCCAAAGAATTGGCATCCAGATCTTTTACAAGGCCGAGCCAGAGGTGCCTGCCAGGCTGAGGTGTGCCCCGGGGTAAGGGTGAGGCAGGGTCGCTCAGTGTCCCTGGCCTGACTCCAAGTTGAAGATGAGGCCTCAGTCCTAGGGTTGTTCTGCGGCGGCTCCCCTCTCTCTGGAGCCTGCTGTCTCTGCATGCAGGGTGGACACAGGCCATTGAATATCCTGAAAGCCTCCTGTCTGCACATGCTGCAACGTTCTGTCTCTGTCTCACAACCCCCCCACTGGGTCCAGCCAGAGCCCTGGCCTGTGTGTGGGACTATCGGCCCCCCATTAGGGCCTGGAAGTCCTGTAGCAGCTGTTCCAGCTCCAGGAGGTCCATGGTTCTGCCTGGAGTTGAAGCAGCGCTCACACAGTCCATCATGCTCCACACTTAGGGTAAACAGGCAGCCTGGTGTCTTGCACTTCATGGCGTGGGTTTCACTGTACAGGCTGAGGCTGGGAGCGGTGGGTGGGGCAGAGCGGGGACTGGACAACACCACCCCTCTTCCAGAAGAGGACGACGGGGGACTGCTGCTTCTGGCTCCTCTGGAACTCACCTCAGTCTCTGATCCCCCCATCCCCCCAACTCCTTGTACCCCTCCACCCTTTGTCTGCACCACGCCTTCTATCCTCCCTCCTCCACCGGTAGTGGCCTGTCGCTTCTCGAAGCATTCATGACAATGAGGCTGTGTGTCAACAGAGACGTAGAAGGTGCAGCGTGGTGTGGCACAGCGGATCTCAATAAGGGAGAGCTGGGAAACAGAGAAGGGTGGAGGTCGCTGTGGCTGGGCGGCCCAGGCCTGCTCTTTGTCCTCCTGCCAGCGCTGATACTCATGGTTGACCAGCTGCAGGTAGTCCTCCATCAGGTTCATGTCTTCAGGAAGGTTGCCCTCATCCAGCCTTGAAAAAGACAGATATATTCAACTCCCTGATATAACTGCACTTTCTGGAGTGCAGTTTCCTGTAGGCAACACTCATTCATTAGTAACTACTTGATTATTAACCTACGTATTCATAGAACATTTGCTCTAAATTTGTAATTATAAAAGATTTATAAATGCCTTATTCTATTAGACCACATTCCATATCTACTGAGATACTAACTAACTTTTTTATCCCAATAACCTCCTAATTACTGCTTAGTGATTGTAAGAAGGGAATATGTTTACCACAAATTGGAATTAATATTCTTTGTTCAGGTGTTAACGGCACAGGAATATTCATTAAGATTTGTGTCAAAAACCTATTTACTTACTATCAGTAAGCAGTAATTAGGAGTTTATTGGGTGAAAATTGTTACTGAGTTACTGTACAATACCGTCATGCAGAGTAAAGCAAAAATAAGTGTTTTATAATGGATAATAAAGTCCAAATATGCTACTGATATGTATGCTATTAAGCAACTAGTTAATGCTAAATATGTACTTTAATACTATGTGTTACCAAGGTTCATTCTTAACACCATGTGAGGTTTTGAGGTTCTCAAGCTCCCACTTGCTCTCACTTATTTTTCACAGTGAGAAATGTAGTATTAGTAGTTTCTAAGTACCGTGCAGCGTTGATGATGCGTGTAGCATCGTAGCCCAAGCCGATGACTGGGATCTCTATTAGTAGTAGGTAATCTTTGAGAAGCCTGTCTTTCTGTTGCTGTTCTTTCTCCATCAGAAAGTGAACTTTGAGCTCTTCAAAGCCACCCCGGCCTGGATTGATCAGCGGTACAGCTCTAATCTCTGTGAAATTCAGACCAAAACAATTGATTCATAAGAAACTGAAAAAAACCCATAATTTTACTGATAACAAGACTCTCATTTTCTCTTACACAATGCCAAAATTGAGTTTTGTTGTCTGGTCATCTTTGTGTCCTCTGTCTCTTACCTGGGCCACTGTCTTTGATAGTGATGAGAGGAGCAAAATGCTGAGAGTCGTAGCCGAGTACAATTGGGTATTTGTAGCACTCAGTGGGAGGCCAGTGTAGTGGAAGATAAATCCCACCCACATTCAGTGGAGAAATGGAGGAACCTGACTTCATACTCCTGACCACCTGATCTGTGGAAAAAATGGAAATATGGGGGTAAATACTGCTGAAAAAAATCTAACAACTCTTCAAGAATGTATTTCTAAATTACATCAAATGTCTCAGTGTCAGTCAGTTTCTAAAGATGATCTAGAAGGATTAAAGCAAAGTATTTATGCAAACAACCAAAATTTTACAGGTTAATGTGCATCACTTTAAAGAGTAGTAGAACATAGTAATAGTAGTAAATAGTCTTGATATAAGCAAGTTATGTTTAGATAAATATATTTGAGCTGTAATCATGCATGTTTATCTATAGTTAAAATCGTTTCATGTTTTTGAGAGTCTTGTCTGTTCTACGATAAAACAACTTAAAAAAAAAACAGATAAGATACCTTTCCTTCTTTAGAAGCGAAAATTAAATAACAAACTCTCTTAAAGATGAATAAGTACCTGCAATGACGATGATAGGTCTGCGAAGAATGTTGGAGAGGATGAAGATGTGAATGTCCTCCAGGGAGTCAAACTGAAGGCCATTGCTACTGGAGACCGGAGATGCCATCTTAACTATCTTTTCCCATTCCTCCTCCCAGTTCTGCAGCAAAACATATGCAGAACGATTACAAACATACAGAACATCTTCATTTTAAAGTCACATAAATATCAGTATGAACAGGACCTCTAAGTAGTAAAAGAAAAAAAATGAAGAAAAAATAATGAAAGATTTGAAGATTTTGTTGGCACAGTCTGAATAAAAGTAATATAAAATAAGGTTTTTAGTTGCCTCTTCATACCGTGGTGGTGTATCGCAGTCCAGTCTGGGTAAACTCCTGGGACTGAACCAGTTCTGCCTGAAAGCGAGCTCTAAATATGCCAGTATCTGTCTCTTTCAAAACACCGTGAAGGGCTTTCCGCAGCACCAAGTCTGTGTCCTGAACACCCAACATGTACTGAGAGGCTGCATGGAGCAAACAGTTCCCATCTCCTGTTGGCAAACACAAAGAAAGGACAGAAAAAAACATACAATATTAGTACTGAAGTATACATGCATTACATGGATTGTGGATAAAACTGTAAAAACATACATGCATGCATGCATGCATGCAAATGCAGTACATAAAAAGTATACACCTCTGTGCAAACAACTGTGTTATGTGTGCACACAAACGTAACACAAGTCTGGGGATTTCCAGGCTGTCGCACTATCTGGTGTCTAGACTATTACATGGCCTTACATACTTCTGAAGGTACACACACAACATGCAGAGCCTGGTTCTACTATGCTGCACTAGGAAAAATGGCTCTTTATTGAAATCCATCTCTGAAAACGAAAAGGCTTCTTGTTTGTAATCTACACAGAACATGTCCAGTAATGTTCTTTGTTCAGTTCCATGAAAATAACATATATTCAGCATATTCAGCATATGTGTTTGAGCAACTAACAACCCTGGGATTTTACTTCTCCTATTGCAACTCTGGGCCTTTTTCTCATTGTGAAACAGGAGAGCCCATGTTTGTGAATATACTCTGAAATACCCTGTTGCCCCACTAAACACAGGAATTTCCCTGCACTAACTTCTGCCTTTGTGTGTGTGTGTGTGTGTGTGTGCGTGTGTGTGTGTGTGTGTGTGTGTGTGTGTGTGTGTGTGTGTGTGTGTGCATATGACTGTTCCCCTCCTATGATCCCAGCTCATCAATGCAACTCAGCTGGTCCTGGACTTTCCACAGGGGCGGAGCTTGGACAGGATGGAATGTTATCTTCATAACAACTGCTATCAACGCCCAATGAAGGCAGTGATTAATGAGCACAAGCACGCACAAAAGTATGCCGTATACTCTATGACTATCAGTCTGTCTGTGTTTACATGACAAAATGTTCCAACACACCTCAAAGATACACACACCTTTCCCTGCGTAACTCTGTTATGCATTACTGTTTCATTTTCAACGTTTCAGTCCAGGGTTTTTCTTCAGATTCAAAACGGTTTCCCTCCACAATGAGGCTTCAAAACTGACATTAACTCTGTGTTAAGAGTCATGTGATAGGCCTGACTGTGATGGGATTTCTGAAAATAATGTTACCTGTAGCGAGAGATGACTGTAATGTGAAATTCAGTTGTTTGCAGTCATGTGAAGGAACATCCCACTGTACTTTGGTGGAAAAAAACATCCGGTTCTATTTCAGTCTAGCTAGATGTTGTTGCATTTCGGCACTCTTGCATCACTTTCAACAAAAACATAAAATGCACAGCTCTCTAGTCAGAAAAGGCATCCTCAACAGCACCATCCTCAGCAGCAATACAGGCATGTAAGCGAAGGCACAAATGCACAAATACGACTGTATAATCACTTCCCCTTGCGCACAAAGACACACAGACTTTTGACCCTGAATGGAGCTGCCTGATGACTAAAGATGAAAGACAGTCTGCTTGTCCTATCGGTCTAAATATAGATGCTTCCTCTGTCACAAGCTGGGACACTTCCTGAAAACACACCAGCGTAGGAGTAGGACCAGAGTTTAATCCTCATCTGGTCACATTCCAGGTGAGACTAACCACAACTTCGCAACAACGTGCTTTCCAGTGCAACTTTAGGTTCATGTCACACATCATCCACTATGCTGATCTTTGTCTGCAAACTGTTTGTTCTGACTCACATCCTGACTGTCGGCCCTCTGCTTCGATAAGGACGGACAATGGGATATCACACCACAGTACATCAAATATCAAATATAAAGATGTATATATATCCTGTGAAAAACCTCTGTGTACTTAACAGGACTTTAAACTTGTAGGAGTGTGTGTCCTCGTAGCTACTATGTAGAGTCAGTGAATTGTTGCTGAACAAATCTTGTCTGTCGGGGACACATGACACACATGGGATGCTGTTTGGGAAAAACCCTCGGATGTGTCCTAGACATTTAAGACAGTAGACGCACTGAATTTCAATAAAGCATTTCTTCACTGGGTGGAAAAAAAACACAGAAAAGTTAATAGTGTTCCATTTTTTTGGCGTGGGAATTTTATTATATTGGTTATCTCTTGATTGTGATCTTAAGGGAATAATATTTGGTTTTGGGAGGAACTAAAGGCGCTGAGAGGTTTTAGATTGTTGTGAATGATCGCACAAACTAACCATAGAGAAAGAGTTGAGAGAAACAGCAAAAAAAAAAGTCCAAGATGAGATAGACTGCTAACGCAAGACAAGACAGCGTTGGTGTCATCGGTGGACTGGTGCTCCCTCATGCAGTATCTCTGTATGTTTATGTGTGTGCGCTGAGCTCCAGTGACTCAGCAGCCGTCACTCAGTCCTCTATGTGTGTGCGTGTTGTCCGTCCTCTGCTCAAAGTCATGTCTGAGTCCTTCAGAGATAGATGCTGTGCCTCTAAATTCTGTCTAAACTTTTTGACATCACATCACAAAGCAAGAAATTCCATCCAGGTTACTGGCAGTGGAAAATGGACGGTGTTATTAGTCAGTTGAGGGTCTTTCTGAAGAGGAACCAAGTATAAGCAGGTTACTGTAACTCATTCAGTTATAGCTTAATGCCTGTATGAGAACATCCAACTAGATCCTCATTCACTCATTGACTATTCAAAGTAAACGTTGAGATTAGATCTATACAGGAATCTCTTGCTGGTAAGTGTTAATCACTTAATTATTAAGAAATAACCATTTCCTCTGGAAAGTCACAAATTTAAATCATTCTGACCCCAGCTCGATTTCCGCTTCCTCCTTTTGTTATGAGTGCTATGCCTGTTTTTACCTCTCATCTAAAAATAGACACTACTCTCATATACACAGCAGATGTGTTTAAGCAAAAGAAGATAGTTAAAAAGACCAGCAGTGACAGTGACACATGGTTGGATTTGGACACGTGGTTTCACCGGGTCCAGTGAGCTGTGACATATCTGACAGACATAAAGGCAGCAACATCAGACAGGCAGGTGGGGAACTAGAACTACTCAAGATGTTTGAAGATCCACTGACATTCACACTCCATACAAATACACCTACACAGAAAAAGAGGGGACATACCCCTTAAGTTGTAAATGAAAGGTTGTGGAAAAAGTTGGGTCTGATCATCATCGACAGTAAATAACAGTCCTGTAATTGACGCCAGAGAATTTCCCGGTACAGAGCTATGATCAGAAGTAATGGGGCTCATGTCTAAACGTTGGCCTGCCCTGGGATGTTCCCATGTTATGACATTCACGTAACAGAAAACATGACTTAGTAGTGAGCTGAACATAAAAATGCTGCTAAGCTGAGTAAAAACCAAGGGGGCTGCTAAATGAGTATATGAAAGCGGAACCAGAGTCCCTTGATTGTTGTCATTTACAGTAACCCTGCCTGTGAGTAATGACATCTCAGAATTTACATCTCACAAAAATGCACCTCCTCTATCATAGAAAACTGAAACAAAAGCAAAACATCCACCCCCTTGAACAACAATGATCACTACTGTTTCTAAAATCAAGGAACAAATATTGATGACAGTTTCATCAATGGTCTGTTAAACTGCTTCAGGTGTCTCTACTTTAATGGTTCCAGAAATGGATAAATAATCCCTGGTGCAATGTCCTAAAACCCAACTAGACCCATGAAAAATAAAACGTTTGAGTCCTGTGTCAGCCCTTCATATAAACTTTAGCACAATCTTTCTCACCGTTGGTACGTAATGGCACCATCTTCTTCACCTCGCGGCACCAGTTCAGCTTCTTTTCCTGCTCCAAAGACGCCTGCATGGCTCGGTCCAGGATGGCGGCCTGCACCACCTCCCTGAAGGCCTGTGGGAAGTGGTTCATGGCGATCATCTCCAGAGTGTAACGGTGCATACCCCGCAGGTGGTGCATCAGGCCTCCGCTGGCAGCCGGCTTCACTACATCGTTGGGAACGCGCTGACGGATCTTCACCGCCTTCAGCAGGTTGGACACAAACAGGAATTTAGGGAGGAAGTTCTGACCTTGCGACATGGCGGATGGGTGGCCAGGTGGGTGGAAGGTGGGGAGGAAGAGGAGGCACCAACCACCAACGACTGAACAATGTGGAAACTGGATGAGGAGAAAGAGACAGGACATGTTATTTCACAGCAAAGTAGAGTTTTTACAACAGACTGGTGGGAAATTTTCAGCGGAGTTTCCCCTTCCTTAATGATTAAGATCGAGCACACAATTTAATTCATACTTCGTTCAGGAAAGCACCCGACAACACAGGGTCATCACTCTTTGGAGACTGGTGCTTTTTTCTTAGGAGATTTTAATGGGTCCAGCGGAATAATGTCAACAATAAACCCTTTATGTTGTTGTTTGTTCTTTTAATTCTCCTATCGTGTTGACGGTTTTCCCAAAGACTGGCCCAGTGTCCGACTGAGACAAAAGCCTTTCAACAATAAACTGGTGTTTTCCAGACCAGAACTGAGGGCCACTGCCCAAAGACCCCTTCATCCACTTGTTTCTTGACGGAGCCTCTCATTTAGTGTTAAAAACAGAACCTTGACCAGTTGCCTTGTCTATTAACTAGTGTTGAATGTGCTGAGTCAAAATAACAAATAAAAAGATATACAACAGACAGAAATATATGCATGAAGACATAGAAGATGATTAATCGAATATACCTACTTATCTTTTTGCTCACAGTGATCATTTTCTAAACCAGGGGTGTCAAACTCATTTTATTTCAGGGCCACATACAGCCCAATTTAACCTCAAACAGGCCGAATCAGTAACATAACAACGTGTCAACTCCACTTTTTTCTTTGTTTTAGTGCAAAAAAGCAAAATTACATTAAGAAAATGTTTACATTTACAAACTATCCTTTCACAAAAAATGTGAATAACCTGACAGCAATTTTAACAATATTATGTCTCTTCTCCTGTATACATGTGCATTGCAGATCACAGTGGATCTACAAAGGTATAAAACGTTTAGTAACAGGCATCATATTGTTAAGATGATGTCGTTTGGAACTAAAATGACTGTGACACCCTTGACTGTTGATATCTTCAGTCTATTGTTTGCCCTTCACAAATTCCTCCCCAGAGCCAGACTTGAACCTTTGGCGGACCGGTTTAGGTCCGCGGGCCGTAGGTTTGACCCCCATCTTAAATCTAAACACACGTAAAGAAAAAGTGTTTTTTGGTTTGTTTGTTTTTTTTTCTGTGTGTAGGTTTTAAAGGAGCATTTCAGCCCAAAGCGCAGAGAATCAGCACATTCTGAGAAATCAGGAAGTAGAAAGTGATGGTCAGCAAGTACTAGGCCTGGAGTTTTGCTGACTTTCTAACTTGTACCAGCGGCTGCCAGTCAGTCAGTCAGTCCGTCCGTCCGTCCGTCTGTCCGTCAGTCAGGAGTTCACATGTTCAACACCTTGAAAGTTCCCATCTGAAAGTGCCCCCTGTGCCTTCAGCAGCAGCACTAGCAGCGGCGGCGGCAGGTGCACCGACACACTAGGCCATGCTAAAGGGCTAGTCAGTCACATGAGGGAGCGGACCACGGACACCTGGGTGTCAGTGGGCATGTGGACAGGGACCATTAATCGCTGTTCGGTGCGTCGGCACCGCTGGCAGACTCGGGGCAGACAGACAGAGGCACAGCGGTGGACGCTGCGGTTTAGGATGGCTGGCTACACAAAAAACACAATAACAGGAGACTTTGCTGACGTTAAAGGCTTACGTAATTCCAATGACAACTACCTTTGAAACAATGTAGGCTTCAATCGTGTCTCACACCGCGGGGATCGGCACAGTGTGGCGGCGCCGACGCTCCATTCGTCCGGTTAAAAGCCCCGTTATCCGCTTCAGGGTGACGTCTTTGTAAACAATGGCTGTCAAAGCCACTGTCGTGAGCAGGCTTCAAGCTTCCTCCATGTCCCCACAGAAACACGACCATATATTAGTCAAGGCCCAAACGTGATGTGCCCACCGAGTCCCAACCCCCGTGATAAGAAATGTAGTCCACATGGGGGAAGGGGGGAGGCAGGGGGGAGAGAGACAGACAGAGAGAGAGAGAGAGTGAGAGAGAGAGAGAGAGAGAGAGAGAGAGGACGGCTGTCTTACCTGTGTAATATGTCGGGGGGTAATAACAAAGCCTTCCCGGATGCTCAGGCTAGTCCTCTGTCAGCCACTTCAGTCAGCCTCACCGCAGCGGACCGCGGCGCCATTCAACCTCCTCTTTCCTTCACTATCAGATCTACTCCGGAGCTCTGGCAGTTTGGCGAAGCCTTTCAAAAGACTGTAGACGTCCGCTGGTTGTAAAGAAAAAAAAACTAAAAAAAAAAAAAAAAAAAAAAAAAAAAAAAAAAAAAAAAAAAAAAAA
>JAPQRP010000009.1:18493633-18514473 GCA_037367295.1 Apogon hyalosoma | reverse complement strand
TAATAGTAGTTAACAGTTAAGGGTAAAAAAAACTCATGAGAATATATGACACCTATTTATTTCTAGAAACTTTAATCAAAATATCAACCAGAAAACAGACTGAAACAGGAGGCGACAGACAGTGCACCAGTCGGACAAACAGACAGCAGTGATACTGACGGCAGGGTGCGGAAAATATCTTCACGCAAAAGTGTGACAGTTACATCAGGGTAACAACATCTGTGAGATGGAGGTGAGTCATTTTTTGCAGACAGAGACTTGATCTGGAGGTAACACAGCGCCGGGGTTGGTAGTTTTATGTCAGAGTTTCCAGGGCAAGGCGTGACGCTGATTTGCATAAACATGTGCTGACAGTCACTGATAATCTGATTTACCATCAAAGACAGACTCGGCCGGATTTAAGCTGTGTGACAAACTAACCTGTTTAGTTGGTTTTACACTGGTCACATCACATTAAAAACACTGTCTTCATTTAAGGAGAACGTGTCGTCTTTGACCCGACAGGATTTTACAGACCAAACCAAACCTTTTAAGACAAATCACTGCATTTCACAACCTTTTAGCTTTCACTTTTTGTGGTGTCAAGAGCCATTTTCTGACATTTAAAAACAATTCTGTGGCAAATCTCTATTATAGCCTCTTGATAATGAAGTTGTGAAGTGAATAATATTTTGAACCCTTTACTCTTTTTGGTAGGTTGATGTGCTATGTGTTTTTTTTTTTTGCCTTGCAGTAATGTTATGTGAGTATAACTATTCCTCTTTGTCTCACTTGCTTTCAAATAGAGATTGAAATGTAAACACTTTAAATTCCCCCAAAATCCATACTTTTAATTAAAATGTGCACCTCTGGAAAAGCCCTGGTTTTACCATTTATACATATATTTGGATAAAATAAACACTTTTATTAGTTCTAGAAACTACTGACAGATTCCACTAAGAATATTGTCATTTACAGCAGCAGATCATTTACCTGGAAATAACGACAATACACTGGAGTTACAGACAAATCCCTCTCCAAACTAAAAGAAGCACTGAGCCCGTTTGGATGCATACTAAAACTCTGATCATTATCAATCATTATATTAATTTCTAGATTTATCAGATTATTCAAGTAATTGCATAAACAGCAGTAATCTGATGACGAGAAACACTTGGATTTCTCCTCAATACTCAGATGTCTTCATGCATAGAAACCCATAAATCTGATTTATTTTGTCCTGTTACATCTTGGCATGTGTAAAAAAAAAAAAAAATGTAAAAACATCGCAGAAAACATAAGTAACACAGTCATACATGAGCGGAAGATAATAATAGGAAGTCTGAGTAAACTGTCACTATATATGTACCTACTCTGACAGAAATCCAATGAAACATTTAAACCAGGGTTTTACGATTATTTATGAAGTGCAAGTAAATGCATCAGATTTGATTGTCACAGTTATCTGATTACCCCCAGTTTTCAGATTTTTATGGTCATGTAAACAGGCTCAATGATACTAAATGTTAAAATTTACAAGGAAAAGTCAAGAACTGAAGATGTGCAGATGTCTTATAACAAAAATCACGTTTAAACAAAATAATACTGAGTGTTTGGTGGAATAACAGTTATTTTCAGTCTTTCATACGTCTTTCATGCTGTCAGGTCTTTGTTGCTCGCGAAAACACAAGCAACTCACCCATCGTCTTCTTTTTCTTGATCATTTCCCAGAGGACAGCTGTGTGATATGACGTTATATATGGTGTGACAGTATTGTTTCATACATGCGCAGCAAATCACTACTGTGTTTTTTGTCATTTTGATTAGTTTTCATCAGTGAAGACAGCAGAAAGATTTGGTATTTGATCAAATTTCTGATGCAGCAGCGTTTCCTTCATCCCAGTTTTTAGTGCCGTCTCATGTGACAGTTATTTTTAGAAAAGAAAAGAAATAATATCCAAATGTGATGAATTACCATATGGCATTTTAAAGAGCTGGACTACCGCTCTAATTTATTCTGTTAAGGGGTTGTGTATGCATCACCCACTTTGTGGATAATATCCTTAACTGATTCTTATATTCTTAATTTTATAAAAATCACATGAAAAACATTCACAGTCACGTAATTGTCTGTGTGCTGAAAATATTATCTCTAAAAGAATGAGGGAATTATTCTCCTCATGGATAATTTTGGAGTAACAAATTATCTAAAATAAACTATACTGTTTTTTAATGATGTCTGTGCACGTGAATTTAAAGAAATCAAGAGATCTGCTGTCACTTTGGTGCCCAGGGTTCCTACAGATTTCTACAAGTTAAATGTAAGACTTTCTACGACTTTTTTAAGACTACTCGGAACAGAATTTAATGCCTATTTCACACCCATACAAAGACTAACAGCTGCACGTGTGTTGGGCTGAATGTTCTGTGATCTTTTCTCAGTGAAAAGTTAGCGATAACTAGTTTCTAATTTCAGCATAAATTGTTAAATTGGAAAGGGTGGAACTAAGTAGACTAACGTTACTTTCTTTACAGTTTGGACATTTCCCAGGTACCTTTAAACACAATACAGTGAACAAGTTTATGGCAACATAACTTAAGACCTACCATATAAAATGGAATACCCTTTAAAGACTTTTTAAGGTATTAAATGCAGATTTGTAAATTCAAAACTTTAAAGACTTTTTAAGATTTTAAGACCCCTGGTAATAATTTAATTCTTATTTAAAACTGTATTCTAATAATCTGACTGAAACAGTTTGGGAGCTGATGTGAGAACAGCGTCAACCATTAACTTGCTATTTTGTCAAACAGGAGCTGTTTGATTTGTGTTTTGTGTGTCTGTTTCGGTGTGAGTCAGTCATGTCAACACAATTAGATGGCTGTTACCATAGTAACACCACACCAAAACCCCACCCCTCCCTCTTTCATGGGAAAAGGTCCAACTCCTCCACTCCCTCTACTCTGACCACACCTCTTCTCATCACACATGCACTTATCAGCGTGTGTGTCCACTCCCACTTTCACTCCTTTGTCTGTACATTTGCTGGGCGTGTGCGCGTCTTACCAACAAGGATCAGAAGTATGATTATGATCGGCAGAAGAGTGAAGTTGATCGTGCAGCACAGAGCCGAACACGAGATGATGAAGGCGATGAGGAGGAGGAGGAAGCCGATGACCATCAGAGCAGCTACAGCCTGGGCCCACGCTGCAGTTAAACACACAAACACACAAATTAGACACAGACAAAACGTACAAATCCCATCATATTTAGATTACAGTTTGTGCTGCTGCTGTTCTTGGACTCAGAAAATACATAGCGACAATTGGAGCTTTTCAAGAAAGGCGAAATAAACTCAGACGTACCTGAAAATAAAAACTGAAATAACTAGCAACGTAAAAGAAACAACCATATACTAAAGGCTAAAACGTAAAAGGAAAAGTTAAGAATGTGCATGAATATTCTAACAAAATACAATACACAGTATCTGCTATAGAAATAAAAAGTGCTAAATCTTACATACTTTGACAAGATGAATTAGAAAATAAATGAAGTGCAGTTTGTCTAATGTTTTATATGGATTTGTGTAGATTTATGTAAGATTAATAAATGTTATGATTGAACTAAGTCGGCTGAACATCAATATTGTCCAGTATTTGCTGATATTTTTATATTTATATCAAATGGTATACATGATGTTCTGCTCAGTACTGTGTGTGTTATCAAGTGCCTTATATTATGTTTAGTGCTTTATATATTGTGTTTTTATTTGGTAATTTTGATTCATTATTTGTTGTTATAACTGTATTTGCTGTGTTTCACTTAGTGTTGTTTACTGGCCTATACCTCAAACAACTAATTTCGTTTTATTCTCATGTATTTGTAGGATTGAATGACAATGAGACAGATGTTTCCCTGCTGTGTTATACTAGGTTAAGGTTTTTTTTCATATTTATATGTTTCGATCTATTTTCATTCAAAGATAATGTGATGACAGGCTTATCTTTTTAATATTTCTAATGAATGTGTATTTGTTGATGAGGTAAATAACAAAAAACAGAATAAAGAACCAGAAAAAAACATCAGTACCAGTATTGTTTCTCAGCCAAAATGTCATTCCAGCTACTGGTATCAGTATAAACTATCGGTGCATCATTTATTAGAAGGAATGTGAAAAGTGAATATATTAATATATGCAGGCAGTGTCTCTAAGGAGAACATGTAGCTCAGAGACAAATACACCTTTAGACTAATACCCACTTGCTCATTAATTCATAAAACCCCAAACTATAGGAACTATAACATTTTTAACTAAATTTTTCTTCTTTAGTGTTGAAAATCTGGCAATTTTCACTACTTTTTTTCATTATTATTATGGAAACATTCAACTTATTGTCTATTTCTATTACAATAGTGGGTTTTACTATCGTATACATATATATTAATTTGTTCATTGTCAACTAGTAAATTAAATGATGAATGCATTTTTTTATTAATTAACTGGTTAAAGTTTGCATTATTATTATTATTTTTTTTTTAATGGTCTAACTCCATCTTTTATCATTTAGATATTGTCTGGTTTCTTTTCTCCTCTGTTATAATTTTTATTATGGTCCAAACAAAAAATTTAAGGACGCCCTTTTTCAACCTTTCTGTGACACTGTTTTTCATAACTTTCACAATTTTTTCATGAATCACGAAAATATTCAACAGTTTAATCAACAATGAAAATATTCATTATTTACAGCCCTGTTGTATAATTGTCTTAGTATTACGAATGCTTTAACGTTCACTTGATGGCATATCTGTTTCTGTTTATTCTGTTTATTTTCTATTGAGGATCCCCATTAGCCAACGCACAAATGACAGGCTAGTCTTCCTGGGATCCTCTTTAAAAAAAGTTCAGGTTACAAAATAACAATACACAGATCCAGTTACAGTAAAAAAGAAAAGAGAAGAAGATGTTGATGTGTTTAACTACAGTATAGTCTTGTTGATATTAATATTGCTGCACCATTAGTATCTTGAGCTGATCATATTTTTATGATTTTGTAAAATATTCAGTATTCTCCAGTAAAGACATATTAAGTCAGAAATTTTATGACCTACCCATGACCTTTTATGACCAAATTTTATGACCTACCTCAGGTCCCTCTTATGTACACTAGTAGCTTCACTTCTCTAAATATCATGTTTTTACTCAGGCAGTGGCGTCAGTGTTTTACATTTTATTCTGCTTTTTCGACTGTATTTATGTCACAATCTGCGAAAAAATAATTACTTCGGTGTGTTTACATGTAGCAAGATGGAGAAAAACTGCCTGAACTTGTGCCACACCCTTCATTTTCCCTTTCTTTATCTTCTGGTACTGCATGTTCTTCTGACATGGCCTCTGTCATTATAAGGAGTTTTACCACAGATTCACTCCCAAAGTCTAAAACAGGCCGCGTGTGGCTTTTAAAGTACGTATGTAAATGCAAAATGTATTGAAAGTACCTGATGGTGCTGTTTAAAGGAACATATTAGACTTTAAAACATGCAGAACCACATTCACTGACATGGAAAGTTATGTTAAGTGCAGTTCAAGATAATCTATGTACACTGAGCCTATATAGCCCGGCCTGCTGAACACTCAGACTACTGTTACTGGATCAGCCCACACCCTAAATTATTCACATTTATGTGTTAGGGTGTGTGTGCATGTTCAGTAATGCCTCACCTGCCTCAGCCTCGGGCATTTCTCTCAAACACATAGACATACACCTGACTAGTTCGACTGGTTCACTTGGATTGAAACATAACTGTTCTCTTTTCCACAGTAGAAACACTGTCATGTTATGCGTCAAATGATTGTAAATCCAGACTCATCCAGTGCTTCAGCGGTAAATATATTACTCATACAGTACATTACACATAACAGCTGCAACACTTACAGCTATTTGTTTTTATCCGTCTTCATGATATGTGTCTGTAACCCTTAAAGACCTAAACAACGTCTACTGATCTAAAACTGTTGAGCCACTAATCCTACCAGTCCTTTTAAATAATTTAGGTAAAATGTAGTTTCTCAGCTTTTCATCATCATCAGATATGACCCATTTGGAGGTTCAGAGGCTCTATAGTGAATGTAGAAACACTGTCATCTTCTGCAACAATGATTCACCAATAAAACACATGTAGTTTAATAAATAACAGTGGTTGAAGATGCTTGTTTTTATGCTCAGTTGATGATATACTTTGATGAAAAAGTCCTATTTTCTTCGGTTTTCTCTGTTTTGATATAATAACCTTCAAATTTACTTTTATGAACATCAAAACGATCAGTCAATGATATCTAGGAAAATGCAAGATTTACGCTGAAAAACACAAAATACAGAAGATAATATTATAATAAGTGGTGATACATCACTTAGGAAAGGTTAAATGTAGAAAAAAAAATAGTTTTTTTTTCTTTTAGGGTTAAAAACAAGCCATGAGTAAATGTTGACAAATGAAGAATGAGTAAATGTTGCAACTAAAAAGGAGCCATTATAAAGAACAACACACCATTTTGTAGGACCATGCTAGGTTAATGGTGACGCAGTTGGACTTCTGAAACAAATGTACACATTTATTCACTCAAATGACACATGAATCCAAAGGTGAATTATGACAGATTTATGGAAAACTTACAATGCATAATGTGAAACCTTTACTCATGTTTTGTGTGTTTTGTTTTTTTTTTAAATCATAGTTTATGACATTAACAGGGAGGCAGGGTATGTTTGAGGTCATAAACTACAAAACTACAATACAGACAATGAACTGGAGCCTGATGAGCCTATTGCTGATTTTCAGATTAAAGGGGTCATATTTTGCTAAACCTACTTTTATTAGTCTTTGGTTCATTTATTTGTGTGTTTGGATCCTAATAGTTCATAAAGATTGAATTTGAACCCTCCAGGTGCTGCAAAGCTATCTTTATATTCATTTAGGCAAAAATCGAGTGGATTTCTACAACCTGTTTTAATTCCTTAATTTGTTACGTCTAGGTAAGTCACAACATTTGCACATATAAGGTCAAGACTTCCGACGAACATTTCTCTGAGTACGACAATAACTGTTTATCAGCAGCAGCAGTTGTAGTTCATACTGAAAATATGTCCAAACTTCAAGCCGATTACCTAAAATGTTCAGTTGTTGGTTGTATTAACGAACACAAGTGGCTGAACGAGACAGAAAGCACGGTCAACAACCTGGAGGGGGAGGGGTGTGAAGTGGCTCATGTGCATGTAAAGGGCCAGCGTTCAAAACGACCTTTCTGGTGTCATTACTCAGAAACAGGGTGTGGAGTTGAATTAATGAAGATTTCAGACCCAAACATAGCATTTACAGTTTATGTAGACCAGAGGGAAATCTTTTACAATTCATAATTCCATTTTAAAAAAGCAAAATATCACTCCTTTAACATGCATTCACAGTTAAAGATGCATTCAGGCCCTGTTTGCAGAATCTGAAAACCTCCCATTAGTCTGATTACACCCATGAAACCCATGTAGTTTCTCCTTTTAAATGGAGCCAGTTACGGTTTTACAGGACTTCATGAACAAAAGACACCCTCAGTCTGAACGAACCGAATAGCATTAACACTGGATCGTATTTAAGATAAGAGTAACAGGGACAAGTTGCTTTGTCAGTAAAATGGAAAACATTGCAGTTGATTCATCATTGCAGCATTTCATAATCTCTCTGGATTAGAGTTACACCTCGTAGTTGTTTAACATTACAACAGGTTCAACTTGTCATCAAGGGTTGCCTGCCTTGTGGACTCTTACGTTAACCCACTTACTTTACAAATACACAGACTCTGACCCACATGCCGAGCACAGAGGCCTGTTCTCAGTCAGGATTGATGTTTGTCAAAGACTTTCACAAAGGCAGATCGGAGGACGCTTGGGGACGCCTGCTCAAGTCTACAAATCTCTGTAAAAATTCTCTTGCAGCTGCTGCAGTTTCGATTCAGTTAAATTAAATGTACTGATGATGTATTTATCAGCAATAATGTGGTATGTTTTATCACAGCATAATGGGAAATGTCTTAGTGTTGCTAATGAGAACTAGTTCCATAACAAATACTGGGGTTTGAAAAGTTCTATTGTCTATTGATGAAACGTTATGAAGCCCAACCCAAATGTTATGTATCATACATCCACCAATTATATGCTCTGCCTATTACACAGTCATTGGAAAATAAAAACATGTTCATTCTTGTCATTCAGTTCCTGGGAATACAATGATCCCATCTGAACCGGAAGCGGCTTAAAAACATTTACCAGGAGGTCTATCTGGTATGACGCCAGATCTATGATGTCTTGCAGCACAACTGCTCATTGCTACTGTCCTAGTCATGACAACTTCCTCAGTATTCTGACCAGAAAGATATCCCTAAGTGATTAAGCTCACAGCCAAGAAGCAGGAATGCTCAGAAAAACCGCAGGGCAAAAATGTTCTCAAACTAAGTCTCAGCCAGTGCTCTTCTGGCAGCTGCGTTTCATCCTTTTGTTTAAGTGCTGAAGTCCTGCTGAGAGAACAGGAGATCTGGCCAAAACAGTAGCAACACACAGATCTGGACAAAGAGCAAACTACTTGTTGCACCAAAATGTATTTCTAGTCTCTTCAGGAGCAGCTGAAAAATACTTCTTACATAAGCGTCATCTTTGTTTTTGTTCACATGTGAGCAAACCACTACTTCATGCAGGTTCTCTTCTTCCCATTCATTACAAAGTAATAATATGGTCTTTGTCGGTGACCATTGGTGTGAAACAGCACAAATACAACCTGAGAACCTCCGTGTGCAGATTGAAAAACATGTCTGCCATCTGAAAAAGAGTCTCTGATTTGAGGTGAAGGTTGCAAATGTCCAAAAACTAGCAGAAGTTTCACACTATTTGTCTATAAAACTCATTTTTATGACTAATATTGTTCAGATGCGATCATAGAGTTCAGTAATATTACAGCAGTTTTTGAAGTAAATGTAGCTCATTTAGTGTTGGTGGTAGCAATGGCAGAGCCTCCTATCTGAAAAATACACTTTGTTAATAATAAAAAAAAAAACATGTTCTTTTCTGGCAGAATGGAAGAAAAAAAAACAAGATTTCTTTAGCTTTGTTTTTCAGATGGGAGGTTTTTCTTTTTAGCCATCGCAGCTGTAAAGTAAAAACTGATATGAGACACATCTATTGTTCATATTAAATTATGACTATTACAATCTGACCGAGAAATTATGCATTTTCAACAAAACTATAATATTTTACAAGACACCAGAGCAATTATAATCATTAGATTTCTTGTACTTACTTTATTTGACGTTATATAGGGATTATTGCAACAGGATAAGTTATTACATCCCTCTAGTTGTGTTATTAACCTCTGTGTCTGTGTTTTTCAGACGCACAACTGCCAGTTATTCATCTGTGAATTATACTGTCTTTAAATCCATCGCCTTCTGTGTCCCTGAAGTGTCAGGTTTGTGTCAGAGTCGCCCATATCTCAGCTGGATCTGACATTTTCAGGTTGTTTGTTTACAGGTCAAAACACAAAGAGACTTGACTGACACTGACGGGAAACAGAAAAGGAGAAAAATACTCTGATTCCCACATCAGCAAATGTTTGGCTTGGCTCAAATAAATGCACTTTATCAGAATATTATGTGTTGCAACTACAAATTGGTGTTCAGTGTTGAGGAATTTTCTGTATTTTAGTACTTGGATTGAGCGTGAGTTTATGCTGTGGGTGTTTTAATCTCATTATGTGATTATGAATTACACAAATACACTAAGATGAGATTTAAAACGATTTCATCTGAGGTGTCACAGTCTGATTAAATGTCTTAAACACCTGCATGAAACATTTTCCCTGTTTGTTTGTTTTGTTTTTTTCTACAAGTGATAAGAGAATAACTAGAATACCAGAGAGGAGCAAAGTTCAGTGGCAGTGTGTGACAGTAGGCCTCCCTCCTCCCTTCAGCCTGGACTTTTTTGGCTGTTGCTAGAGGTCGAGTCCTTCGTGTTACAGGCGAATGTTACATTTTACGCCGCGTCAGGACATGAAGACGCGCACGAAACCAAATCCTGACCCTGGATGCGTAAAGTCAGGACACTGCCTCTGTTTCTGCTCATCCCCTCGGGTGTTACTCAGTGTTTTGAGCTGTCTGTTACGTGTTTTTACGTGCTCTAACTAACACTGTGGACACTTACAGAACTCCATGAGCGACTTGCAGTCCCAGTGGTCGTTCCTGCCTCGGCACTGATCCCACATATTGGCGTAATGAGACTTGGCGTCCTCGTCCTCGACCCATCCCGAGGTGGCGGCGATGGCGATGAGGTCAAAAATAAGGGCGAAGAGCAAAAGCAGGGGCAGAATCCACCTGCATCTGGGATAGGCGATACCACAGCGAAACATGACCGAGGATCAGTGTAGCTGGAGCTGGGGGTGAAAAAAAAAGGGCGAGCGGCGGTGAAGTAGTCCGTCCGGTGACTGCGTTCAGCGCGTCTTTACGCAGAGGAAAAGTCGGCGCACAGACTATAAGAGATAACAAAAGCTAGCTCCACCCGAACCTGTAATGCTTCCCTGGCTCACAGAGAGGTGTATATCAGACAGGCCCAGCCCCAAATGTGTCATATTACACTCCCAGAGATACACACCGGATGTGTCTGACCTGTGCGCATTTCACCGGAAACCCCAACAACACAGATTAGTTCTTGAGGTGGCCAACTTGTTGAAAATGTCTGAAACTGCGCCAGGTAGGTCTGGATTAATCTGTGGATGGGTGAGGCAAGATAGAAAAGGAGACAGGAGAGGTGAGGTGCATTGTATGTGTTTAACCATTAGGTGGCAGCACAGCTCAGTCAATGTTGGACCTATTCAAATCCTGAAGGAAAACTACACAGATTCAGAAAATTTTATTCATCCCATACGGGCACCCTGGAAAAAAATCAAAATCTTACCTAGTGTATTTTTTACATTTCTAGTCAAAATATCTCATCACATTTAAAATAAGACATAATCACCTAAAAAGTAACTTTTCAGTGAGATATAAAGAACTTATTTTTAGACAATAGTTCTTAAAAATGTTATTTCAAGAAATTTTACCAAGAAAATTTTTACTTGTTCCAGTGGCAGATTTTTTTTTAAATTTTATTGTATTTTATTTTATTTATTTATTTTTGCTTAATTCAAGCAAAAACATCTTGTAATTTCATTTTTTGGGGGGGGCATTTTTCCAGTGCAATTCATTTGCAGCTTACCACAGACATGACCCAATATTCAAAGTACAATGTGACAAACATGAATCAGTATACAAATACAAGATAGGTCACTGGAAGACAACTACAAATAGATAGATACATTAAATAATCAACAATAAATAAACAATAAATACCAGTGCAGGGTGAAAGACCCTGTTAGTTCTGCTAACACTAAAAAATGTCATATAAAATGAATGCTGTCAGAGTTTCAAAGTGTGACGGCTGAAGGTACTAACACCATACTAAAAACACTGCACTAATTTTAATTGCATGTTGAAACATGTGTATTACCTCAAAAATACATGTGTATTACCTCAAAAACAATAAATGTATGAAAAGAAACAGTATTAGTGAGCATTAAAATGGTTCTTGTCAGTGTTTTATGCCACTGTTGTCCATAAAGTTGTATATTTGTACTCATTTTGTTTTCAGACACATTTCTCTTTTTATTCCTATTTATACACATCAGTATCGCATTTGACCTGGTAAAATGATTACATACTAAGTCCCAGTTGCACTTTATCTATTGAAAATAAATCACATTGTCACAATCAGTTCATGAGAAGAGGTAAAAAAGATTTTATTCCAATTTTATCGCCTAGTGGACAAGAGTTTCACAGCTTTATTAAAATGAAAACAAAACAAAAAACACACAAAAAAAAAACTCTGTCCACTGCAAAGGACATTCCATGAAATAAATAAATAAATAGGTATATGTATCTGAAAAAACTGTTGTTTCCAATCAAGGCAATTATTTAATGTAAAAAAAAAAAAATTCCCAAACTTGTACTTATTGGGTCTCAGGAGGTTATAAGCAATAGCATATTCATAATATTGCTGTATTAAAGAAAGAAAGAAAGAAAGAAAGAAAGAAAGAAAGAAAGAAAGAAAGAAAGAAAGAAAGAAAGAAAGAAAAAGAAAGACATGCCATTATTAGTCCCTCAATGAAGAAATTAAATTTTTCCACTCTGTTGTTATTTTGTACACACACTGATGCTCAAACACACACACATGCACAATAGAACCAATATACATGCACTTAATGAGCGAGCGAGCAGCCATATGGTTACACACCCCGAACAGTTGGGGGTTCAGTGCCTTGCTTAAGGGCAACTTGGCAGTGCCCAAGTGGCAAACTGGCACCTCAGGTACCAGTTCACATAACACATTGAAACTGTCAAGAATTTAGATTTGGCATTTTTTTCTTGTTAACAATTTAAAAAATAATAGTAATGATTTGCATTTCTTTGTCTCTGATGCAGCCACACCTTTTGAAACATCAAAAAGATTTTACTTACATTTTTTAAATTTAAATATTTCAAATAATATTTGAGATTGTGTAAAATTTTAAGGGTGTCTGTAAATCTTTTCTTCTCTATTGTATGACACCCTGTCCTGCAGTAGATACAAAAAAATCACACAAAATAAACCGTAATTTTCAGCTTTGATGTAAAATTTGTGTGGAAAAAAAACACAGAAATATTAACTACATCTATGTCTGTACATGTTTGTTTGTTTTGTACATGTCAGTGTCGGAGTACAACTCTCCATTGTTGTTCATGTCAAGGCTTGTTAAGAATTCAGTTTTTCATGTACAACTTGACTCATCGGTTGCGTGACCTGAACAGTGACTTGATTGTCTTGTGTGACTTTTAGCAGGGGCTCAACTCGTCTAGATTTTCACCACAGAAACTTAGCATTTGCACGAGATTTAAAGGTTAAGACACAATACTAACTCATTGTTTGTACATGTGACTTATTCCCACCTTGGCTTTATACTCTGTTGGTAGTTTAATCTACAGCAATGTGTCATATTCTGTATCAGAATCAGCTTTAATGGTCAAGTATGTGAACACATAGAAGCTATTTGGCTTTGGTTTTTCTTAGCTCACCATGTACAATTTCAACATAAATCCAAACACACTTAAACATAGACCTAATATAAACAAACATTCAACTAGAGACAAGGACAACAATAGATTGAGAATAGTTAAGCTAAATATGAATAACTGGGTAGAGGTGCACAGAGATCCGGTCTATTAAAAATATATGTTTATGTATATATTATTTACAGTGGATTTATATTGTCATCATCATTGTTATCATCGCCGTCCTGTGAGAATCACCTCTAAAGTCACCTTTTCATGAGTTCAGACAGATCTGATTCCACATTTTCCAGTTAATCCAAGAGGTGTTTCATACAGTTTATTGAGCAGAAGCAGGGGAGGGTTTATTTCAACCCAGAAATGAACACTTACAGAAATAGTTCTGAATTCAGCATTCTTCTCCAGTCAAAATAGAAACATCTTTCAAAGAAGATAACAAGCACATTGTTATGAATCTCAACCTGCATGGATGCTTTATATGACCTGGTGTGGACAGATTCATTTGTCAGTTCAGAGCGCTGGAGGTGAAAGGGAGGTACAGAAGGTACTGATTTGGATCCTTTTGTTTAGCCTGTGCTAATACATATTGTTTACCTCATAGTGTAATTGCCTTAGTCATGTTTTAACCAAATTGTGATACTTGTGTAACTTTACTCTCCTAACACTGTGGATTCATTTTGCATCCTTAGTCACATCCTGAAAAAAATATGACTAGCAATTATGCAATGAGGCTAATGATATGTACATTTAACCCATAAAGACCCAGTGTGACTTTTGTGGCTGTTTGTAAATTATTTTTTCTCTCTATTTAACCTTTCCTAAGTGATTTATCACCATTTATTATAATATTATCCTCTGCATTTTGCATTTTTTCAGTGAAAATCATCTATTTTCCTTTGTTTAATTCACTGATCATGTAGATGTTCATCAAAGCTCAGAGTAAATTCAAAGGTTATTGTAGCAAAACAGAAATTTGTGAAGAAAAAGTGACTTGTTCTGTAAAATCTATCATTAACTGAACATAAAAACAAGTTTCTCTAACCACTGTCATTGCTCAAACTAAGTAAAACTGGGCGTTACTGATGAATCCTGATGTTTCCACATTCACTATGCAGCTCCTGAACGTCCAAATGGGTCATATCTGATGACCATGAAATGATGACAAACTGCATTTTACCTCAATAATCTTCATGTATTGATAGGATTAATGGATGAACTCTTAAACAGTTTAGATCAGCAGATGCTTTTGGTTGACAGTGGATGTTTGGGTCTTTATGGGTTAAGTTTGTCTAGAGTTATTCTATTGAACTGTTTCCTGATTGCTACCATTCATTTCTCTGATTGCACATACATTCTGCATCATCCTGACAAGTTCATTTCCAATCGTTGCATGTTTTACTTTTGCACAGTCTGACCTCTCCAATCTATCAGATATGTGTTAACAACATTAAGCACCAAGTATACTATTTGCTACTTTTAATTATTACGTGCGCATATATGTCTCTTTGTGCAAAAACCACATTCATTCCTCTCATTCACCACCTAAAATAAAAGGTTAAAGGACTCTTAGTTCCCTGTGTTTTAACTGACAAACCAGTAACAGTACGGTGGACTCACTCAGATTTTACACTCTTTTTCTCACATAACTGTGAAATTATAACCCACTCCAGGTCATTCATTTTCCGTTTCATCCTCTGACATTGCATTTGTGATGTTTCCAATGAAAATGTGTTTTGTTTTGGGTTTTTTTCTTCTTTTTTGTTCCCATATTTTAGGCCCTTCATCACACTACAACAAGAATAAATTCAATCATGCAAATTTATGAAACATTTATTACAAAACAATAAAACAATATTAGCCACTGGCATCAAAAAGATATTATTATTATTTTCTGATAGCTAATATTGGTCAACAGTGCTTATATTTCCTGTGTCTGATGTACAGCCAATATATACAGTATGTGCATTCCCAGTTTAATCAATACACAAAAATGCACCATGAACAGACAGTTAAAAACATATATTTGAACATTTTTTCATAAACCTGAGAGACGTAATGTAGCCTACAATAATTTATGGTTCTAAAACATGCATTACACACATGTAATATGTGCATTACCAGAATGAAGTCCATGCAACCTTAAGTGTTAAAGAGGACATGACACAAGAGATGGCAGTGTTAGTCCAGTATGTTAGTTATGACTGACAGCCATGACTCATCATTGACTTTTGCTCTAGCGGTCAAATTATTTAGTTACACTGTAAATATATACAGTGGCAAAAAAAAATTATGTGAAAAAAACATTTTCACCATGAATTGGTCATAAAATATGATCTGACACGCATCAAACATATTGATCATAATGTAATATCAAGCAAACAATTATAATATTTCATGTCTTTACTGAACACAGCTATTAAACACTCGCAGTGGTGGTAGTGGTTTTAGGCAGACACGGGTCCGGTTCTGGCTCTGTTCTTGAGTTTCAGAACCTTGGTTTTAGCGGGAGAACGTTAATACAGATTCCTCCTCTACTTCACACTTGTCTTCACAACCTAGGACATGACACGCCCACTGATGATGTCACAGTTCGTGAGGAAGAAACAACTTTTTTTGGTTCCAGCTGAGAACCAACTTTTCAGGTTCTGAAGCTATTTTTTTTCCAGTGCGAACACGTCGGCTGGTTAGGGAACTGGAACTGTGTGAAATTGTGAAAGCCCTGACACTGCTGCTGGAAAAAGCACTAACTCCAAAAAGAGCTAATAGGAGTCAAGAATTACCAAATTTGAAGCAGGGGTGGCCATGGCTCAGGAGGTGGAGCGGGTCATCCAATAACCGAAAGGTTGGCGGTTTGAATCTCGCTGTCCTAGTTATGTGTGTGTGTGTGTGTGTGTGTGTGTGTGTCCTTGGGCAAGACACTTCACCCTCCTTGCCTCCAGTGCTGCTACTCACACTGGTGTATGAATGTTCAGAGGGGCTGTAGGCAGCTGTGGCTACAGATGTAGTTTACCACCACCAGAGTGTGAATGCGTGAGTGAATTAAAAATGGATGCACTGTACGCGCTGTGAGTATGTGCTCATACAAAAGTGCTGTATAAATCTAATCCATTAATTAAGTTCAGTCAACAAAACAAGATTTGAGCCACTTTGCCTTTAAAAAACAAAAACACTACAATTTGCATTCACATGACGCATCCGCTGGTGTAAACCATGCCTCCGATGACCCTCAGTCAGGAATTGTTGATTTATATAAAAGCGGAAGGAGTTACTTTTGGGATCCACCAGTCCACATTTAGATAAACTGTTTAGAAATAGACAAACACCCAACCATGCTGACCCTAAGGCCACAACACAGACAGCTCAGTGAGGTAAACAGAACCTACAATAACAGCTAAAGGCTTGAAGGAATCACTGGAACAGGTTAACGTTTCTGTTCATGAGTACAATACATAAAGGACTGAACAGGCACGGTGTCTGTTCATACAATTTTACACTCATTCTTTCAATGTCACAGTCAGAGCTGCAGACTATTAACCCTGCAGAGAGCTACAACCACGAGTAAGACTTGGAGATAAATCTGACAATCACTTTTAGATGATAAATACTAGGAAATAAGAAGTAAATTGATTCAGTTTTACTTTCAGAAGGTCATTATCTTACAAATAAAAAAATAATGTTGGCAAATCTATTATTGTCCAATTCGCCGTCTTGATTTCCTGTACATTCACATCAGGAAGCGACAAAATGAATGGTCTCTGTCACCAAAACTAAATCAGTTTCCAGTGTTTGCAGTAGTTTTAAGAAACCATCCACTGCCATTAGGATATTTTCACAGTCTGTTTTAACTTCCTGCTCTCTCAGATAAAGACAGGAAAATCACTCTCCTCTAATCTCTGTTTATGTCAACACTGCACACACTCTGGATGATCAAGTATCTCTCTGTCTTCCCCTCGTTTCCTGTTCGCGCTGCCTTCGCCTCCTCTAAAAAAAATCACCTCGATCCAAACAAACACTTACACATCCACTCAGTCCTTATCTAAGTGGTAGTCTGGCTTTCAATCTGTGTTGATAAGAAGCGGATCTTCTAGACTATTTTTATTTGTTTTATTGTGTAACAGGTTTTGTAAAATGTGTCATCTTTTTCCATTTTATTATATCAGATTGTTGTTCTTGCTTTATTTCCATCTTATCTCCTACATGTCAGTCATATTACACTGAATACTTCATCATTTAATTACTAAAATCAACTGCATGTTATAAACTGGCCACTTAATCATAAGTGCTAATGCTACAGAATACATTTTGGGGTATTTTAGCACCAGTGTGCCTATGCTTATAATTCTTTACATCACCACACCTACAATTTCTACAGAAATATATGTTCACACCAAGGTTATAATAGTTTTGGATTTTTCATTAAAGTTTAGTTTTATTTAGTTTGACTTTTTTTCTCTAATTCATTTCGTTTTACTTAGTTTTTAGAGCAGGTTTGCTAGTTTTTATTAGTTTCTGTTTTTCTAAATGTTTAGATTTCGTATGAGTTTTTTCATATGTTTTATCTTCCTCACCGTCGTATTCAAATAAATCCCATACAGTACTCTCCTGCTTTCCCCAAACTTTAGTCTCTATGTTTCCAGGTAGAGTGGGGATGAGAGGCCGACTCTAAATGACAAGTGACGGACTGTGAAGTGCCACATGGTGCCGCCAGCTAAAATTGCTCGAGCAAAATAAATCGATTTCATATCAATCTAACACTGACAAAGAACAAAACAAAGGAAATTTTATCCATAATTTTTATATGTTTTAGTTAGTTTTGTAAGCACACAATACAGTTTCAGTTAGTTAGCGTTTTTTCTTTTAATTATAGTTTTAATTTATTTCAGTTAAGGAAAATGTTTTTTCTATTCTAGTTTTCATCATTTCTCTAGTTTTTGTTAAAGATAATAACCTTGGCTCACACATAGATGATTTCAGCCCTATTCACACAGGACTAATGTTACCAAGTACAAGTGTTACAAGTTTTGACCCTATTGCAGCAAACACAGAGTTCTTGTGACAATATTAATCCTATGGAATCGACATCTCTGTGATTTAGACTCATTAGGAGTAACATTTTTGTTCCTTCACACACTTCTTCAGCTATTTCCCTGGTTGATAAACTATCAAGGCTGTCTAGTGATGATAAATGAAAGGTTGAAAAGTGTTGTGGGTGGAAATTCAGGATGCTCATGTCATGATACACCATGGTTAGTCACTGAAGGAGCTAATTTGAATCCTTCACAAAAGCAACATCTCAGAAGATGATGAAATGGATGACATGCATGACACTCTTTAACAGTTCTCTGTAAGCGGTGAAACTGCTCTCGACATCAGAGAAGTGGGCCAATGTCAGTAAAAAAAAACAGACGTGGCTTATTTTGTGTGAATGTCACATGAAACACAAACATGGGCGGTTGATTTCCAAATCACTGGAGCTTCAAAGGTTATATTAATCCCATGAGAAAAGGGCTTTTGTTGATTGTTGACTTTTGCTTGTCAAATCTGGAAATGCACAGGAGTGTATGGAATAATTATGGTGAGGCATCAGGTCAAAATGAAAACTTCTGACCAGGTCTTTGGTTTATATTGTCTGTACATTGTGTTTGATGCCACAAAAGGAAATATCTTCATGCTGCCAATCTAAATGGATAAAAGTAAGTGTCATATTTGGCCAAATTTACAATGAGTTTTAGTTATGATCAGATGTTTACATACACCTTGGTTAAATGCAATTAACTTTTCACAGCTCTGAGGATTTCATTTGTGTTTTATTCTGTTCTATTCACAGAAGCTGAAATTTTATAAGCTCTAAACAGCCTGGAAGCTTCCATAAATTGATGATCTGAGAAACTTATGAGATATTTTAGACTTTGGGAGTGAACTGGGGGTGGAACTCTCAGGCGTCCCTTCAGACCCAGTGTCCTTTTGCTTGTCATCATGGGAAAATAAAAAATAAAAAAAAACCAGACAAGACCTACAGGAAAACATCCTCTGTACGTTTGTTTCCTCCTAGGATAAATTTTAAGACGTCACATTTATCTGTGGAGAAAAAACAGCACACAGATATAAACGGCAGGAGACCACGCAATTGTTGAATTATTGTTGGATGCCACCTGTTGTGACTCCTGATGATGGATGGATTTTGATCCAAAAGCAACTCAAGATAACAGAAAAAAACAAAACAAACTAAAGCTGTTGGATGTTATATAGTGTATTAAAATCTGAAAAGCTATATTTTAACACATTTAACCAAGGTCTATGTAAACGTCTAACCTTGATAAATGACTTAAACCATTAAACAATTCCTTTTCTGTTACCTGCAGATCTAATGAGCAGAATCTGGGTTCAGTCTGAAGCTTTAGAATCACATACAGTTGCTGCTTTAATGGTACAGGCTGTAGTTTTCCTCTAGTTTAGTTGCAGAGTTCATCAGGTTAGATTCAGATTGACTCCAGTGGCATTGAGGGTAAAGTATGAGCTCTGAAACGAGTCAGATGCTAAGCAGTGAAGCGTGGAATGTGAACTCAGCAACCTCGTCTCCTTCAAAGTGTAAGAAAATGTTTGCTCACAGTTTCCTTCTCCTGGCTGCGTTATTTACTCACGATGCATTGATTTCACAGAGTTAGATACAGTTGGGAGCAGTAAGCATGCCTATCACTTCCTGCTGTTTTTACAACTTAGCAGATGCACCACTAAGTTCTGATGTTCCTCAAGTTCATCATGGTATAGCACTGCCCTCACTAGTGCTCCTGCTGGAGGGTCTGAAGTCCTGACATAAGACCACCAACCTGTACAGGTTCAGGATGACCACCAGGAAGTTCTTAATGGCAAAGAAAACTAACATCTGGTGGAAGACGTTAAAGTAGGTCATGACAGTGAGCCTGACCACGAGGAACGGCCCGTCCTGAATGAAAAGGGCCTCCACAATGTTCCATATGTCCGTGCTGTGTTTAGTCAAGAGGGAGACCTCCTGGGCCCCCTCCTCACCGTCAGTGTCTGGCTTTGAGTTCACCACTACAGGAGACAAAAACAAGACAAACATTGTTAATGTATTTCCTCAAAGGCCTTCTGGTTCTGCATAAAAGCCTTTTATTCTCATTAAGAACTGAGTAAATGTCTTACATTTCCTGGCAAGCAAATAAAATCTTAATTCTCTCATGCCACATTAAACACATTAATAAAGATCCATATGGGGCATCAATATTTGTTTTGGAAGCATCACATAAACATATGCAGCTGCTTCGGTAACTGCAGTATTAACTTTACTTGACCTACTGAGTAAAGTTAATACTGTTTACTTTTAGTTCTGTGTTTATTTTTCAAGTCGCTGCATTTATTTGTAATGTTACCAAGCTTTAACCATTAAAAATACATTTTATTTCTCTATTGTCTCAATTGTCAGCCACCAGATAACTTATGAATGAACCTCATTTCATATATTTCCTTTTAGTCTAATATTTCTGCACTTGAATGTTAATTGTTTTGTGAATAAAACTGAGATGAATCCACAGTTATCTGTAGGATCCCAAGAGAGGATGATATAAAAATGTAAACTTGTCTAGAACAAATACAAATCTGTACAAAATATGAAATGAGAACTGAGAAATGAGAACTGTTTTATGACACATGGACCAATAAACCAAACATTCT
>JAPQRP010000009.1:18451326-18486705 GCA_037367295.1 Apogon hyalosoma | reverse complement strand
AACTTTTCAGGCACTAATTACATCAATACACATTAGTAATTCAGATGATATGCAGTTTCTCCTTTCACCTTTTCATCATATATAATAACCTCTGAATTTGCTCTGAGCTGTTATGCAGATCTACATGATATGTGAATCGAATAACATTTTCACTGAAAAATGCAAAACGCTGAGGATAATATTGTAATAAAGAGTGATAAATCACCTAAGAGAGGATAAGTAGAGAAACATTCAGTTGGATTTTACCACAAAAATAGGTCTAGGTCTTTATGAGTTAATAATCCAATTACTATTTAAGCAGTGACATCATTCACATCTCATGAATCATGATGCTATTAGGACGATTCACTCATTCTAAATACATCAGATTAGATCCGATCTGACCCAATTATTTGTCAAATGCAGGTTAACACACAGGTCAGCCATGCAATGAAATACTATGGACAAAACAAACCAATTATTTCACTATTCACAACACTAGAAAAACAATAAATGCAAAATATAAGAAAAAGTATAAAAATGTAGGAAAATATCAACATTAATAGAAATTTGTGTAAATACATGTGGAGGGTTCAGAGCTAAAGATAAGAATGTAAACATTAACAAGATCTAGAGTGCGTGTGTGAGTAAAGAAGTGTATGTACATGAATAATAAAGGTGAATGAGTAATGCAAATAAGATCATTAACGATAAAAAAGTGACATTACAGAAGATACATTTTTTAACGTGCAATGGGAAATCTAGTTGTAAAATATTGTAGTTTTACATTAACTTTTAGAAAATTTGTTTGTACATTTTTAAGTCTTTTTCAGCTAAATAGAGACAAAAAGATAAATACAGATAAACAGAGAAATGAGACATCTCTTCTGTTCTGGGTCAAACTAGACCGTCATGTAAACTCAAGCCATGAGTCATGAGGAATTTTATTAAAAGCAAAGTGTATTTGTGCAATGTTTAGAAGGTTAAGAACCACAAATCCAAACAAGACATGAGCAGTATGAACAAGGTGTGTGAGTGTCTGAGACTGAATGAAATCAACCCGATTTCCTGGAAAATAAATTTTGCCACTATATGATTCAGCAAACCCCAGATATGTTTAATGAAAACATAAGTTGCTCTTAATGGATCCAGGATTTTTTTTTGTACCAGTTAGACTGTTTTTATCCATGATTCATCCTGGTGGGTCACAATTAAAAGGTCTACACAGTGAAAGAACACTACAACACCAACTGAACAAGCAGCAAAACACACCAGTATATCAAACACGTGCATACACTGTTGCCCATAAAGTTGGAATTAAATATTTTTACCTCTTCTCACAGAATGATTGTGACAATGTGATTTATTCTTGATAGATAAAGTGTAAATGGGACTCAGTATGTAATCATTGCACCTAGTCAAAAGTGTTAATTGATGTATATAAATCAGAATAAATGGGAATATAATACAAGTTGCAGACATTAATTCATAGGGGTGGATCCATAAGGGCCAAGGGATGGCAGCTGTGCAAACCTTTGTGTTCTTAAAACTGTACTTACTGTTAAAAAATATACCACCACTATGTCCATAAAAACATCGAAATCAGCAAATAAATTAAAGGTGATTTTTAAAAAGTGTTATATTTCTGCTCCTATTTTCATATTTCTGTGTACAGTCTTTTACTTTTAATAGAATATTTTTTCATTCTAACATCTACCAGCTCACTGGCGACCCCTTTTAAGGTTAGGGTTAGGTTACATGTGAGCTATTTCTTAACAGATGAATTACATTTTAATCTTTTAGTCTCATGTTAACTAGAGAAACTACAGTATGTTGCCTTTCAAATGAAGCCTGGTAATACATATACTGCACTTACAGTTATGTTGTTTAAGCCTAATCCTAAAACCGGGTTAGGGATTTAGGGTTTGGGTCGAGAGGATGTTTAGAGGTTTTATTACTTTTATTCATTAAGAGCAGCACAATTTTGTTTGGTTTGTCTGGTCTTGGTCATATTTAGCATTAAGAACACATGATGTATACACATAATATAACAATAAATAGTTTTTAAGTATTTTTGTGAATGTTTTGTATACTCATTGTGATAGCCATGTAAAATTTTCTAGATCTGCCACTTAATACATCACACTTTGTCAGTATAATGATTATCACAGACATATAAAAAACAAGCAAAACAATGCAATGAATAGAGTCAAATAGAAGATTATGAATATGGACAAAAACTGTAGCTGTTAAAACATTTTTCAATTTGGCTAAAGCTAGTGAAAAGTACAGCTCTTTATGTCATCTAATAGATCATTCTGTATTGTTTAACTGTGAGGTTTTATGTTAATATCAGCTGAAAAGAGCAGCCAAGCATTAATAAAATGTGTGAATTCAGAGTCATTAGGATTTACCCAACATTAGGCTAAACCATTATAATGCAGTCTAATCACAGATCTTATTATCTCTACATACAGGATATGATTCGGCAAACTATGCCTGCAGTGACTCGCTAAGTCTAAAACACACAGACATGCACATGAGCCAGCACACACACAGGAGTTGTATTGCCCTACTTGGCTCCATGCTGAGTTGATTTCTATTCAAATCAATCCCCATGTTGGCCAAGCAGCCGGCACAAAAGAAAGGAAACAGTAGAGAGGCCTGTGACCTTGGAAAGGAGACAGACTTTTCCTGTCTTTGTTCCAAATTGTCCATCATCATATTTCGATTTTCATCACGTGAAATATAATGACGTATTCAGCCACTGAGAATAGTAGGAGATCCAACTCCTTGCTAGAGGGGGAATGTTTATTTTATTTATTTATTTATTTTATGCCTGCATAAAAAAAACATTGAGGTTTGAGACTTTGTGAAACCACTGGTGTATCTGTGAAACACATCCCTGGTGTTTACCGTTTTCTGGTTTCCAAGTAATTGAAGTCTGGAGTAAACTACAAAAAAAGTGGCTCTGAAACAGAAAATCAAACCAATTTTAGAATCAGAGTGTTGCCTCTTAACAACAACGACTTAGTCCTTCAAAGCAGAGACGTGCCAGTCAGTCATGAAGTGGAACAAACCCTGTTCTGTTGTCTGAGACAGCGAGGTCTTCTAACATCATACCGCAGGCCTGGTGTTAGCCGTGAGTCTGTGTGAGGCTGCTGTTCAGACTCCGCTCTCGGCTGTGTGGAGATGATAATGACAGAGATGGCCGAGGGGCTCTGTTCACTGATCACACAACAGTGATTCCCTCTGTGCTGCTGCTTCAATCAGCGCTGTTATGCAGCCAATGTAGAACTCCACTGTTTGCTGTGTCAGCAGAAAATCCTTTGTACTGTTGAATTCAATAGAGAAGGACAGTTATACATGTGAGAACTCAGTGTTAGAAATGTCACTCATTATAATTGTGTGCCAAATACAAAAAAGTACGGCTTTTAATTATGCTTCCAAAGGGAGGAAAGGCAATGAAAACTGCTATGAGAATAAGAATTATGAAACTGACCTTCCTTTTCCAATAAAGATTATGGTCAATTTAAGATGCTTTTGTGTTAAAACAGCTTTTAGTGTTCATAAAATTGGTTCGTTAGTGTTACAGTAACTGAAATAATATTCGTGTTATAATCAACTGTATTTGACTTCTTATGCTTCCTCTAAAGGTTCATTTTGAGTGGGTGGCTGTGGCTCAGGAGGTTAAGTGGGTTATCCACCAACTAGAGGGTTTGTAGTTCAGTCCAGAGCTCCAGTACATGTCAAGACACTGAATTCCTATTTACCCCCAGAGGCTCCAATTCACCGTTTGTCAGACATACAAAATACTGTTTATCAGCCTGAACTGTGTGATATGTAAATTTACTTTGTTTAAATTTTATTCTTTCAAATCAAGATATCAGGCATCTTTGGAAATGGCACCATCTGCACTCCAATGTAAAATCAGCCATACAGCGAGTATTCATTTTCCTGTCACTGACTAAATAAAAAACTGTTTCGCAGTGCAGTGCTGGTGGCTGGCCAATGCTATTCCCCACAGAGTAAACAGAATATAAATGCTTTGCATTGATATTTCTCATCTTTTTTAATAGTAGCACATAAAATTAAACTGTGAAGTGTGCACAGATTAATGTATTTCTACATTATATTTTTCTCTTTACTTAAAGCTTTTATAGGCTTGGGTTTCCCCTGCTGTTCAATAAATGTGTTAAGTCTTAATTGTCTTGCAGAGGTTTTCATTTGTTTTGATTTTACAAGACAGTTTAAGTGTTGTATACACTGACAGCTGCTGTAGTTAGCTGATGAAAAGAATTTTGCGGTTTAATCCTGTTTCTTCACATTGTATTAAACCATGTCACAGCTTTTATCAGTTGTCTGTAACCACCAGCTACACCTTTGTAGTTCATGAATAACTGTGATGTTGTGTTACATTGCAAATTACCCCCTGTAATCACTGGGTAATATACCTGTCACCAGCCCTGTGTCGTTACTGCAGCGGTCCAACAGGTGGCAGTGTACACCAGAGCTTCCAGAGTAGACACAACAAACAGCTCTCAGTCACACCTTTATTAGTCAACCTGAAATGTATGCTAATAACCATAAAGCTCCACACAAAAGAAAAAGATGAAGGATATACAGACTGGAGAGGTCCCATTTAAATAAAAGCCATTGCACTCAGGATAAATATCACATATTTGTAACTCTGTGAATATAACTCATATTTTCCAAAGTGTAGCTCTAAGGAAAAACAACTAAACAACGTCCTCTTTGTTTATTCATTTCATTAAATGCTAGCTGAGTTAACATAAAAGCCCTGTCAGAAACACCATCAAATCAATAGTATCCTTGAAGGTTAACTTTTTGTAAACCATGCAGGTTATGGGTGAAGCAGGTGGCTAAAAGGTCAAACAGCCCTGGCCTTGATTCTCTCCCCACGTTTCAAACTCCTGTTCTAACTTCAGGCCCTGCGGAGTCACACATGTCAGGCATTTGCATGGGAGAAATTGGGCTTAAATGGGTAACACATGACTCATTCTCTCACAGCCCCGACAGCTGCATTAGGCCAAGCAGTTATTGGACAAATATGATTCGCCCCAGAACAGAGCAGGTCTTCAAAGCTTTTCCAGTGTGGAATCTTTGACGTAAGCTGAAAAATAGAGATACTGAAAGGGATTTAGTGTGAAACATATTGAGTTACATTCAAACCATATCATGAGTATTCATTTTCCTTTCACTCACTGGATTTTTTCTGACCTGAGCTTGACAACTGTTATGAATTCTGCATTAGCAATCAAAACAAAAGACTATTATGCAGTGCAGCGTTGGCCCCCGGTTGCTACTTGGCTCATATTCCCTTTACAGTAAACAGCCCACAGATGTTTTACATTGATATTAACAACCTTAATTTGTCCTGTGCAGAAAAAGGCCAAGCATAGCGTGGGGATTAAGTTCTCAGCCATGTATCACACACAGTACAGACAGCAATCTCATTTAGCTTGAGTGAAGTTTACAGTGAGTGGGTTTTGCATAGGTCATTAGTTGTCTCAAAATACCCCCCTGTCACCATAGCAACTTCAAGTGACTGCTAAATTGCCTTATAAAATGAGATAAATTATTAATGCTGAGAGGCTTTTTTTCTTTAATATGTGTGCTCAGGCTCTGCACTCTGAACAAAATACTGTATTTCTTTTGCTGCACAGCTCTAATGGAACAATTCAGCAGTTGTCAGTCATATTTCATAACTTATCCTTTGTCCTTTGTCTCCATTCTTGAATAGGTTGAATTTTATGCCCGGGTTTGCAGATATATCTCACGGATTACACAGATTACAGCAGTATTGCACACATGCCATCTGAATCTTTTATTCAAATAGAATACCTTGCGAGAAATCTGGAAAACTGTCGGCGTAAAATGGCTGTATTGTAATTGCCTTTACACACAGTTATTTGACATATACATAATGCAGCTATCTCAGCCCAGATGGGAGGCTGACATGCACCAGTGAATAATCTGATCATAGATGTCTGCTGACATTTATGCCCGTTTTATAACAATTCGATGTTTGACAGGAAAGGCGGTCGTGATGCATTACGCAGATGGTAAATGCTGAGGTCAGTGTCCTCGGCGACTTTATAGTCAATGATAGTTTGACCACTGGGTGTAATAACCTGAGTGATGTTTGAAACGCAGCGTGCAAATCGTAAATGCTGAGATCAGGTTCTGTATTAATGTATTCCTCAGATGTGGAGGTGACACTGTGACCTCTTTGCCTTCAAAAATACTGGCTGTTTTTGGGTGCTCGGTTCCCTCTCTGCACTGAAAACATCCATAACTCATAGGCAGCTGTAACTCAATCTAACAAAATGCCTTTTCAATCACTCTCATCTTTTATAGTTATACCCATCAGACATTTACATAAATACATTATTCATGGTTCTAATCCTGGTTTCAGATGGGGAGATATAAAATGCGACTCTGGTCTATGTGTATGTGTATGTATGTGTGCTGATGTGTATGCAGATGGAAGGCGAATGAAGCAGCCTATTTAGTTTGTGGTTTGCACATTTCTGATTCAGCTGAGCACTCTCCATCAATGAGCCAAATTTACATTTGCTGCAGCAGTAATAACCTAAAACCCATAGTGATGTTAACACTTGTATACACTTGAATTCACGTTGTCCTGCCGCATGATTACATTTGTGTGGCGCTTAATAAAATGACTCACTTGACATTATCAAACAATTCAGCTGTAATAGTGGCCCATGAATGTGAAATTGTGTTTTGCAGGCAATTAGTTCATTGTCATGGCAGTCATTCAGACTGGGCTAACCAATGTTTGCCATATGAATTACAGCGCCTAATACACATATAAATATGTGATGGTAGATACGCTCAGTGGATCTGCAGCCAGGAATGGATAAAATAATAGGTCTGTTGGAAATGAGGCAGCATGGTTGTTGAATATTGTAATTGAAAGGTGGATTCTAGAAACCATAAATTATGCATGAAACATGATGAGGTATGGTTACTCAGATAAACAAGTCTGATATTAGATAAGAACAAAAGGAGAGAAATAGTTCTTTTTCTAGGAGGCTATCAGTTCTGCTGTGAGCAATAATCATCCAGCAGAGACACAGTTCTCTGCATGCGGTAGCTACGTACTTTGATGTTCTGAGATATCACAGCATCACAAATATTTATGAGCGAAGTCAGTTAATATTCAGCCTATAGTACACTGGCTGACACCTGCTAATATACACAGAAATCATCCCAAGGAGCCTGCAGATGAAGACTTCTAACTTAAATCTTAATTATAAGTAATGATTTCAATAAGGTAATTGGATTTTTTTGTGCATGTGCTGTCTCGTGTAGGTGGACTGGCAGAGAAATGTAACACCACGTTATAATGAGTGTGAGAGTCTAAAATTAGCCCAGCGACATTACTCAGAGCTCCTGTTACCTTTCCTAAAGACATCCTGCAGACGGGGCCATTGTCATGTGATTACAGCAGCACAAAGACGCAGGTGTAAAGTTACTATTGAAACGTGTTCCCGTGGACAAATTTACTTGATGGATTTTTAATGTCCCTGGGCTTTCCATTGATGATAGATGGATATCCACTGGTGTAATGCAATTGTGCATGTGGAATGAGTGGAAGATAAAGTGTGTTGCCCTCATTTCTCAGAGGCTTTCTTGCTTTAGTCATCAGTAGATTTTCATAATACCTTGTATGGTCATAAATTCTAGAATGACATCGGGATGTTTTGCTTTTTTATAGAGTAAAAGGCAATAAATTTGCCTGACTGTTTGTGTTTAAGGGTATATTCTCACATTTTCCTTCTTTAGTAAGTGATAGGCTTTAAGTTGGTTCTAACTCTTTGCAGCTGCTGTATCCTACTGCAACTGTGGCTCTGAAGAAAGAGGTGAAATGGTTAATATTATTTTAAGCCATTCCAGCTAAAATCAAAATTCATCATTAAGACATGTCAACATATGGTCAGAGTTATGAGGGAATATGCTATTTTAATGGCTTTGTGTTCCTTTGCTGTGGTTGAAACCACAAACTCGGCTCTCCATTTTGAGGTGGCTTTCCAACCGCATTTGCGGCTCCCTGCTGAGGCTGCCTCATTATGAGGAATGTGGAACACCTGTGCTGAGAAAGTAAAGCTTTACCACTCACGGTACAGTTCTGCTACATGCACCAAATAAGACTGTATCTGCCTTAAAATAGTTCAGGTTTTACTTTATCACCTGCACCAAGGCCTCTTCAATCTGCTCATTTGGAGGTCGTTGACAGAGATTAAAAAGAAACTCAAACTATTCATATATTGTGTAATCGTATTTCATTTAGTCGAGCACATTGACCCAATAAACTTATCCTGTGGTAGAAAAATCAGAAAGATTTACAACACAGCCTTTGAGGGTTGACTTATTAGATTTAGTAATGCTATGTGCTGACGCTGGATAACACATGTTATTTCTTGGCCGTGTTTCTTAAATTAGTTTCTGAAAGTTTTTATGTTCAAACTAAAGTCACATTGATGAATTAGCTGTGTTGGTACATGTACTAAAATTTTACAAAAGAATGGGTTGTATATTTTAAATGATTATGTTCATATATACTAATAATCTGTCCATCATGTTTCTCTAAAAGCAGCCTGTTGTTGAATCCGTACTTTTAACTTTTAAAAGCTTGTATGTGTTTTGATTAAAGATTTGTCAGAGCAGTAAAGGGAGTAAAGAGAGCCCTGCTTTGTTTTACTCTTCGGCCGTCTACCATCTGAATCTATAAGTGTCTGAAAGCAGTGAACTTTGGCTCTCCAAAGACTGAGCCGATCCCCAAGAGTGCACACTCAGACTACTGTGGAGCTGCAAGTCTGACCTTTTCAGGTACAAATATAAAACCTTAGAAGCACGTACCATAACAATGCGTCACATCTTTGGAGTCCTTGCTCGTCAGCACTGAGACTGAAGCTACTGTTATGTGCACTCCTCTGTGACCTATTCAGAGAGGAAGTCACCCTACGAGACTGAGACACTTTGGATTCAACAACTGCACTCCATGAGCTTCAAGCAAACACAGGCCGGAAGAGACTCAGAAACCACAAACATTTATGACTGGAAGATTTACAACAGTAAAACAGTCAGTGACCCAGCTGATGATGCTGAGTCCGTACAGATGGCCCAGTACCACAGTTCTTCAGTTACTAGGCTCAAACTTCAATCTGCTGAACCGGATGATGATCAAACAGAGCTAAAAAAAAAATGTTAAGTGAATATTGTCTTCCAGACCTCTATTTATGTTCCACTATCACCCCAACACCAACATTTTCAAGACTTACCAAGATCTTGTGGATATCAATGCCTGATCTTTGTCCATCCTGAACTATGGACATCCCTCTGCAGTGGAAATCTCAAAAGCAGAACAGAAAATCCTTCAACAAGTGCAGATGGATAGCTTTGGTGAGGCCAGTTCCCCTCCCTTCACATACACCAGTCCAGAGGTGTGCAGTAGCTCTGGCTCATTCATACTGGAGGTCGAATGAGGCAAAGCCTTTAAATGGATTCTGAGTCAGTCCATCTAACTGTTCTTGATTCTACTCACAGTGTGACAGATTTACCACTACAGCGTATGATGAAAAATAGTACCACATTAGCTACAAAGACTCTGTTGAAAAATACCGGAGGTTTTAAATCTTAAGAGAATAAGAGCAGCATGCTGACATGTCATTGTCATGGTTTCAGTTGGTTACAATCTTCACTGTTAGATATCATTAAATATTACACATTGACCTTTCAAACCTCCTTTTTACTCCACAGGAAAAGACTATTTTAGACCAACTGATGGTTATGATTGGCAACAGATCTGAGAAGAAATGTGGAAAATTGTTCAAATGCCGTTCAACACAATGCATACATCGTGACCTTCTACTCATGGTCCTTTCACAATTCACTTCTCAATTAAATTGAAATCTTATGTGACCAACAAACAAACTTCAAAAGTGGGAACATAGAATTACAGGAAGACTTCAACAACCTTTCTTCACAAAGCCATAGTGGTTACAAGGAAAATTCAGTTTTGTTTCACATCTACTCATTTCCGTGTCATGTGGGAGTGGTAGATACGCTCTGTAAAAAATGGTGTGAAGACAATCATTGGAACACAAATAACATTCTGAAAAAAAGTGTTGATTCATTCCTTATTTAAAACTATGGTATATTTTCTAGATGTTGGTCCAGTTAGCATCAAATGTTCTTATCATGGGATAATATGATCCCAGTAACTTCCCCCAATCCAGTCTGCTCATTTGATGACATTTTCACTGTTATTGCTCGTGATACAATAAGATACATGGCAAATACGGCCCTGTTTATATTTTTAGGGCATATTCATTGAGTGAATATGATCTTATGAAACCATCTTTCTCTGATATATTTCTCATTTTGCTTTTAACAGTAAACCCAAGACCCAGTATTTTAACTTTCAAAGGCTATATTTGCTGATGCTTCTGTATATAATTCACAAACTAGGCTATAAATCCTAATTAGTACATCACCTAACACCCCATATGCGCTTGTTTCCTCATCAGCCTGCTCTACTTCTCTAACCTTCTGCTGCTTTTTCTGCAGACAAAATAACTCAGTAACATTGATATTTTCATGGGATTTGTTGACTGAAATTCCTCTCAGAATGTGTTCTATTCAACCAACAGATAACAGCCCGTATGTATTTCTTGGGAGTTAACAGCAGCTAACAGTAACACCGGTCAGTAGCATGTTTTTTTCACAATGGAAAGGCTGGTGACGATGATGACGCCTGCAGGTTTTCATTTTAAAGCAATGGAACATCTGAAGAGTTACTTAAGTAGCAGTGGTATAACAGTAAATGTATAAGGTCTATAGGTAAAAAGCACAAGCATAGTGGTATAAGCACATGTGCAGTGGGTGCAAGTGAGGTAAATACTAGTTATTGGATGTAACACCTACATTGCTTTGCTTTAGTATGAGATAAAACAAATATTGGTGGGAAAAAACCTAATCTTCCAAAATATTAGTATGACTCTTCATCAAAAATCCTACCCAAATTCACTTCATACTGTATAAATAACAAAAAGACCAAGTGCATTTGCAGTCATCTGCTATAGTGATAATTGTTACCACAATCCTTTTTGTGTACAAAAAAAAAAACAAAAAAAACCCCCTGCCTTCTAAAAAGCAAAGAAAGCCGCATCTGAACAGCTGAAGTTGTTGTCAGCTGTAAGTCCTACGTCAGGCCTGTAGCTCATCTGATCCCACTTCCTGCCCTACCTGAAAGCACCCTTCAATTATGGTTGGTCTTTGGTGGCATTTCTCAACTGGAACAGGAAAATCCCTGTTTACTTTTATTTCTACTTCCTCTCATCGCCTACCTCACTTCCTCTCCACTCTTTTCTCCCATCACTAATCAACTCCTGCTTTCACTCTTTGTCATGCTTTGTTTACCTTATTATGTTCATCTGTTTACTCCTTTCACTTGCTCTTTGAGCTTTCTATTGAGCGGTAGTTCTTTTAAGAGTTTATCTGTCTCCTTATCAACCTGTTTGTGTTATTCTAACTGACATCTTTATTTATCCTGTTATGTTATGTCCTGATCATTCAATGGAAATGTAAAATGTATCTTCAGCCCATCGAACAGCCTATATTTGTATTTTGTTTTTGTTTTTTTTTTTACTTCCACATATGCAATTCCTTTACGTTTTAGAGAAAATAAGCCTTTGTTCTGAAATTGTCTGGCTTTATCCCATGATTCAGATCCAATACCCAAGACAGTAGTCAACTTTTCATCCTGAACCTCCTAATTAACACTCAGCGTGCAACTTGATTCATCTAAATTCCCATCAATATCTGCATCACAATGTTGCACTCACTGCTGGGCTCTGGTTGTTGACAAGCAAACACTTGCAATTGCCAGATAAGAGCCTGAGTGGTGCCATTGATTAACCAGGGACTTCATTATGGTGACTGCTATTAACAATGCAACCCCATTGATTCAGCGTCTGAAATTGCTGTGAGAGAAATCAGGAAAGATAACACTAAGAGCTGTGGTTTATATTGGATTCACTGCAGGAATCCCAACACTGCTGCAACCGCACGTAAGACAATGAGCCTCTGTGTAATCCACCTTTTTCTCTGAACCAAAGGACTAAACTGGTACTTAAAATATCCGGGTGTCACAGAACACTGCCTCAGCTATTTGAGTATTAAAACATAGTGCTCTTATGCTCACTACAAAGTGGTCTTTATAAAGGGTTTACAACTCATGTCTAATGGGTTAAATGGGTAAAGAGTCAATATTAAGGCTTTATAAATCAGTTACAGACCATTAAAAAGAAAAAAGTATTAGTTGTGGACTATCTTAACCTCCTATGACCCAGCTATGAGTTTTGTTTCACAGCTTTACAAAAAAAACCCTGACATTCCATAAAAATTTTACATAAAATGGATCTGAAAAAAACCGTTGCATCATGATGTTTACAATATAGGCAATTATTTATTTATTTACTTTTTTTTTTTTAAGGCAAAACTTGTACTTTCCTGGGTCTCAGGAGGTTAACCATAGATATAAATGTTGCTATTTAATACTTGCTTTAAAAATGTGGCTCAAATTTGTAAAAAAAAAAAAAAAACAAACCAAAACAAAAAACTACCAAACCAGAAGTTGTCCTTATCAACTGATTACAACTGGTCTGTAAAGTTTTACTACATTATTTATTAGCAGTGAGTAAATATATGACATATGAACCCAATAAACCCAAATATATGATGTAAATTCAGACTGTATTGATATGATGGGGTGGATATTATGTGTACTTCAGCCCAAAATGCCTGTAATTCTTCATCATCTTCTCTGCATGTTTTCAAAAGCCCACCAGGCACTCGTTCAGAGAAGCAGCTGCTCCAGAAAAAGAAAGCATGTCACATTTGCAGACAGGAAAACACTTTACTGGATGTGAATCAATGCGCCTGTATGCTCTGCCCGTCATTTCAGGAAAAAAAAAAAAGCGCATTGCGTAATAGTGTACTTGAAATAGCTGATGTCAGAAGTAGGCCTATATGTCGCTGTTGCATGCTCTGTGATCTGTGTGGTGGATAAATGCAGGGCAAAGGGTGCGTGACAGTGGAGAAACAGCACAGCGCTGTGGACTGAGTGGGTACTTTTAACAGGGGACATGAATAATTCCAAACAGCAGATAAAATACAGCTGACACGTACAGCCGGCGGAGACTGAGGACAACGAGTCCATATAATGTAAATGAAACCTTGAAGTTTGCGCAAATTATAATAAACGTCCAAACTATAATCAGAGACTCAGGTGTAAATATTGTTTCAGAATACAGCGCTGTAATATATTTCACGCGTGTTTTTTAATAGTACATATTAATCAACATAATTATATAAGAGGCTTTAATCTTGCAAATGTGGTAACCCGTGTCAAATAAATATCCCGCTGTCTTCACAAGGTCAGCGCGACGTTTTAAGATGATTTATGTTCGGATAATGGACCGCCTCGTGAATTCTGTCTCGTGACGCCCGCTTTCTAACTCGGCCAATTTTGTCTTTTATGCTCGCCTCAAAAATATAAAGGCCATTATTTCCACTTAAACCAACGCGCCCGCCTGTGCCATAGCGCATACCAAGTTCCGCTCAAAGCAAAACCGGCACCTCACGGGTCCTCCATTACCTTTTGAGGAATCATTTGATAGCCCTATTAACTTTCATGTAACATTGTTTCTTGAAGGCATCCACAGCAAGCGCCTCAGTGTCATTACTGTGAGAAATGTGCTTTCATACTGAACGTCTTTTACAGAAGTCCTGGAAGGGACGTAGTTTCGCCGACGCATCGGAATGCGTATTTAGGCGCAAAATAAAGCTTTAACGAGGGAATAATTCAACCTAAACGGTGCGTATTGTTTTTAAATACAGCTATTGTGTATTTTTGATCGGAAATTGTTCATATTTTTGTGAATATGACTTAATATTCCATATGTTTACAGGACCACGTTGGGTAAATATGCTCCAAAAAAAATCATCAACAGAGATTTCTATATTTGAATTAATAGGCTCACTTAAATAATATTTCCTTTAGTGTATTTTTCCACATTGAGGATTTTTCCAGTACTTTTTAGCGGCAGATACACGGTGTTATAAACTCTATGGAGATATGTCCCTTACAGGACCTTCGGCAATCCATTCAAGCCAGCAAGTTTGGAGAGCGTGTTGAGTTTAATCAATTCATAACGTCGAGATGGAGCCGAACTCACTGAAGGTAACGTTTGTTATCAACCGTCGATTTATTTTATTTTCCTGTTACGTTAATCGCTTCCTACTTTAAACTGTTCCCGCACGTCTCATCCACAAAACTTTGAGACATTGCATTTAATATGACCACATCTGTGTTGTATGTTAAACATCTAAAAATAGTTCCGCGATAGTAATTGTGTGCGCAAAGCTGAGATTTCGTGAAGTAATGGTATCCAGCCGGGCGTAATTACGCGAGAATGTTTTTAATGTTGGTGTCCACTCGGCTACGATTTGTTTATTGAACGAGTTGATAAGCCATTCATTAATTTGCCTGTTTTTGTTTTTCCTCAACAGTGGGTGGGCTCGTCTTGCGGTTTACATGGACCATACATATTCTATAAAGCCTTTAAATTTAACCGGGACGACAAACCGAGGATTCTGTCTCTCGGAGACTTTTTCTTCGTCAGATGTAAACCGGAGGATCCTATTTGCATAGCGGAGCTTCAGCTGCTCTGGGAAGAAAGAACAAGCAAGCAACTTTTATCAAGCTCCAAACTTTATTTTCTACCCGAGGATACACCCCAGGGACGAACAGTCACACACGGAGAGGTAGGAATATCAACCGTCTGGCGAATGATTGTGCTTGATCGTTGTTTTTGTCGTGTTTGTTCTCCCCCTGGTTGGCGAACATTTGATTTAACAGCATCTTTACTGCATTAAGACTTGGCCGTGTCTGTGGAGTCTCCGGTGTCACAGGCACAATACGCACAGATACAGATGTATCCGAGCAGTAAAAGGGTTGACCTACAGCCGTATGTGTTATCCAGTTTTACTTGAGCCTGTTTGTCTATTGTGGTGTCAACTGCTGAATGTGCACTTGTCCAGCTGCGCTCAATAAGGTGGCCGCTGCGCTCTATGGGGTTAATTGTGTTATAAAGGGGAAAATCCGCAAGAATCCTGCGCCTAGATTGTGTCATTTCATTTCTTGGCAAAGCGTGTCAAATACTGACATATGGGCGGAAATTGCGAAACGGTAATGAATGCATGGGATCAAACTAGCTGAGATCAGACTGAACGATAGTTGTTAGATATTTTGTAACGCCGGCTGATGTTGAAAGGCTCACATCGACTCATAAAGCGTGGCAGAGCCAAGCCAGTGCTGACACGTTTGAACTACTCTGTACGCTTTGCATAATTTTCCATGTGGACATTTCCATCCTTAACAATGTGATATTGACAGGTCACATTTGAGGCAGCACTTAAAACGCCTCTGTGTTACATTACGCCGTTGTTGGCACAGAAAAGCAATAGTTATGATTGACTGTGGCCATATGTGGCGCTTGTGATCCGGTTACTTGGTTGCGCTGAATGATATAACACTTTGATTATTGGGAGTAGTTTTTCCTCACCGGCCATAAAACAAATGATGTGTTGTTGTCTCTCTGATATCCCTCACATAGCGACAACAGTATTTTAATTACCAGCCTCTGCTTTTGATCACTAGATGGAAATTATTCTCGTCTGCTGTTATATTGTTTATAAGGAAGGACAAAGCCGTGTTTGTACTTGACTCTTCCGCTGATGGTTTACTTACATTCTTTCCTCTTGAGTAATAGAGTGGCTATCACATTTCCCTTTCATGAGAAAGGTGCCTATTTATTGCCGGCCGCTTACACAAGCTATCATCTTTGTGGCAGATTTTTTTCTATGAGCTGGTATCATCTCCTGAAGCCCCCTCGCTTTAGCCTTTAACACGCTGCAATTATTTTGTAATTACTTTAAGTGCATACATCGCCGATTCTGAGGCCACACTTGCGCAATGACATGTCAGCTCCGCCCCTTTCCCAAAGACTTATTTGCATTGCAAAGTGCTTACATTCCAGTCCATTGGGTATATCTGGAAAAGATTATATTAACTACCAAAAGGGCTGCGCTGCAATGCAAATCAAAGTATTTAAGACATTAAAGCGCAGTACATAGTGATACAATAGAAAACTCACCTGCTGCAGTTTGGGTTTGATGTTATGAAGCATATAAGAATGAATTATGCAGCACCTTGAATCAGCACACAGTCCTATACATTTTTGCACCACAGACAGATGCACTGCTTTGAAGTTTCTCTCTGATTATAGAATCAGTCAAAGTGCACAATAATATAATTTGGGAATGATATGTTTAAGTGCAATGTGTGTGCCTGAAGGCTGACCTAAATTAAAGGGCTTGTCAAACCTCCCGCTCTCAGCAAATCGGACTACTTACTGTGTATTACACAGTGGAAATTGCCCTGACAACTTCAAGTCAGTTTATGACCTTCACTGAGCCCATTCAGATTCTCGCTGACTTTGCCCCATAACACTAATCTGCGCTGCATGAGTCAGCTAGGAACGCTTACAGATGCAACACATAATCCAAAAAACAAACAGGAACTGTAAAGCAGGATAAAAAAAAAAAACACCCTGTGATATATGGTTGGTTGTTATATTCAGCTCATCGCCTCAATGAAGTATGTGTGAGGAGGCTGTAATAATTAATTTTTAATTGTTGAGGGAAGCAGGGAGTTTATTAACTAACTAATATTAGTCATTTTCTCTGGAATTTAGTAGCATATTAAACAGACTGATGACTGTGGAGTCACACTGAACTGTAAATCTATAATAGTCTGGTTAACAATCAAGACTTCAAATTAGCCTTGTGACTCATACAGATATGGAGTTGATAACTTGCAGCTATCAGGAAGTGTGCTGTTTTCACACGGTTTTGCCACTAAATGAGCACAGACAACATAATGAGGGAAAGCCACAGGTTTGATATTAATCAGACTCATGTCATGTGCTTTCAGATCACTTTCCTTTCAATATTTTCACAAAACATAAAACAGAAACAGTTTCTGACATTTGACATTTAAACACCTGGTTCTGTGTTGCTCCCTTTATTGCCAGATTATAGATAGTCTGTATCTTAAGCCTGAAGCTAATGTCCTTAAAATACCAAAAGGCATGACTTTTTCAAGACATAGACATCAGAGCAGCTTTTATTGAACTAGCTCACCAGAATTGGATTACTGATTCACTTGTGTTCTCAGTGCTAAGGTATGATGTAATTTCCTGGTTATTTCTCAGGTATTTGTTTGCTCTCAGCCTCTCCTGCTCTGTGTTTGCCATGTTTTGCTCTGTTGTGCAGTGACAAGAGGAACCAACCCATGACCTACTGTGCTTGTTTTTCTTCTGTCACCGGGTTGGAGGTCAATTCCTTTTAAACACAGGCAGCTTTAAATCCAGTCATCTTTGGCTGGAAATAAAAATAATGATTGGGTGAATCAGCGTAACTCTCGGCGCCTGTGTTTGCTGAGTCGTTGATAAACAGATCCAGAGAATATTTATTAATCTATTTATTCTGCGTTAATTATTAAGTCCATATGTGGAGGAAGCTCTATTTTTCATTGTATCTCATTCTGACGTGCAGTGTTTACCCCCACCAGTTGAGCTCTGCTTGCTCTTTAAACAAGCTTTGTGTTGAGTTGCTCACCCATTATGACAAACCCTCTTTTGGGGCCTCTGCTCTATTTGTCTGCCTGCAAACTGCCACCGACTAAACAGTCACATGTGTTTTAAAACTCACTGAGTGACATATTATTTCTTCTCCCTCCAAATGGCTCGCCTCTGCTGCTGGTACCGTTTTGCCGGCTTTAATACTTTCTGTTTTTGGACTCCCTATTTCAGGAGAGAACTGCTGTAGATAACAGCTCACCACACAACACCCACTTATTGTATACTCTGCTTCAGGTGGTTAATTGCTTATGCTTATCTTATACTATATATCCCACTTCAGTGCAAATACAGCAAGTTGCTCTTAATGGGAATTCACAACCGCAGAGAATATTTCTGGATCATGTTATATTAATGTGCTATTATCATCACCTCTGATTTCATCTGACCTCTCTTCTCCTCTATTCTGTCCCTCTAGCTGACAAGGCTTTGGCACACACACACACACTCACACACACACTGACAGGCTGGGGACTGCAGCAGTAGGCCAGTATTGATTGCTGTGGAAAACACTTTGGCATGCGTCCAGAGCCATTTCTTCAGTACATGGCAGTAGTCCATGCATGTGTTTCAGTGCTTGGAAAGCCAGCTTGTAGGGAAATTAGATTGTATTCATTTGCTGCTTCTTTGATTTTTCCTAAGGGAAAAACCCTGAATGGGTAATTCAGGCATCTGGGATGCTAGTTGAGTTAAGTGTAAGTGGCTTAGATATGCGACCAGCGTTTTGACGGATAAGGTCATTCTGCCGAATGAGTCGGGTGTAAATGTGATATGGTACATTTTTACAGTGGCCATTTTTAAAATCACCATACTGCTCAGTTGTCTTGGCCAGTCTGTGCAATATACCAAATCTCCCTATTCAGACAACAATGGCAGGAATTTAGAGGTGGGGGGTTTGTGTGTATGTGTGGCGTGTGCGCATGTGTGCCTCCTCCTGCCGCAGAACAAGTCATTAACTCTGAACACTGCCCTCCAGTGAATTCCTCACCATTGCTGAAATAGCATGTAAATTATTACCAGCTTTTTAGGATAGTGTAATTTAAAACCTTTAAAATGGAATACCCACGACTTCAAAGGCTATAAAAAACTCCACTAACATTTCCCATTGGGTTAGGAGTTGTCATTCCAGTAGTTCACAGTCTTCTGATTTTTTTTTTTTTGTTTTTTTTCATCAAACTGTTTTTGTGTCTTTGCAGCCTAAAGTAATGATATGTTACAGCAGCGCCTGGTTTGTCAACACACAAGAGACTTTTGGTGCTCCTTAGCTTGGTTTTTTCCACTTTGTCATTGACTAACCACTTGAACAGGCAAACATTTGGCTTGATGCATGACTTCAGTGCCCCCAGCTACAGTGGATCGTTATTATAACCTTTGAGGAGAAGGGAGCCACAGACGAGAAGCACTTGCTTAATACTCCAGCCAATATTTTTCATTCTTAACAGCGGTTTCTTAGATGGAGCATATGGAATGGTTATGCATTTAGTCATATTTTGTGTGCATTTGCTAAAATACAAGGGTACAAAGCTGCAGCGAAGCAAGGGAGCTGACGCAGCTCTTTTGCAGTGTCACCTTACATGATGGATGCCTCACCCACTTTGAGAAAGCTTTTGAAAACTTGTGTTATCTTGCTATTTTTCTCTGTCATTATATCTGTAAAAGAATGCTAAGTTCATATATCACCCCAGCTCATGTAAAAGCAATCTTCTAATGGAATCAGTGAATAAAAGATGAGTTCAGCACCCTGCAGATAATACCGCAACATTTATGCATATGAATAAACTGCATGTATTAAGTGTCAGAACAGTATGTACACTCATTCTCACCTTTTAAATGTCGCATCTTGAACTCTTTCTAGTCTTTGGGCAGTCTCAAAAAAACTTATTCTAATTCAATTGTCTCTGGCTTACTCCCCAGAGCTCCTTTTTAATTCCAAGATAAGTTTGTTTTGGGACATCGAAGCCAAGGTCAGTCATGGGGAGGGAAGATAGATAATGAACGCATATTGTGTTTCATACCCTTGTTCGCTCACTCCTTCCCTCTCTCTTTCCCTCTGTCTCCTCATTGTCCATGTCACCATGTCCATTACTCAATTACTAATCTCCTTTGGCCTTAGGAATTCCAGCGCTGACCTCTCAGAGGCAGCAGGCTGAAACCTTCCCAGCATGACAGGAGCACTCTGTGTGGGTGTGTGTGGGTGTCTATATGTGCCTGTGTGTGCGTAGTCACAGTATAGAAAGACACTCACCCACTGGGAGCCTGCACCCCTCAACTCCTAAGCTGAAAGTCCTGTCCGAGCGATGAGATGCTCGGCTGCAGAACACTGACAGTCAGGAATGTCCCCTTTACTGTTCACACACAGCGGCGTGGACTCTGACAGGGAATTGTTTTGGGGTGATATGGAATGTTTTCAGGGTGTATTGTTTCTAATTGGATCACTGAAAATAGAATCAGGAATGTCCCTTAAGAGCTGTTTTGCCACCACTACACCGCTGCACCCATATAAATTGAATGATATGGATTTTAGAGAGTTTAATTTCAATGAGATTGCTGAAGTCATGGGTTGTTGGAACAGAGTTATCTACACTTTCACAGCAGAAGTCTGCCCCCCCCCCACACACACACTCTCAGTCTATTATGTGCAGTCACAGCAATAAATTCACTCAGTAATGTTTGCGGGGATATCACGCTGTTGCTGCAATAACATGAATTATTGATAGAAGAACGAGAACAGAATGTAACATCCATTTGTTAATGTGTTGCCTTCTATTTTAATTCAATCATAAAATGTGCTGTAAAAGGGTGCATTTATCAATCTACCTGGGGATAGAATTATAGAAGCACATTTAGACATTAAATGCTCTTAATGTATCTGTGTATGACATGTCACTAAAATGACACCAGGTTGTTTGGTGTGTTACTGATGTGGAGTGTCACCTCTTGGCTGCAGGCTGGCAGTCCTCTGACCTATATTATCAAGTGGCCTGCTGGCTGTGTCTGCTGCTTTGCTAAACTATCAGCTGCCTAACTCGACATGACAGCACAGTGTGGACGGGCGGCATTTACAGACGACCAAAGCCCCCAAGTTTCTAGAGCTCTTTTTAAGACAAAATATTGTAATAGAGGGTAACAGACTCCAAAGCTGCTGCATTAAGAATATATTATACTGCGTGCCGTATGATCAAATAGTTAGTCAGTACTGGAAATATGACTGACGACCAGACTAAAAATAGACACCGACTAAATAGAACTGAAGCTGTGTATAAAGAAAAATATTAGCTTTTCACATGTCAAATTAGCTTATTTGTCTGTTTTATATGATTAGATTTTGTTTTTAAGTTAGATGTGGGCTTGTTTGACCGGATAGATGCTCAAAATTTTAATTAACAGACAGATAACAAAATACAAACTAATTAATATTAAACAAACTAACATTCTTTTCAGTCATTTGTGAGAAAGTCTTACCAGACTAAAACTAGATTGTGCTGTGTGTTGTGAGAAGCTAATATTTTTCACATGTCAAATTAGCTTATTTTTCTGTTTTATATGATTAGATTTTGTTTTTAAGTTAGATGTCGGTTTGTTTGACTGGATAGATGCTCAACATTTTAATTAAAAGATTGTAAGCAAAATACAAACTAATTAATATTGAACAAAATAGTTTCTCATTTGTGAGAAAGTATACCTTGTGTTTTGTTATGCACGTGTATTTTTTTGCACTGGAACATGGTGCAACAGTTATTGTGGTTGATGTTTCTCAATGATCAACTGTCACTTTAGAAACCCCTACATGGCTATGCAGCACGTTTTTCAAATTGACAGAATTTGACTGAACATTTCTCAATCAAATATCATGACTTGCGCAAACCCACAAGCCTACATGCAGCTTCCTGACTGTAAGGTGCTGCCTAACACTGCAGCCCACAGACTTCAGCCTTTCAGACTTTTGGCTGATAAAAAAAAAACTAAACTAAACCAAAAAAAAAAAAACAAAAAAAAAAACCTTGAGTGTGGCACAACTAATGGATATAGCCTGTTTTTAGAGCTGCGGCTCCGTTCATAGACTGATTATATTCTGGACTGTGTTGACAGCTGCTGAATTGCTCTCACCTGTTGTGTTTTGCTCTCGAGCTGAACAAGTCCCCCAACAGGATCTGTTGACACTCACACAAGGCACCGTGTCATTCAGCTGATTGATAAAGCGGGAATGGTTGTGTGTTTTTAAGGTTTGCTGTTGCTGTGTGTATGCCCTGGTGTGCTATTAAATAACATGAAGTATTACTGTTTGATTCATATGTCAGCTGCAGAACATTGAGTGTATTATTTTTGTTTTGAGTGGACTGAACTGGAATATTTCATGGTTTGTTTCTCCGTCTGCCGTCAGTAGATTGCATCAAAGTACAGTCACTAATTCAGTAGAGATACAGTACAATGTGGTTTTTGGCTGCAGGGTGAATGCTATTTACTGTTGCTCTACATTATTCAAATGGCCTGCTTTTCTGAAGGCAGGAACAGCAGTCAGTTTTTCATTGCATGGAAAGCCGGTTACAACCACCCGCCACCACTTGACAGCTGAAGACAGCTCATTATAAGAAGACCGAAAACCCATGTTTGATGTTTCTACTTAGTGAGGGAGGCACAGCTATATCAAGCTATCCCTCGCAGGCTTTTCCTTTATAAGGAAATACTGTCTCCAACTGGTTGGGATTTGATATGCCTGTAGTTACAGATGATGTGAGAACTGAATATGGGTAATTGTATAGACAGAAAAGAAGGTGAAAAACCACTTTATGCTCATGTGTTAATATATGCTTTTGGAATATAAAGAAAACACAAATAAGCATTGGAATTGCACCATGAAAATGTCAATAAACTTGAATCCACTCTTCAGTCACAACAAAACCTGACATAGGGCTCACAAATGCAGGATTTACTGCAGTGTGATTGTTTTGAGTTTTATTAGGTTGTATAGGCGTACTTTAACTTCACCCACTCACTTTATATAAACACATCACAAGCAGAAATATGACAATAAATGGGATCAAGTGAATGTTATGTTAATCTTGAGGTAAAATGTGTACATGCAGACAGATGTCCGCTAAATTGGAGATAACCAAAGTAAACATCAGAGCCCAACTTTGTTTCTGCATGTACACATCTGTCCTCCAGATTTCTCTGTTTCTGTAATAGCCGTCTTCCAGTGCACCGCTCCACTCTGTTGGTAACAAGCACTTCAGCCATTAGCCCTACAAATGGAAACACATTTAAGCATCTCTGCCTCTTTCCTTCGCCATATAACTTGTAGTTCTTCAAGTATGAGAGTTATTAAAAAGGGCCAAGTCTATCTTAGGAGAAAAACAGACAAGAGAGTTAGAAAGTAAACCAACTGAACAGACTCTGTACACACAAAAACTGCAGTTGAGTTCATATCTCTTAACACATCGCTGTTATTGAGTTATTCATAAGCAGTTTGTGTGTCAAAGAGGAAACTATCAGCTGCCTTTTAAACCTTCATTATGTGTGTCTGCAGCAAATTGCTTTTTTCTTCTAATTTTCTACACTTTGAAGTATAATAGTAGTTAATGAGCCTTAATATAATGAAAAAGAAATCAAAACAATCACAGTGCATATGAGAAGCCTCGTTCAATAAATGTTTATCAAAACATCTAAAAACATCTACGTCCTCGTTGACATTGATTTAAATGCTGCTGTAAATTCAATTCAGCAATCATCCGCATCATCCATATTCATGCTGCTGTTAATTTACTTACACTAATGTGCACCCGCAGTCATATTGCTGCTTGACGCTCATACCAATTTAGCTGATAAATAAGGACATTCTGTTGTTTGTCCTGGTTGAACTTTGATTTTGACCCTGATGATCTGCATTTGTGATTGTAACACAGTTTCTGTTGTCCTCCCCTTTCAGCACGAAGTAATCGCAGTATCTGAGAAGGTGATTGTTCGGTTGGAGGACTTGGTGAAGTGGACGGTACCAGACTTCTCAGGATGGGCCCACGGGCTGAAGGCCGAGCCCCTCAAACCCTCGGTGCTGCGGGAGTTGGGGACCAACGGGAGGCGGGAGGCCCTCCACCGCTACAGAGAGAGCACCTTGACCAGCGGACTGAACTTCAAGGATGTGCAGAGGGAGAGGGCACAGCTAGGTAAGCACCCACTGAATATTCAGTTTTCTTTTTTGGGCCACTGCTTCACTCCAAAAAAGCTGCTGCAGTGTTTACAATTTTCTGGGCTGCTGTGTTGAATGTTTATGTATTTGTGTCCTGTCTCTGCCATAAATCAGCTTATGTTTATTGTCCTTTGGTTGGTTTAACAAGTGTTGTCTTGACTGCAGTAATTCATCAGTATGTAGTTGGAATTCCTCCCATTATAATGAGCTGAGAATCACACTAATAGAGGCAGGCTAGAGGTAATGGCGGCTTGTTTACCAATGCATTACAATCCTACAGTAATATAGCTCTGTTTTCTGAATGTGACAACAACAAAGGCAGCATTGCAAAAACTACATAATTCAACTGGTAAATAATTGAGTCACATAAAGCCGCGGTCCACACTACCTTTAGCACCTCCTTATCCATCAGTTCACATCATAATTGGCTGTGTATCGTAGCCACTTTAAGGATCATTGCTGTGTGTCTCTAAATGATTGTCTAGTGTATTCCTCACATGCACGCCGCCACTAAGTGTCAGTGAATGTTTGATTCTCGCAGTTGGGCTCTGGGGGTCTCACTACGGTATTAACCATGAATCAGTCCCAGCATAAAGCTGATGTCTCTGCGGATGACTCATCCAATGCAAATAGGAAACTCTGGCATTTGAGCCTAATAATCAGAAAGAACATAATGTTCCCTTTGAAGCTCTTTCCCATTTATTTCTCCCCCATAGCTGTGATGTAATGGCTAATGCATATTATAATGTAGCTTAGTAGACATGTTAAAAAAATACTTTGACAATTACAGCGTGCTTTGTCAGGTTATAAGTATGTATCCCGGTGATTTAGAGCAGTATTTTAGCTTTGATTTATTTATATTTTAATGAAGGCTTTGTGGAAGTGAAACATGCAATAGGCTTAAAATATCAGCTGTTTTCCTGCAGAAAGAGGTAGTTTATTGATGAGTCTTGTACTGTTAGCTGCAGGATTTTCCAGGAAGATGGCGTGTTTTAGTGCGATGCTGTAATGCCCTTGATTACTTGACATTGCTACAATCTCATACGCAAAGAGGACACGGGGATCAATAAAGGATGCTTTGTTGTTATTCCAGTAATCGATACAGTTTGATTGTGCTTGTGTTTGTGTGTGCTCGCCCGCTTTCATAAATGGATGCGTCAGCCTGCGTCTTAAATGATATTACGTTCTGTATTATTGCTTTTTACAAATGCGATGCATCGTCCAGGCTTTATAGATTTATCTGCTGTCAGTGTAATAACCTGGAGACGACGCTATTGTTAACTGAGGCGTCGGTTCATGTGTGCGTGTGTGCATGCGTGAGTGCGTGCGTGTGTTGCTAATGAGCAGAGCTGCCGTTAATGACTCCATCAGGCTGTTTCTAAATGCACTTGTCACTCCGATGGGACACTCCGCCAGAGAATCTGCCCACTCAGCAGAACCGGCTCAGAGTCTGGCAGGGCACCAGAGACAAACACGCACACTCTGACACACATAGGCGGGCACGCAGACACGTAAATGGGCACAATTGCTACACACTACAATCAGTGGTGTGCACTCAGTTGTGCATTTGTTTGTTTGTTCACTACGTCTTTGGCATGTGTCAGTTGTTGATGGTCTAACAATATGAGAGGGAGAGATCACTTATTCATCAAGGCAATGCATGTTACTCTGAGCAAGGGTTTGCATAAAAATATGAAATATGCCACTGCAATGCTGCTGACTGCTGAAATGAAATATTCATAACACAGCAGCAGATGAGATGTAAAAGTACCCTCAAAGCATCCTGTGGCTGAATGTCCATAATTCTGTGTAATGTGATCACTGTTTGATTAGTCAGACTTTTTTACGACACAGTTATACCTTCTTTTTCTGGATTGTATTTGTAAACAGAATAGTCTGAAGTAGCTGCTGGCTGTATTACCTGAATGATGTATTTGCTGATTGTTATTCTAAGGCAGATCTGTAACTATGTCAGAGGAATTGAATTGTTCCCCATAACAGGATACTGCAGCAATACCACAAGCTGCACAGAAAACCATTGTGAGCTAAAGAGCAATAAAGTGTGCCATTGTTATCGAGGGAAACTGCTTTTTTTTTTTTTTAAGTGCATATCCTAACTTTTCCTGGCATTGTGCCAATGTGAATTAAGAGCAGTTTTGGATTCATTTCACAGGCAATGTATGAAAAAAGTACCGCAAGACAAATGTGTCTCAAATAACAGAATGACATTTGTACCATATCGTTCTTGATCTGAATTTTACTTCGGTGAGAGAACAAAGCTCCTTTCTCTCCTCAGAAAGAAACCAGGGCTGAAACCAAAGTGGCCTGTGCAAAGTGAAGTAATTAATTAGAGAAACATGTGACCTTCACCGCTGCACTGCCTCATGGACAGCTGTGATTCTCAAAAACCTGTGAGGCAGAGAAATGATTGGTATCATAAGTCAAATTCCAGCCTTAGCCAGGCTTTGAAATACAATGTTTTAAGAATGTAGCTGACCGGACATGAAAGAGGCTCCAGTATGATGCAACTTTCCTTTAGTCCTGAAAAAGACTCTGAAACTTCTATCAGATGCTGACTGTCAGTGATGTGATTCAACATGACTTCACTATTCAATAGTACTGTTAACATGCAGATTTTTTTCTCTCTCATGAGGAAAATTTTCCATTTATTTTTGTGTGTGGTCTTTTTATTGAGTTGGTTCCACAAAAGGATGATGTCATATACTTCTCTACACCAATCAGATTTCAACAAAGTACAGGAGAAGTCAGACCTAAATCTGATAACAGTAACAACTTTTTTATTTACAGCTTTGGAGAAACCACTCCTGAAATTTGATCAAGAAGCTGGATGGTTGCCAGCCATCAAACAAATCAAATCTGGTTGTATTTTGGCTAAAAGGACCCAGCAGCAGCAATGAAAAACTGGTAGTGAGCATGGCAAAATATGTGGAAGTTGTGGTTGAAAATCAGGGATATTCCACCAAATATTTATTTATGATGTCTGCCTAAGTTAAAATATTGATATGGTATTGTTTTAAAAAAAAAATCTTTTTATGGTTTTGTCTTATCTGAAAATGTGGAATGTTGTTATTTTTACCAGTTGTCATTTTCTGGAAATACATGCTCTAAATAACAATATTTTTATGATATGATATGATATTTCTAATATTTCTAATTGAAATTAAATTCAGATACTTCAGAGCTTTTAAAGCCCACAATAAGCTTTTCCTGAGCTTTCAGTCGTATCATATTGTCTTCACCAGTTACCTCAGAGATGAATATGTTAACCCTGCAGTGCGTCAGCAGATCAATCCCAGTGAAAACTGAGCCAGTCCCTGTTGTTGATGACTTTGTATAATAATAGAAAAGTCAAACAAAATCTAGTAATGTAAAACATGAATGGAAAGTGTTTTTGTGTTTGTCCCAAGGCCAAGGATTAACTTCACTGTTAAGGTTCCAGATGGTTTAAAACTTAAAACACCAAAGTGATTGTGTCAAGCAACAATTGGCTTAGTTCACTGTTGAAGTGTTACTTAAAGTTTACTAAAATAATCGCATCAGCTGAAAACTATTGATCAGTCATTCTCTATCCACATATCACACAGACCATGGAAATTGCATTGAAGACATGAAAAAAGTCATTGAATAATGTACATTCTTTGTGAATGTTAAGCCTAGATAATAATAGATATCCTCCGACTTGATGGAGAGCGTTGTATTTTGCAGCGCTTACATAATCTGTAATGTAATTCACTTAATCAGGTAATACAAACTGTCCACTAAGTTTATCTTGTATTGGAGTGAGCATTAGAGCTTCTTTTTACAGTTCAATCCACCAGGGATGGCTTGCCAGGGAAGTTTACATTCTGCCCCTCTATCTCTCCCCAGAGAACTGGCCTGATTCTTGTTTTTTTTTTTTTTTCATTGCTGCCTGCCGAAATTGGTTTCTGGTCGTATACTACGAGGCCGAGCGGTGAAGAGCTGTATCTGCTGATACAGTTTGTTGGCTAGTGCAGGTAGAAACAGAGAGCTGTGGGGGGAAAATAATAATAAAAAAAGTAACACAAAGGATGGTTCTCGCTCACAAAATGGCTCAATAGGCTTTCTGTCTTGTGTTTCTTCAATTCGTGGCTTCAGTGGGGAAGCCAGAGCAGAGATGATGAGGAGGATTACACAAGGTCATAGCTTGTGACTCCTGCATTCAAAGAGCATGGATGCTGTGCCTAAGCACTGGCTTCACCTATCATGTTTATCCAGTCCTTCCATCGCCGCTGTGAAGATCATGACTCTCTGAGAAAACATTCAGAAAGTAAAAAGTAGCCCTGCCAGCAGAAAAAATATACAGCGGATAGCACAAACTGCCCCTCAAATTGACTTTTGCTTTTATTGTGTATCAGGCTACATCGCACTTTTACAATTCAAATCAAGCTATTTCTATGAGTTTATTCTTATTTTGCATATAACCATATATACGCTGATATTCACCTGTGTTCTGTTTGACCAGTGATGGCAGCTGATCTTTATCTATTGTTATATGAAAGGTTTCCTGATAACATGACACATTGAGCCACAGCATCGGCGATATCTGCAGCCGCAGTATAGGCTACTACCAAATGTATGTTAAAGTTATCTCACTTAAATCACCAGTGGCCCACATTGACAGTATTTGCCTCTTATAATAAATGGTTAATTTAAATCAAATCGATTTCTGCAAACTATGATTTTGCCTGCCAGCTCTTATCATACAAGTGGAAAAGAACTGAAGTTTATACATTACAGCTTTTCTGCAATTTTAGACTGGAGTTTTCAGTTTTGTCTTCCTCTTCTAGTGTTTATGTCTATAATCTAAAAAGCTCCTTTTGTTGTTGATGTTGGAGATTTAATGCACTGATGGTGCAGAGACATTTTACTCTACAGCCCATAACAGTGTTTGTCTATGTGTCTATAGCCCTGTTCTCTCAGGGCTGGTATTGCCTGTGAACCTCTGGTCATTGGTAATAATTGTTGAGGATATCTATGACGGAGTAACATGCAAGTATATCATGTTTGTAATGTGTAAAGTAAAAATCCCAATACAGATGTGCTATTATCGTATTTCAGAAAACACAGAGGCTCTGTGATATTATTCCTATACAAATTGATATCTGTGTTTTGCAACTTTTTTTTTTTTTACCTCCACCCTGTATTGCTGCCTAGTTTCTGGTCGAGGACTATGAATCCTGTGCTGCTGACTATACATGAAAGTTTTACAAGTGTTTTTGTTGGGAAATTTAGAAGGCTCATGTTGGCACAGATATTCACTGAAAGAACAAACTTAAATCCATCAGAAAAGCAACATCAACAGCTCAAAAGATGGTCAGATGGATGACGTACATGGCAGAATACTATAAGGAGCATTTTTCTGTCTTTCAGCTGTCCTCAATATCAGCAGTACCAGGGAATAACGTCAATAAATTCAAGTGAACAACAGACTTTGTTTATCCTGTTTGAATGTGCCATGTGAAACTCAGGCACGGGGGGTTAATTTCCAAATCACCAGAGGTCCACAGGTTACACTAGACCTGTGCGAATAGGGCTCATGACCTAAATTGTAGGCTATATTTTATTGTTAGGAAAACAAAAGATCATATCCATAGTGTTACAGCTATCAAGGCTAGTGCGGGACGGACTGATATCAATACATATGAGTATTCTTTACAGCTTTGTCTGCTCAGGGGAGGAACCACTCTATATTCGTCTGATGCAACATCTGATCTGTATGCCGGGCTTGGCACATATACCCGAGTTGATATCCCAACAATATTTCAGTTGGAACATTTCAATTTGATGTAGAGGGTAGATTCTGTCCCCTTTCAGAGACTGTTCGGAGCGTTACTGAATGTTTATGCGGGTAGGAGCTGGTGATAAGGAAACAGACAGATGCTGTCTTCTCATGGTTGATTTGTCTTGGTGACAATACACAACGATATTTGGGACTTTGAGTCACTATCACACATGAAAATGCTTTATGTTTCGACTGCGGCGTGGGAAGGAGTGAGCAGTTCCTTGGAAAAGATAAAAAGAACGTGTCACGGTGTTACCGGAGTAACATTATGTTGTGACTCTGATAGAGGAAGGACGCAGCGCTTTTGTAAAACACACTGCACTGTACTACTCCATTCAGAATATGTGGCAGATTGTATCGTTTGCACTTGTTTACTTTCCGCCCCTCAGACATATTTGCTTCCCCTTCTGCGATTTCCACAGAACTAATTCTAGAAACTGTCCAGAATGTGTTTTGAAGTAATTTAATGGAGTGTTTGTATTGATTATGTGCCTCTCTCACCCACCCTCCCCTGTTTCTCTCCTCCTCTGGTATGTTTCCTTTTATTTATTTATTTATTTATTTTTTGTGTACAGGGTTTATGGCAGTATCTTCTTCATTATGCTCAGACCTGTAGGAGAGAGAATCACAAGCTGTTTTTCCTCACTGATGTGCTCATATCATTAATTCCCTTCTGACTGTGGCCTGGCCGGAAGCCAGAGAATTCTAAATCTGTAAGCAGTAAATTGTGTGCCGGGGTGGAAAAATCTATTAGATGTTTGAGCATGCCTCGAATTTGAATGGGAGAGAGAAAGAAAGACATAGAAAGAGAGAGAGAAAGGGAGTGAGACCAACCCACACCCGAGCCATATCCTGTTATGGCTTCTGTCATAATCAAATTCAGCCTTCTTTGGATAGCTGTATTCATTAATAATTTGTGTTATTTTATTTCTGGAATGTCACATAATGTGTTTTTTTTCCCCTGCTCGAGCGAGGGAAGGGGATGTAAGCTGGTGGATGGTTAAACAATGAGAATGGCCTCAGAGGAAATGAAGAGCTCCGTCTCTCCATTAGGCAGGTCTGGAAAAAAAACAGTTGTGTCTCTCTTCTCTCCATTAGTCAGGTCTGGAACAACAGAGATGCTGTTGATGTGACCTCTGCCAGGCATCTTAAATAGAAAACGGGAGAGAGGGAGTGAGGTTCTTTCACGGGCTCGTCTGTCTGACACACACAGCCTATTTCTTCAGTTCATTTTATTGATTTATTTAGCAATAAATATGTATCTTTCTCGCATTCGCTTTTATTCATAGAGTGCCAAATCACAGTCAAAAATCATCTCAAGACACCCAAATCACAGGGACAGTTTTCCTTTCTGATATTGTGTGTTGATTTAGGAACATTTGCTGTCTTTTTTTAAACAAATTGCCTGCCAGTTCCAGTTACACTCTGACTCATACTTAAGTGTTACCCAACTAGCAGCCTTTCAAGCGAGATTTCTAAATTTGTCTTCATCTAAATTATGCTCATTTCAAGTATTACAGCAGCATTAATATTTCACCTCAGAACTGTTTTGGGTTTCTTTTTTCTTTTTTTTTTTTGTTCATCGCTCCCCATTTCTGCAGGGGAGGCACAGCTCGACAGTTTCGCTTTCAGATAGATAAAGATGGATACAAGAGCGAGCAATTGTGTGCTGCTCAGTAGGATTTCTAGACATCACAGATTGTACAATTAATAACTCTGCATATTTTATGCGCATGCCAGTCCATCTGCTTTATGAATGCATGCAGAACTGGCCTCTTCCTGTGGCCCTGTTTGGTGTATCAAGAACGACTTAAAATTCAGTCAAATTAACATGAAAACAAAGGGGTATTGCATGAGAAAGTAGTCAAAGAACAATGAGAATGAAAATGGTGGGAATACAGTTGAGATTATTGCAGACATAATGTCCTTTTTATTATCATGGAAGTGAATTTAAAGGTGTGTTATTTTATTTGTTGCCGAAGCTGCATGTGTGTGATTCATGGTGATTTTCTGTTGTCAACATGATCTGTACACTTCATTTTGATGTGCACACCCCAGCAGGGATTGTATCAGTTTACAGTGAGCCTCTGCCTTGATTTGACTGCTCCAGATCCGGTTTTATGTCTTCATAACAGACACCGGAGTCTCGGCTCAGTGTTTCCAAGCATTGCAGCTGAGTTAATAAGACCGAACTAAACAGTAACAGCGCAAGGAATTCTATTAAAGGATGTGAGAACAAATGAACTCTTAAGCTAAATGGCCTTTTAATTCTTCCTTAGCAGTAGAGTGTTGGAAAACACACTCAGTCAGACCTGTGCCAAGGTAAAAATAGCTCTCATTGCTGATTGCAGATCAGCCTCTCAACATCCACTTAATATCTGTCATATTCTGAAAGGGAGAACTGATGCAACAGGGTCACTGAGCCAGGCTGTGGTATACATATACTGTAGTACTCTCCATGAAACAGACTTTTAGCCTTGTAGGAATAACATAGTGTTCATTTCACAGCACAGAGGTAATGCATTTTTCTAGCATTGAAAGGTAATTGCAATGAAGGCTTTGATAGATTCCAGACCTTTGGTGGAAGCTATGTGTGTGTGTGTGTGTTCGCACTGCAGGCTCACACATACTTGTCTGCATACATAACTGCTCTTAATGCTTTTATTAAGCCAAAGAAATACAAATGACGTAATTTGTGTTTTGTAGAATATGTGGGTGCAGATGGTGTAATATATTTTGGTTTCTTTGATATATCGACTGCCAGAGCAGTTGGAGAGAGAGCCTTGGCTGCAAACAATAGATCATTGATGCCTTTCTGTCCTCTTTCTCAACCTGTCAGTCCATTTCCTTGTTATGTTCTGGCCTGAGGAGCACTTGGCAAAATGAGAGACATTCAGCAAGTCTTGTTTTTTCCCCCTGATTTTCCCCTCAGCCATAACTCAGTGGGAGCTGTTGTTTCATTTGACGTAGTAGAAGGATATTTAGCATTAACAATGGTTTAGTTACAGAATCTCCATGTTCCCCTGTAAGTTTAATTTATTGCGCTAAAGGTTATTATTAAACATGAGAAAAGCTGGTTGGGTTCTGCCTGAAATGGTTCCTAACAGCGCAGTCATGAAAAACACATATTCCACAGCTGTGCTATTGATATGGGTAAATTAATTTCAGTAGTATTTTTGATCATATATTACTTCTGTCCCACGACATGGAGTAAATTATCACAATGGCTGCTTATTGGCTAGAATGTAGGGATAAAATGTGTCATAATACAGAGGAAATGACTCATTATATTGTGATGCTGTAAGCAAGTTGATATATTGTGATTTATTAGTGATCTGTTTTGTGAGATTTAGGGGGATTAAGGAGGGTGTAATAACAGAAATGGAATATCTTAGTCATATTTAGGTTTCATTAGTGGATAAACAGAGGCATTGGGAGTCCACAGAGTCCACCATGTTTATATAGTGGCTTAGAATGAATTACTACATCTACTTATTTATGTTTTATAGCAGGGAGCATCCAGCAATAAAGAGCACTACAGACCCATACTATGTTTTAGTGAGAATTTAACTAAAAGGCTCAGAATGGACAAAATAAACTATAATGAGGGCTTTTGCATTTTAGTGGTCGCCATAATGGTATGTTCAGGTAGTTGAAATGTGTAGGTTCACTGCTGAATGTCTCTAATTATCAAGAAAAACTGTCAAACACACACCATATGCATAAAATCTGATTAAATGAAGGTTTGTTCTTTTATGCAACCAGAACAGAGGCATCTGCATTTGCATTTATCACAGCCCTCATCAGCAACAAAGTCAACATCCCACATCAAAATGCATCACTTGTCAGGCACAAATCTGTGCAAAGCATTGTTGAGAATCCATAGAGTATCACAAAATATAATATTAGGGCATAAGTATATGGCTATGAACACATATCTAGCAGCCTTTATATAACACTGATGCTAAATCATTTTTGTGATTCATGTGGTTTTTCATGTCGCTTCATTGTATCAAGCAAAAAGCCCATCAGTCCTTGGAAGAGTTTACAGCGATCAAATAACTGAACAAAATAAACAAGACACAACACATTAAAATTCCCCAATGTCCTTTGCAGCCCTTATTGAATTTAGTTTCCTGGAAAGTGTGCAACACCAGGAGAAACATGAGCATGAGATTATGGCCGACCAGTGAGTATTATCTAGTTATCACTGTTTTTATCTTTTCTGTGCTTTGAAAGACATGCATCTACAAACACTGTGGGTGCTGTGTCCCCGTGATTACAGCTCAGTAAAGCTGAGGTTTGGCACATCAGAGGTTGCAGCTTGTAATCTGGAGTGGATGACTTTAAAGCCAAGTTGGTCACAGTTTATCAGAAATTACCTGCTTGTTTAGTCAGATACTGTGTGTGTGTGTTACATGAATAACCGCTGTCTTGTGAAAACAGTTTGTGCAGGACTGAGCTGAACTTCAAAAAGACATCATTAGGGCTTGTGGAAAACACAATTGGTACTGGTTGATTTTTTTCTTTTTTTCTTTTTTGTGGCACTGTTAGAATGTCTAATCATAACTAATTGCACAGAAAAGTATGCAAAAGAAAATCCCACTGTTAGCATTTCTGGGATTTGCTTTTGAATCTTCAATGTGCTTTATATCCATGACAGCACATAAACAAGAAATCTGAACAGATGGCACTGGTTTTTAATGACATATTGCTTTCTGTAAAGTCTCCCTCTAAGCCACAGACTAAAACGTCTCCCCTTGGGGAGTGCACTACTCTAGTTGTTATCATCCACTGTTAATGTCACTCTTTTCTTTGCCACATTGTCAAGTCCTCCAGCTAAATAAATCCAATGTAAATTGAGTATTGTGCTGGATGTAATTATTGAAAAGGGTTCCAGTTGGCTTAACTCTACAGGCTGTTTATTTAAAGCCTTCCTCCTCCATGCAGATCTGATGATAGAGAGAGGGAGAAAGAGAGGTTCTTATATAATGACAGGAATTCACAATGGACCCATGCTGAATGACAACCCCCCCATCTCTAACAAACACCCCCCACCCCCCCTTTCTCATTACAGTTTCACCATTGGGAAACATGTCCCAAATAGTATCTAGTATTTTTTTTTCTCTCTGGTCTCTTTTCTTCATTCTTGTTCTAAAAACATATTAAATCATGTTTCCTTTTACTCAGTATACGCCTAGAGAAATAAGTCTGAGTTGATAATGAGGGGGCCCTTCTTTGATGAAATACACACGGCAACTTTGATCTGGAATGGCATGTAATTCCTTACTTGACCCAATTCCCAATCTCCTGATAAGATGTTTTTTTTTTCCTCTCCGTCTCTCTTGCTTTAACCTTTCCGCAGAGCTCACTCAAATGGGAACTTGCTGTCCCATTAAAGATACATTTATAGCCAAACATGTCATCCATTTCATTCTGCAGGAGGACGATATGTTGGGTTGAAAATGCTTTTCTAACCCAGGCACTACTGAGAACTCTCTAGTGCGGGGGGGGGGGGGGGGGGGGGGGGGGGGGGGGGGGGGGGGGGGGGGGGGGGGGGGGGGGGGGGGGGGGGGGGG
>JAPQRP010000009.1:18425954-18440973 GCA_037367295.1 Apogon hyalosoma | reverse complement strand
GTGTGTGTGTGTGTGTGTGTGTGTGTGTGTGTGTGTGTGCGCGTGTGTGTGTGTGTGTGTGTGTGTGTGTGTGTGTGAAGGTTGAATGTTTTCGTCTGTTTCCTTTTTGAGGTAATCGTCATATTGAGTACAGTGAAACAAATTTTGCTGATTGTCGGGAATGCAGCTGCTTTAAATATGCTGCAAATGTCGTCCTTCCTGCCCTGTTTCTGCTGCTCATTTCAGTGATGTTATCAGATTCCCCGCTTGATAAAATGACACCAAAAGAAATAAATGCTTTCAGAAAAATAAACTTGTTAAAGTGTTTAGTCTGCAGAAGACAAGGTGAAACACTCGCTATTTAGCCATCCTTGAAATAGTAACACAGCAGCAGAAATTCCCATGAATGTCATGTCCAAAGGCTTTGTAAAAGCAGACAGGACAGTGAATTATTCATATAAAAACCGTGTTTGAAAATGCCTGGCTCTGCTTCATCAACTGTTGAACCATGTAGTTGGCTTCGTAAGCAAGAAAAATATTAGCACAGTAGCCACATACTACAGAACAGCAAGTCAGTCTCCAACACGTGACATTAGATATTACTAAGGATTATCATTAGTAGTTAATTTTCTTCCCATTGTTAAAGATAATAACTACAGCACAGGATTATAGACATGCTGTGATCAGATCTGGCGACACCCATGGGAACGCTTGACTGTATTTTATCATAATATGCTCATATGAAGTCACCTTTTATCATCAAATATCTAATCATGTATTATGACATGTCACATTAAGCAATAGTACATAATGTCAGTAATAATACTAAAATGAAAAATGTCTTTTTACTGATAATAGCAGTGACATTTAGGCCTTTTAATGGGCTTTAAACATTACTGGAAGCTCAGATGACACAGAGCAGCTGTGACAACACAGGTTCCTCTAACAGTTAATAAAACAGGATCCAGTGTCGTCTTACAAACAAGGAAACATTTCTCCAACACCTTTTTTAATCTGTTCTTACCATTCGTGTTGTCTAACATTCCTGTTATGGTGCCTTTTTTCATCCATCTTCCTTGAAAATATATCATAATTAAGCATGAAATTAGTCTCAGATTATTATATATCTGGTATGTGGGTGGCAGGAGACATCTAGTATGATCAGAGAAAATGTAATTTTAATCATAATTAGCGACCTGTCACCTTAATCACAAGTGTTTCATTATTCAGAAAACATTCATCCACTTAATGTTTCTAAAGAGCAGGTTGTTATAGAAACAAAACAGAGAGGTTATGCTTAATAAAACTTTTATAGAATAAATAACTCAGTTGTGATGGTTCAGTTTGGCAGGAAATCCAATAAAGACTTATTAAGAGATCTTTTTATTATCAGTAATGCTTTAAGTGACCTTTAGCTTTACATATATAGTTTTGGTTTATAATTGTAATAATTTTCACATGTCTGTTTCACACTGTATTTGTAGATTGACTCATTTATTGATCTCATTATGTTGTCTTTGTTGTACTGGCTGTGCTGCGTTGAGTTTATGGTATATCCTCACATAAATACATCAGGTTAATATTAACTGTACGATCTTATCTCGTGCATTTATGGCGGTTTATCTGGTCAGCTTATTCTGTACTTCCTGGCCGTGTAGTTTTTATGCCAAATAACACATTTGTTTGCCAGTGTGTCACAGGTGGTAATGCATTAGTCAACTTAAACGCCGTCATAGGAATATTCATTACACGCCCACGTAAAAGCAACACACCCAGCGCGAAGGTACTGTGCAAGTTTTACCAGGGGTTTTGTTACTGCTTTATGAGAAATCTGAGCCGTGCCTTTAAATACAGATCATGTATTAAACCCTGAATCGTTCACCTTAAGCTGCACTTTCACTTTTCTTTCATGCGATTTGTTCAGCAGATGTGGATAGATCTGTACATTTTGACAATTTAAAGAAGATCAGGAATCAGAACGAAACTAACATGTCTGCCAACTGCCAACAGCAACAGCTCCTCACACTCATCTTGTCTAAATTGTCCTGAGGGTTTTTCTCCTTGAACTTGCACTTACACATACACTACTACTCACACTGTTATTTGGAAAAGTGAGCATCCGCAGTTGTTTTTGACATTCCTCTTGTCACCATTACAGTGATGAATGTCATGTATTTCAAACATGTAACCCCACAACATTACTTATTTGTTTAGGAGACATGAAAGAGCCATCTCTCAGTTTGGTGAAAAGTTTTATTAGCAGACAAGGAAAGGGTGTGTAACTGACGTAAGAAAAAAAAAAAAAACCCTATAAAGTCATGTGAAACAGCATCTGGTTTCCTTCAAGTGATGCATTTCCTGAAAGGCTGTCCAAGAGCTAAAAACACATCTGATTACAAGGGTGAGAAAAGTTTGTTTTTGTCAAAGCAATAGTGAAGTGAACGTTTGAAAATAACAAAGATGCATAAATTTATTAGAAATCAACTCATTGAAAAAAAGTCATAATTTGTCAAGTAATACAAATTAAAGTGTGAGATCTGACATATTTCTTTGCATTTTGAGATGTAATGTAGCATAAGGGTTGTATTTATCAAACTTTGGCAGTAGATGTGATTGTTTATTGTAGGAGCCAAAGAGTGATTTATCAGAGAGAATGTAATATAAGTAATAAAAGCTGGGGAGAAATGGGAGACTGAATGTTTCTCACAAAATGAAGTGTCTGCATTGTCCATAAATCTTACAGATTCACTCGAAAAACAGAACATTTCTTTCTTTAGTTCCCAAAGGTTTCAGTTTTAACTTTCTGCAGTGCTTTCAGCTGCAGATAGAAGAGGTCGACGCTAACTCTTTCGATATCGTTCTCTTGTTTTCACAGGCCAGGAGGAGGACGGGCGCAAAGTTTTGGTTCTCAGTTACCCCCAGTATTGTCGCTACCGCTCAGTTTTGGCACGGCTGACAGAGCAGCCTTCGTCCCTGCTAATAGACCACACGGTGCTGGCGTTGGGCGGCATCGCGGCGCTGGGCGGGGCCACGAGGATCCTGTACTGCCGGGACACCTTCGATCACCCCACCCTCCTGCAGAACGAGAGCATCTGCGACGAGTTTGGTGAGTGTTGTCGGACTCGTGTTATCCCATAAAATATCATGTACCAAATTCCTCAAAAGTGTAACTGAGCCCAAACTCCACCATACAATTCACCCCAGAGTTTCGATGATGTCATTCTGGTGACCCTGACCCGCTTTTAGAGGAAAAAGGACAGTGTTTGCACTTTCTAGGCCAAGCAACATAGTCCCACAGTGTAAAATCCCCAGAAATGTACTTTATTTTTCATTTTTAAAACACATAATTTTCATGTTTTGTTAATGTTCTCTGTTATTATCATCCTCTTCATCAAAGCGATCATGGGTTAATGGAAAAAAATCTCATTCAGAGGCGCCCAAACCAAACACAATACACTCAGCACAAAACACAAAAGGATTTTATAACACCCAGAGCAGACGCATATTAAGCGAGCGACTGAGTATTTACAGCAGGAAGGTGTATGTGAGGATCGACTTAAAATAAACTACAGCGCCAGAGTTTAACACAATGAAGCTATGTGTCACAGAGTGCGAGGCTCATTTATGTGTTTTAAGTAGTTTTTATACAACAGGGGAAGTCTAGAGTCAGACAAAGTAATAAAGTGTATGAGGTTTTCATCACGTAGGCTATTGTTAGTATTAATGCTTTGTTGGTTTTGGTGTTTTACTGGTGTATGCTGACAAAAATAAAAATAAAAAAGACAAATACATGATATCAGTACACCATTACTAAACATGCAGAAATTGAAGTCATTGAGCTGGAGAATACGTGGAAGTAGAAGTACTGATTCAACTCGAGTGCAAAAGTACAGGCTGTGGAATATGTTTCAAGAGTAAAAGTAACAAGTAGGTCTTTGAAGGACATTCCTGCCAGCTGTTTCTCTGCAAAGCTACCTGAACCTCATGTCATATTAATGGAGTGCCAGTACTCTGAAACCCTTCTCACCTCAAATAAAATAAAAACTACACCGAACATAATGAACATTATATTCGCTCCGGCGTGCAAATCGGTTTTCAGTGTCATCAGCAGAACTCGAAGCATTCTAACGCCTTTCCTCCACGGTCTCGGTTACATCTTTTATGCCGTTTCGTGTCTTGTTATGTTTGTTGTATGTGATACGCACAGAGGGACGTATAAAGGGATTATCTTTTGTGTGCGTTATTTAGGGTTGAATTGATCGATCGATGATGATGTAAAATTAAATATAATGGATAATTCCCCTTCAAATGCGTGAAATTAAAGTAACGGGGGCCACATTCAACCCAATTTGACCTCAAGAGGGTCGGACTAATAAAGTAATAGCATAATAACCTATGAATAATGGCAACTACAAACTTTTATTTGTGTTTTAGGGCAATTAAAAACATTAAATTCTGAAAATATTACATTTACAAACTATCCTTTCTCAAAAAACATGTGAATAACCTGAAAAAAATGAAATTTCATAAGGAAAAGAAGTGCAATTTGAACAATATTACACGTCAACTTATCATTTATACATGTGCATTACACACAATATTACACAAACATTTGCTAACAGGCAGAATATTGTTTAAATTTTATAACTAAAATAAGAACAGTTTCTACAATATTATATCTCAGCTCATTATTAACACAACTTACAGATCACAGTGGATCTATAAATGCACAAAACATTTAGTAACAGGCAGAATATTGTTAAACATGCAAGTAATTTTCACATTTGTTCAGATTATTTGCATTTTATTGTGAAAGGATAGTTTGTAAATGTTAATATTTTCATAATTTAATGTTATTTTTTCACATTAAACCAGGAAGAAAATTTGCAGTTGTTATTTATAGATTATTTTGTTATTATTTTACTTTCGATCATATTGGTCTGTATGTGGAACCTGAACCAAAATGAGTTTGACACCCTTGACTGTTGAATTTTTGCACTTCCCAAACGAATCCCACGGGCTGGATCGGAACCTTTGGCGAGCCAGTTTTGGCCCGTGAACCGTGTGTTTGACACCCCTGATGTAAGGGGTTTGAGCCTAGAGAGTTGTGTTGGAATGAATTGGAGAAGTTTTCAGATAGTTAAATGATTAAGTGAAGTTGAGACCCTCTTCTTAAGCACACAGTGGAAGTATTTGTGCTCTGTCAGCGACCACTTCTGGGAATCGATGCAACACCGTTCTATAAAGTATAGAACTGTAAATATGGATGTTTTGGGGTCAGTGTTTTCATTTCAGAGGTCATGCTTTGTTTCTTTTTTCTCTCTCTGAATCAGGATCAGTTGATATGTAGTCCTCTTGGGGTAGCTAATTAAGGCAGAAATAGACTCGCTTCATTAATAAATAACTGGATTTGACTTAAAGTGAAGCTTTTCAATATGTTTTTCATTTAGCCTCGGCCCCAAACGGGGTCTCTCTGCTTATGAACACAAGTGACCGCCATTCAAACACCCTCACCAGTCACACCTATGAAAAGCATTTTGTGGTTCCAGTGAGGAATTTTGAAGTGCTGGAACATGTCTATTTGCCATTCACACAGTGCTTTCCCCGCAGCTCATGAATCCACACATTTTATTAACCCCGAGCTGGGCTAAAACAAAGGAATAATGTGATTCATCTCTCTTTACATTTCCTCTGCTCAGTAGCACAGTGTAGCTCAGCAGGCTCTTGTGCAGCATCAATTTTGACATTCACAGTAACGGCTCCTCTGGTCAAAAGTCATTGTTTTTCTTTTCCTGTAAATTTGCCAGTAGGTAATTGCATTTTAAGAGAGCAGCAGAGGTGAGACCAGCAGGGAAAACGGTTTTAGGCATAGGAAAATAAGTTATGAATAGTAACGCTAACATCCTGTGGCTGCTGTTGCTCATTCACTTGGCTCAATAATGCCATTCCTGTGTAAGCCACATTTAAGCTAAAGGTTTATTTTCAGAGCCTTAGGGAGCTCTACTTTTTTGACTATAAGGAACCAGATTTCTAATGTTATTCACATGAAGGTTTACTAGGTTTGGAGCAGGCTTTTATTTCTGCTCGAATTGCCACTCGGAGACTTGTTTGTGATTTGTGTCAAAACAGCAAAGCTAAGTAATTTCCCTCACTCTGCCAAGTGAGTTAAAGCCTCTGGGGTGTCTTACTTATGGGCAAAAAAACACATATGAATGTTTGCACACATGCGTAAAGAAACATACACAGCTGCTCCGTAAAGTTAAAAAAAAAAGGGGGGCTATAAACGCCATATTAAATCCACCTTTATTAGGATAAATACCAGCTTTGTGGACACATAAGAAGTAATACTATGCAGCTGTGAAATATAAAAAGTTCCAAATTGATCCAGGGAGCAATTTCAGGACTTTCATCTGTGTTCCCCTCTCTGCTAATTCTGACCTTTCGGATTCTGCCAAATCTGCTGTGGCAGCTCTAATAGCCGTCCGTCTTGTCTAGGCTAATTCATGAAAGTGTGTCAGGCTACCTCAGGGGGTAGAGAAGACGAGAACAGGAAAAAAAAAAAAAAAGTGCTATTGCGGAGTTTCAGCAAGCCTGTTGGTACAGTATTGTGTGAAGATCAGATGAAAGCCTGGTTGGTGAAATCCAGTCTCTTTTTGGTAGGCGGATCATTAGGTTTCAACGCAGCGAGCGCTATGATAGGTGTATGTACAGTTCAAGCACGGATGTATTTATTATTGATCGACGGCAGGTATAGGTCTTATTTAATCTCCTTCTCATTGATCTGTGTGTTTTTTACATGCTCCGTCTGACTCAAGCCTTTTCCTCCTTTATGTATAATCCATGTTTTTTGTCCGTGTCAGCTTTGATGTCCCTGCTTTTAAACCGGCTCGAGCAAAACTGCAGGTTGTGTCAGCTACCAGATCTCTAGTCCTGTGATCCATATTCATGTTCAGCATCATCTGTCACCCCTGCAGCTGCCTTCCTCATGGGGAATGACACAGTTTTTGTTTATAATTATCATGCATTCTTTGCCAGTGTGGGATTGATTATACCCATGCTACTTTGTGTCCCCTGTTTAATTTCTTGCCAAGAGGAACACAGTATTACCAATCTTCATTCAGGAAAGGACATAAAAGTTGTGCTCAACACCTCATGGCTTCAGACTTTGGAAAAACAGGGTCTTACATAAGCATATGTATAAACAAAGTCTTACATACTGTACTGTACTATAATAATATTGGCATTTCTGTGGCTCCTCAGCTATGAGAAAAAGCCAGAAATAGTTTGAGTGGGCCTGGCCTTTGCAGCACTGAATGACAGATGACAAGGTTTTGCTATTAGCTGTCATGATACTGTTGAGTATTACTCACATTCATTTGGCAGTCATACTGTGTGTGTGCTCGGGGAATAGCATAAACATTTGTGGGCTCGATCTAGCAGAAATGTATATCATATACAGCAGTTAAACAAGACGTAAAGTGCAGAGTGTTACAGATTTTTTTTTCTCCTTCCTGACAGCTCCTCATTTGAGCGTCTGTTAAGGAAATATTATGACCAAAATTCTTCCCGTATACCCTGATTTTTGAAGTTCCAAAACTGCTGACCTTCCCATCGCCTCCCTTCCTCCACCCCTTCAGAAACCTAACACTCCTTATGTGCACATTGCTTAAATCAACAGTATTTTGAAAGTTAGTGAGGCAATCATTTTTGAGGTAAAGCAGTTGAGAGGAGTCACCACCCCCCCTTTTTTCCCCTTCTCTCGCTAATTATATGCTATATCCTCTTGCTTTTTCCCCATTTGTCCTATATTCCCCAGGTTCTGCTTGGAACAGAAACTCTGTTTTTCATGCATGGCTCTATGTGTTTTGATTGAAATGTATCTCACTCAGCGCTGGGTTGATTTTTATTAAAAAAGAAACATTTTCTGTGAAATCCTTTGGAATCCTTTTTTGTAATCCCCTAGGCCGTGAGGAGTATAAAAACTATTTATTGCTTCAATATATTAACATTGTCCAGATGCACTGATCATAAACAGAATTTTACAGGCTATTTTTGCAACACAGGGTGCGTGCATCTGTGGCTGAGTTTGAGTTTGCTGTCTGTGTATTTATGAGATTGTTTCTGCGTGTCTGACTTCATGCATCTGTGTTTGACTGAAAAAAAAAAAATCATCTTTGGTCATTTTCATTCTTGCCGAAACTAATACTGTTATATTAAAAATGAAAGAAGGGAAAATCAAAAAAGCAGTAAACCTGATAAAATCTACACTGCAAGATAATATCTTTAAAAACATGCAGTCCTGCTGGCTTGATTGGGTTGGGTCACCAGATGAACACACAGTGTGATGTCATTGTTTCCACAACTTGAACCACTTTCTCACTCGTTCTTTAAACATGAAATCTGATTAGATGAAATATGCATACGCCAATACGGTCCCATGACAGCCCCGTCTGTTAATGTAATAGGCAAATTGCTTGCTAAGCTCATGTTTTCCCATCTCCTCTGCAGATTTGTCTTAACCACCGGCCTATGAATTTTTCATCGTCCATATGTCATGGTATACAGAGGCCATAGAGGAGGAATTTAGAGGAGAAAAAGAGCACATGTTGTAACTGTACAGTCACATTTCATAATCAGGACATGTGCTGTATTTAAATCCTGTAAAAAGGAGCTTATGGCACATTGTCCTTACATATGCGTATAATACACTTTCATGAGAAATGAAAGATGCATAATTGAAGCACATGCACACCAGTAACATACAAATGGCAGATGTATTTTATTTATTGTTCCACTTTTCATTATATGCACAGGCAGGGCTGCAGCTGTATATTATAACTACACCAAAAGTGCTTTCTTCCTGTGGCATCAGCAACATTAGCATGAAGTCTGGACGATGTAAGGCACAATTTCCTGATTATCCCTATTATGTCATCAGCAACACACAGTGCTACACATATTGCTTTTCGATGCTGTTTATCTATATTTAGCAAGCAGCACAGGAAGATAAATAAGTAGTAGTTGTGTGCCAGAAGCTTTCCAGAGGTTTTGACCTGCTATTTACAGTGCAGAGGTTTTTCAGAAGGCTAATGGGTAAAAAGTAAATATGGTCCTTTGGATTTTCAGTGTTTTACTCGTGTAGGACTGCCATGATGGTGAAATATGAGTAGTTTAATTCTAGTCTCTTAAGTTACCAGCACCACTGTATTATGAGTCTATTAATAGTTTAAATATGCACATACACCTGAAGAAGAAGAGACATTTATTAGTGTAGAATTGATTTGGAACATGGAAAGTCAATTATTTCTTTTTGCCTTTTGCTGATTAAAAGATTATTGAAGATTATTGAAATATCAACAAAATCTAAACAAACCAGCACGGCACTCGAAAAACGAGGCACAGCATGTTTGGAACAGTGGAAAATTATGTAGAAATAATGACATAATATGTTATTTCTATTATCTTCACCCCATTTTCCTCAAATAATCACAATACAGTGATTATGTAATTGTAATTATGACTTGCCTAATCACATGTACATTACTGCTCTTCATTTGTCAAAGCACAACAGCACAGTCTACACTGATTTGTGCAAAGATTTAATAACAACATGTAATATTTAAGGATAAACTGTGGGATGAATTTAATTAAAAATGTTCCTTTCTTTCTTTCTCATCCTGCCTGTGTCTCTTGGACCCAAACCCTGTCATTCCTTCAGACAAAGAATCTCTTAAACCAGGTCACGGATAGATAGTCTGTTTTTTTCTTAAAATGAATAAATACATTTCTAAAACAGCCAGGATAAGATACTGCATGTTTATCTTGGGCTGCACAGACGATACTTTTAGTAAGATCAACTCCGTCCTGTCTCTTTTTAGTATTTGTTGACATTAAAAATAAATTCCTGCACAACAAGTTAAGATTAAGTTACCCTTATTTATATTGCAGCATTATCATTCAGTCCTGCTGAGAGCTATTGTTGTCAAAACTCTTCGTGTTGATGCATTTAAGGAGTCACTGCTCACATTAAGTTGTTATAAAGCAACATTAAAATGCAAATAATGACTCCACTCATGGCTGTATTCTTGGTGTAGTTTTCTGTCAACATACTGCAGTGTGTAAATCTTGCATAATAAATAGAGGTGACAAAAAAAGTTTCATATGTCTGCAACTGACAGACTGGAACACAGGAATCTTAATTGCATTATATATTATATAACTTATGGTTAGTGAACACAGTGGAGCTTTTGTGTACATGTTTGTCTAAAAGCTGTGAGTGATTATCCACTTGAGCATGACTGTTACAAATTAGTTGACAATTCATTATCAGGCGTTTGAGATAGAAAAGCGGCAAAAGATAAGCTGTTGTGTAATTTTAAAACTGTGATAAACTGCAGCGTTTGCCATTAATAACCCTAAACCTCAGCTGACCAGGCCGACTTGACCTCATTCATAAGAGCCTGGATCATTATTCCATTAGTGCACATGACAAATACAGAATGCTGCTTTTAAACACAAAACATGTTTTCCCGACTGTAACAAAGGTTACGTTGAAACCTGTAAAGGCCAGCGTTTTGACATTTATGCTTTCGCCACCACAAATCCCAGATGTGTTTTGGATGGAGCTTCTGAATGTCCCTAATAAACAAATTACAGCACAGCATGTTTGAACCTGGAGTTACCACCTCTGACTCATCAGTGTAACCGTAGACGCTGTTTACAAAGTCTTCTGTCTCTACTGGTGGAGCTAATGCAGAAACATAGTTGGACGACTGTTTCCATGTGTCAGGAGTGTTTTCAGCGTGTGCAGGTAGAGGCTTGCTGCTCGTTTCAGTTCCTGAAAATATACTCGTCTAACTGCAGTGACGTCAGAGACACAAAACTGTTCCAGAACAATGACAAAGAGGTGATTGTTTATGATGCCTGTGAATCATTTCCAGTTTCTCAGTGTGATACACAAACTGGAAATCTATTGTTGGAGTTGATTGCATAATTTAATGCTGCGTTTTTGGCCTTGCAAATGCCCTTACTATGAAATGAATAAAAGGGAAAGAGGGACAGCTTTTGTTGTTTTGTACTTAGATTTTCCTAAAAAATGCAACATATTATATAAATGAGTGAAAAGAGAGAGCACCATAGAAGTATCCGTCGGCCTACTTTGTTATGGGAATTATTAATATTTATAATCACCGTAGACTAATGCTGGGTAGCTTTTTAGGATGATAAAGTCCCTACGATGGGGCTCATTGGCCAGCTCAATCCCATCAACTGTAACTAGAGCGTGATCTATTAGAATACATATGTTTTATTGATGTATGGGCTTCGTGTTTATCCTGGCATTCATTTATTTATAGGTCGATGCCGTGATTTTTTTTTTTCCTCCCCAGTAATGAATAGGATAAGCCTTGAAGCTTATCCACTGCTCCCTTTCATCTCTCCCTCTCTTCCACATTCCCTCTCTCTCTCTATCCCTCTCTCTCTCTCTTCAAAAGCCAAATTGAAATACTGTATTTTTTTTAAAGCCCCAGTCCTACCGAGTTGTTGCTGCAGTCTGTCAGTATCAATGATGTGGAAGCGTTTGAAGGTTATCCCGTTTTTAGCAAATCCTCCACATTATGTAACTTTGACTCTGTTTTACATTTGGCACTCTTGGAACAACAGGGGGTGCATTTGGGACAGCCCCCCCCCCCCCCCGTGCATTCCTATTTCTTTTGCTAAATGAGATTTACTTTTTTTTTTTTCCCCCTCTTGGAACAATCGCCATTAAGAGCAACTTGCCAACACTGTGTGCTCAAGTAAAAAGCATAAGTGACATGTTCACTTGTCAAATATTTACAGCCTGTATCGTGTGGTAGTGCATTTGTTTTATTTTAGTCTTTGACGGCAGAGCAGCACTGTGAGTAATAACAGATGAAATGCGCACAGAAAGACATTGTGCTATGCTGGGATGTAGCCAGTTTGTTAAAGTTTTTCTGTTGTTGTGTCATGAGCTACAGAAAGATGAGATGATATTATTAACTTCTCTGGGGGTCGGAGGTCACCGCACAGCTCAGAGTGTGTGTCAGTCAGTGAAAGTGGGTTAAGATTAAAGGCAGTCATGTCTCAAATGTAATGTGTGTTAATAAGTGCTTAAAGTGCAGCCGTCATGAGGCAATCACATGAGGTGGACAGACATAGAAATAGACGAAGAAAGGAGGAGAAAAAAGGCATTTTATAAGCATAATTTTAAGCTCATTTTGTCTGCAAATTACGTTTGTGAAATTTCACTTGTAAAACATGTAACATTGTGAGCGCGTACCATAATTTCCTATTTACTTTGCAAATGGAAAGCTTGAGTCTACAGCTCTTTTTATGAGTTTGTGCAGTGTTAAAGTACACACATTCACACCCTGTCGAAGCACACACCCCAATGAATCCTGATGAGAATGATTTCATAATACGTCGCAATAATAAACTTCTTTGAACAGTTTAATTGGCTCTTCCTGGAACGGCACGGCTTCGCTTCATTTGATCTGATGAAAGAGTAATGTTGCCTCTCCCCAGGGGGAGCATGCACAACGGCGCACAAATAATGAATTAAGAACACTACCCTTTTTTTTCAGACAACAGCCATAATAAAGCAAGAAAATTCATACCACACTTACAACAGTCTCCCCTAAAGTGCTTTCATGTTCACGTGCTTATGTGTTTAATTTTTAGAGCTTGTTTCTGAGTAAAAAATAATCCTGATTCCTGGAAGGATAATAGATTGAGGTCACATGGAAATTGATTGTCATCTGAAAGCGCCATTGTCATTACAAGCACTTGGAAGTGTTCCAGACACATTCCTTGTGTATGATTTGGTGAAAAGTAGCAGTTACTGTGCACTGTTCTGGACTCGGTAGTACTTTGAATAGCCTGTTTGGCAAGGAGTGAAAATTGATTTGAAAGCATCTGGTGTATGTAAAAAGGGAACTGAAGGAGGCTATGCAAAAGAGCAATAGGAATATGTAAAATTGAAACTGACAAAGTCATGATGGTTTGGGAGAATGTCCTCTTTCTCCAGATGAGGAATATTAACAGTGACAGTCTGAATGGAGAGTCTGTGTACAGCAGCAGTGTGGTCACAGAAATTACTCATTACTGGCACATATATAATGCATATGCACATACACACATGGATCTTAATGTCACTACAGTGAAAATATTCCATTTACTTATCCATCTGCTAATTGTAACCCCCAAACAACGACGTGCCTGATCCTGAAGGCAAGGAAATCGGTGTAAAACCAAAACCATAACCTCAACCTAAATTATCCCCAACTCTATCCCTGTAAAATCTCTTTTCCTAGTAAGGCTTGGCACAAAATCCACACACACACACATCTGAACAGCACTCACTTGAGGAAGCTAAAAGGACGATTTACATGATTTTATAAGTGCAAGATAAAAATATGAGAGTATATTTTTAATGTCTTGGTAAACACATACTTGCCGGGATGTGGGCTTGTCTCCATGGCAACACCAGTCAGAGCGTGCCTAGCCTAGCGTTTTGACAGGTTTTCCTGATGATGATTGATAATTACTACCTGACTTGTTGTCCCCGTCTCCACAAACATATGGCAGGAGCTGCCCTCCGCCATATATCTGCCAAAATGTTCCCTTTTCTGATAATAGCTTTTTAATGTTGCGTTTTGTTGTGCATGCATAGCAATCATTCCCCCCACCACCAACACTACCTCACCCCACCCCTTTGTAATTACATTTGCTGCCGTTCACACAGTTATTATAGAAAAGAAAAAGAAATAGATAGGAGAAGCAGGAGAGTGGGGAAAAAGTCAAAGAGAGGCGGAGGAGGGAGGGGGATAGAATTGATTCCACTTTGAATTGATGTGTTCCTCCCTGTACTGCTGGATTTAAATTTGACAAATTGTCAGGATTAACACAAAGAACTGACATTTTTTTACAATATAGTCACACATTGGAATATAAACACCTGATAATAGCTACTGCGTTGGGCTGTAGTTTAACTCAGTAAGCGAGACTCTTCCTTCCACATCTATGCACGCAATATTTTATTATGCAGCGTGTTTGCATGCATAAAGCTCATATTTAGATGCAATTGGAAGCAATCTTGTTATATTCACAGAGGCCATAGAGGAGGACATCAATCTATAAACATGATTTATCTACTGCGCACTATCTACCAAGGCATTAGCATAAACCCTCTATTGTGGATCTTATTACCTGACTATGTGCTGAAAAGTCTAGACTAAAGACTTCAGACCTGAACACCATTTTAAAACAAAGTCACGTTTAGAGAGAAGGGAATTACATATACTGTAAAAACAACACAACTAGTGAGGAACCATACATGAAGAAGATGAGATGGATTTTATTAATTATTCAAGCATGCACATATGAATGTCACCTTAGAAATATATAAAAAAAAAAATATATATATATATATATATATATAAAAAGCAGTATGAAACAAACAGAAATATAAGATAATGTAACATTTATTCTCTATTTCCAGCTCTTTTTAAATGATGTCATCTTGTTCCATTCACTTAATCTTGACAGTTAACTGATGCCATTGTCAGTCATTTCTTTCTTATTCATCAGAAATTTACATTGCACAGTTGTACTCTTGCAAACTAAACAGTACATTTAGTTTTTATTTCTATATTTTATTTATATTCATAGCTTTTCATTGTCATCAAAATAACTATATGTAAATAGATAAACTATTGTTAGTCTTGTACTGTAATAGCAACAGAAACAGAAAACGACATCAATTAAATAACTGTCAATACTGCTGAAAACCTCGACAGCCCTGTATCTAGTTAGACTTCATCCAAACCTCTCCTCAGCTTGAAAGGCCTCAGTGTACTGTTATGTCTCCGCTTCCAAGCTGTGAAGTCTAATGAAATTATTAGCCACATGTATTTCATTTTCCTCCCACCATCCAAAGACATGCCCTGATAGGTTAATTGGTTAATCTAAATTGACCATAGGTGTGAATGTGAGTGTGTTTGTTTGTCTCTATATGTCAGCC
>JAPQRP010000009.1:18407300-18420046 GCA_037367295.1 Apogon hyalosoma | reverse complement strand
GCAAGACACTTCACCCTACTTGCCTCCAGTGCTGCTACTCACACTGGTGTATGAATGCGTGTGAATGCTCGGTGGTGTTTGGAGGGGCTGTAGGCGTGAAATGGCAGCCACGCTTCTGTCAGCCTGCCCCAGGCTACAGATGTAGTTTACCACCACCAAAGTGTGAATGTGTGAGCGAATGAATAATGGATCCACTGTACTCGCTTTGAGTATGCATTCATAGAAAAGCGCTATATAAATCTAATCCATTATTATTATTAACTTCAAGATAATAACATCACATAATAACTTTATACCTTCTTCATAATCAAACTCACTTGTGCAGAGGAAACGCGGCCATTTCAGCCTCAAATGCCATTCTTTTCATTCAGAGCTGTGTCCAGTGGTGAAAATAACGTTTATTACTTTATCACTTTCTTTGACTCTAAAAGTGGTTCTCATCCCGTTGTGTCACTTTCTGACATTGGAGACCAGCAGAGTGACTCCGTGTAGCAGTCATATTGTCACAGATTGAGTGTATTTCTCTACAATTCAAATCCAAAACATCAGAGCTCTTTATTCTAAACACTCTAATGGTGATTTTAGGTAACTTTGAAAGTAGAAATACTGCATATAACCCCTTTAAAAAGACAGAGGGAGATGACAAAGAAGCATAAATTGTGCCTTGTTTCCACCATCCTAAAAAATAAAGATGTGAAACCATGTGTGTGAATGAACCATGACTGATAGAACCTTTTACCGTTTTCCTGCTACTTTTTACTGCACCTGAATGGAGCAACTGTAACCCTGAGATTACCAGTGGTGGCCATGGCAGAGTGGGTCATCCAATAACCAAAGGGTGGGAGGTGCGAATCCCACTCCTTCCTAGTCATGTGCTGTTGTGTCCTTGAGCAAAACACTTCACTCTTGCCTCCAGTGTCACTCACACTGGTGTATGAATGCGTATGAATGTTCGGTGGTGGTCGGAGGGGCAGTACTGGCAGCCACGCTTCCGTCAGTCTGCCCTAGGTTTACCATCAGAGTGTGAAAGTGAATGAATATGGATCAATAATGTAAAGCGCTTTGGGTGCCTTGAAAAGCGCTATAGAAATATAATCCATTATTATTATAATAAAGAATTCTGATTACGTCTTTGCTATGGAATATGAGAGTTTATATGAATAAAAAGGAAGTGCGGTGTTGCTTGCATATGTCGAAATTCTGGTGTGAGATGATTAAGGAGGATGTCATCAAATGTTTTACTTTAGAGGTAAAATTTTTGTGTTAGATTTGCATTAAAAAAAACCTTTTTAGATGTTTCCTTCATGTTCTTTTACATTGTGCTCAAAAATGCTCTTGGATCTCAGATACAGCAGCCCCTTTAATTCAGTGGCAACAGTCTGTTACAAGTATTATCAAAAGCAAATCTCATTTATTCTATAAAATGTGGGCTTCATACTGATGAGAATGTCCAAAAGACTGATTTCTGGTACAAAGGATCTTTCCTGGAAATGGACTACTAAATTTCTTTTTTCTGTTGAAGCATATTTCTTTGATTCAATAATGGATTGCAAATTATTTATCTTCATGTAAGTCTCTGCACCCCGTCTCCTATTGTTCTTATTTACTTATTTATTTATCCTCAGTTATTTCTTTACTGTTACTGTCATTATTTATTGTGATATTATCTCATCTTTTATATTGATTACATCTTTGTGACGACAAAAACACTCAATTCTTATAATGTTGGTTTTCTAATCATGAAACATTAAGCAGCATCAAAGTGATCACTTGTCCAGATACTTAAAAGTGAAGTACATTTCAAGTCATTAACTGAACACATGTAGATATTGGGGATTTTTTTTTTTTTCAGTCGATTTCTGAGTGTTATCAAGTGAAGCATCCATCAGTTGAATTCTCCAGTCGTCTTGATGTGTCTCTTCATTCCCAGCAGCCTCTCAATCAATCAGTCCATTTTGTTGTGGTTCCCTGTGGCTCTTCTCTGTTGATGCATAGAACCGTCAGAACCCATCCTGAGTCGTCTCTAATGAGTTTTTCATTATTACTGACATCAAGCGAATGGCAATGAAACAGAGGTATTAGAGCTGTATTTAATTGAATCTGAGGGGGAAAAAATTATTAGACAAAGCTCTTTCGTAAAGCCGTTAAGAGCTGAGAGCATTTGTCTGCACCCGGAGATCAAGTTGTCAGGCTGTGCACATCGCTGCTTGAGTCGTTTTGACTTCCGTGGCTCAGGGGTTGTGCTCTGTGACAAGACATGATGGATTCACACCTCAGGGAATACCCCTTACCTGTAAAACTGTGTGTGTGTGTGTGTGTGTGTGTGTGTGTGTGCGTGTGTGTGTGTGTGTGTGTGTGTGTGTGTGAGAGCGAGAGAGCATGATCTCACCTCTTTTTCCGACAAGCCATAGTTCAAAATACAGTCCTCTACTGTTCAGCATTACAATAACAGTATGTGTCTGAGTGAAATAGGGAGTTTATTTGATTCCAGTGTTTGCCGGCACACGTCTGCATGTGTTAAATATGCCTTCTGGGGCTTGTGAAGGACCAGGCAAAGAGTCCTCTGGTCACTTCAAGGCATGTCTCGAAGTCAAGTTAGCGACCCAGATAAGCACAAAGCTACAGAGTGAAAAATGAGTAACACAATGTGAAGTAAAAAGGAACTGTGTAGCTTGGTCAGAAAGCCATTTTTAGTGCATGACTGTAGCACCAATTTTGGCACGCAGAGGGAAGTATCATGTATACTTAAATGGTCTCTTTCTTTTCTAGTACATTGACAAAAACACTTAATGCCCACAGGAAGTTAAAAATATTACATCTCCCAGGGTGCTGTAAAATCATTATCCTGTGATGTTTTTCTACAGACTATAAATGTCTGTGTTTCCATTCTAGAAAATCAATCTGTGCACAGCCTGTCTGTGTTTGATTTCCTTTGTGTTATTCTAAAGATGATGACCCCCCCCTCCCTTATGTAAGCCTGCCACAAGGAGAGCAGATCAGCAGTTCTGTACAACTTCAGCAGCAGAAAGATAACCTGCAACAAAATCCTCCACCTGACCTTGTGTGTCTGGACGCAGGAATACATAATGCACCATTTGACCCTTTTGTAAATCGAAGTCCTTTATCAGTATGTCAGTGAATCTAAACTCATTTGCCGACACGTCGCCATTTGTTATGCAGCAGTGTTTTTGCTTTAATTGCAGCATTTTCTTACGCAGCAATATTTGACCTGATGAAATATGTAAACAGGCAGGCAGGTTATGTAACTGAGTGTAGGGTGTCAGGGGGGTTAGTGATTGGACTAAAAACAGAACCACACTCAGGGTGTGACCTCACATAGACCTACGCAGGGTTTGTTTTTAAGAGATGTCACATGTTAGTGAAATAAATCTAATACATGACAAACACACAAGCCTGAGTCATCCCCCTCATAATCTTCATGTTGTGTAACACCTTATTAAGTGCATATGTTTTGTGTTGTACGGTTTATGTTAGACATGTAGTTAAAGGTGATCAGGTGACTTTTATGCAATTTCTGGCTTTGTATTGATTGATTGTTTATGTAATCCTGTATTTGTGTTTTTATGGGAACCTATCTGGAGATGTTTCAAATTACCCTAGGCTCTAAATGCTGTGGTATGTGGTATTAGTCTATTCAGTGCATACTCTGTATGCTTATATATCCTACAAAATAAACACAAGTGCATAAATAAATTACAGGGTTTATGTAAGTTCTTTGAGTTAATTAGAAAAAGCTAGATTTACAGAGGCAGAAGAAAGAGATGAATGTAAAAACACTGCAGGAGGATACACACCCAGAGCTTTCTAAGTAAAGATTACAGTGCTGAAAACTTGTTTTTTTAATGCCAAATGGATGACAAATGCACAACAAATGTCCTTGGAATTTTCCCTGAGCTGTTTCTCTGTGGCGAAACTGTTGTGAAAATAACAACTTGAAGTGATAGGTTGCTGAGTCGTAATCGTTTTACCCTTATTAATGACTGCCTCTTAGTTTTATTCATTCTCCTATGTTATTGTAGCATTTTCTTGATGGGAATTTGATCCGACAAAAATAATCACAGAGTCCTTTTGGCAGAGAACAACCTTGGATGTGATTTAATTGTCATTGCAGATGGAAAGAAAGAATGTTGATGCTGTGAAATACGTGACTGAACTCAGATTATTTGAAGTTTCTCTGTCGTTTTCTCTCTCTCCGTCTCTCTCTGTTGAGCTTATCTCTGTTTGTGTTGCTGCGTGGAGGCAAGGCATTCTGCCAAGAAGTAACATTACAGTCACGGGTTGACATAAACGTGGGTGTACAAAGGACTTGGAGGGCTTAAATACTTTATTGTGTGTGTAATGTGAACTGAGCAATTATATCTGCCAGCTTTTCAAACAAAGAGCCCCTATCAGGCAGGTTCATGTGTTTTTAATTAACAGCGTTCAGCTTTAAGACATGAGCGGGCTTACTATAGGGGAACCAGAAAAAGAGTGACGGTGATCTGTATCATGTACTGTACATATTATAGTATCATGCACAGAGTGTCTTTACACTGCACGTACAGGTTGATGAGATGACAACCATGACATCCCCACCGTGAAAAATAAAACAAATCTTATCATAATATTATATATGTTGTGGGGAGAAACATATCTGAGCTATTTCAGCATCTGTCTCAGATATTTCCCTCAGCAGAGGCTGTTTGTGCAGATTTTCTTCCTTTTTGTGGGTTAACCAGCGGCTGTGATTAACAGCACCATACTAACTGCACCGCTGTTTATGACGCCCTCATCTTGAATCTTAAAAATACATCTGTCTGAATTTAAATGTACTTTTAAGGCTGAGAGGGAACTTGAAGACTGTGTTTACTAGCACATTGGAGCAATTTGGCAGTCAGCTACCCCATTTAGCACAATGTTGCACTAATCCAGTTTAAAAATAATTAGCTACAGGCTAGCAGGCTTGTGAAATTCCTTTCCCTTGATTGTGAATGTTCCCGTCATAGCCTCTATCCTCCTCCGTGTTGAGTCCATGAAATCTACATTTCTTGCTCAATATATTATCATATCTCCTATATTAGTGGCAGAAAAAATAGCAACAGAGATTGTGTAAACATTCAATTGAAAGCATTAAATGGCTTATAAACTGAGGATGAAAATGCTGTATGTACTGATTTAATCACAGCAGCCGTCATTTTTTAAAGTCATTATAGCTAAATGCATACTGTCGTAATCAGTGCACTAATGTTTTCTTATTTTCCTTTTTCCCTCAGCACCTAACTTGAAGGGTCGACCTCGAAAGAAGAAACTGTCACTGTCCCAGAGGAGGGATGCCCAGAGTCAGGGTCAAGGTCAAGGTCAAGGGTCATCTGGGTCATGCCAGGGTTCAGCAGCACTGGCATCATTGGATCCCTTCAGTCCAGACAGTAAAACACCTACCAAGGTATCTCCTATGTTACTGTTTAACAGAGAAACAATGTGTAAATACAGGGCAATTACTTCTAATACTGTGCGCAAATGTTTATCTTTTCTGCTGTAGTTTTGCAATAATGACATGTGACAACCTGAGCTTGTGTGTGTCAGTCAACTGTATCCCCCGCTTAAGTTTGTGTCTTCAGAAACAAAACAAAAACTAATGTTTTTTAAGAGTCACAGTGAATGACAGAACAGCAGCAGTGTAGTGTTACTGTACATACTGTACTCTGAAATGTGTTACTGTGATGGAGGCATATTGTTGCACAGTTTGATATCATATGACTAAGGTGTGTAACATTAAATAATCACTTTTTTAATTAGACTTCCTTTTGTAATTACTTATTTCCAAAACCTGTGATTCTGTGATTTTCTTTTCAAAGGACAGAAGCTGCTTTTCTTACTTAGTTTTCATAGCAAATTTTTATAGCAATAAAAGATCTAATATCTATTTTACACTTGGTTAAACTAGATAATTTGTTTTTTCTGGCATTTTCTTTGTGTGTATCATTTCATTTCCCTCAACCTCAAGTGAATTAGTTATTTGAATGGGTACAGCATGTTCTCACTGTGTATTGAAACAGTTTAACTCCTTCACAGGGCATTTGTAATTACCTTTTGCTAAGATAATGTGACTTGGTAGATAATATTGAAAGGTTTTTGGAAGAAGTGCAAGATATTGCATTATGTTCCACATATCAGCATTTTGAAAGATTGATGTTTAAAATCATATTTTTTCTTTTACCCACCTTGACATTGGTTGTAATATTGAAAGTGAAGGGAATATCCACCCTAAAAGCCTATCTACAGCTGTTATTCTTATGACCTTGGATAGTTAAATCAATATTACAAATTCTCTCTTGAAGCTGAAGTCGAGCCTAATCTGTGATGACAACAAGACCTGTTCCAGTGATAATCAATGAGAGGCTGCCTCCGTGGCCTGGATGATATTTGTTTGTGCATGAATCTGAACATATTCATCCAAATCATCTGGCATCATCTGAATAACACTCTGCTGGGGACTGAATTTTCATCTGAAATTGCATCTACTGACTGCTCACACTGTTTCCTCACAGGTCAAACCCAGCTGTAAAGTGGTACCCAACGGAAAAATAACCCCAACCGCCAAACACAAGGCCAACAGCCTCGGCAAGAAATGTCTGGCTGAGGACAAGGAGAGAAGCAAGGATAAGGAAAAGGAAAAGGAGGAGAGGAACGAGAAGGAGGAGAGGAAAGAGGAAGAATCATCAGAGGAGAGCAGAGCAGAGGAGCAGGCTTTCTTAGTAGAGCTCTACAAGTACATGAAAGAAAGAGACACGCCCATAGAGAGGATCCCCTTCCTCGGTTTCAAACAGAGTGAGTAGGGCAACTTATTATTTTTCCCTCACTGGAAATATTTAAACAATGGAGTACACTAGTTTAGACTCGATAGTCTAATAGTAAAGTTTGTGTGGATGCCTTTTCCCCGGGCTGCTCTGTAGATTTAGGTCATAATATCACCAGTGGGGAAGGTGAGGAGGCTGGTGGGAGATTAAAAGCAGTAAGAGGCACCTTTAGGAACAAGCATAAATCTACAATAAAACCAAAAAGAAACCCTCTGCTTCCCATTCAAAGAGAAAAACACATTAGTTGAACTATAAAATATACCGAAGAAAGAACAGAAGTGTAAAGAAGTCTCAAATTGCTGTTTTTAGATCAGAATGAAACTGCACATGCTGGAGTGTCAACAGGGAAAAACCCTGTGTGGATTTTAATCAGCATCTGTAACCACATACTATCTATAGTGCCCCCTCACTGTGATCACAGGACTAACAGTTAAGTTTTTTTAATCAAGTCAAGGACATTTCTTATCCTTAACATTTAAAGAGGAAGAACAGCACCTGTGCAGACATAGTGCCCACGACCATTAAATTACATACTTGATAAAAACCACAACCAATCTGTAGCAATAATAAACCAGAGGAATTATTGTCTACGTTGAGAGAAATCACATCTAGCATTTTGTGAAAAACTCTGGAGGCTCCCTGTCAGAGCACATTGTGACTTGCTTTTATATAGGAGAGAATATCTTCTCATTCTTGTCAGAGGGGTTTCTTGTGAAGGCTAAGAACGTCCTCTAACTGTGTTAAAAGAACATCACATGTATGGAAAACACGTCTGTTGAAGATAAAAGATTTCTGATATAGGTCAGGTGCTTAGCTTGCACTCAGTGTGCACAGGACATAAGGCCCGAAACATGCACACAAAACATCACAGAGGGCACGTCCTGGTCTTTTGAAACTGAAAAAGTGAGTTTGTTTTAGTCGTTTGATCTCAAGGCAAAACTCAGGAGAACGTGGTCTCTCGGCTCAAACTGTGGTTTTCAAATTTACTTCTTTCTCAGTCTTTATTCAAAGAAGGAAATCACATTTTGTGTTCAGCTCAGCTCATTTCAAATGAGCCAGGAAAGATTTAGTCATTCACATCAAAATGTAGCACGACAGCACCAGCAAATTAAAGAGACGGGAAGGAGAGGGATATGTCTACTGTTTATAACTGTGACAGTTTATAGGACAGTAAAACTCATTACTATAAACTATTACATGAAGGTAAGTTGTGGTCGCCTTGACTCTGCTAACCTCACCACAGTATTTTGACAATCCTGTCATCTTGATTGCTGACATGTTGTTGCTTAAATAGGTCATTGTGGTTGAGGGAAGTAGAGGAGGGGGATACGACGAGGTAAAGAGAGAGAATGCAGAAGACGAGGGGAGAATTACATACCCATCATGCTTTATTTTTAGTTGGCATTTCTCTGTTTGAGCTCTGACTAAAGTCGAGGTCCACGTGCCAACTGTTTTACATACAGTACATGCTTTGAATCTCAAAACCAGACACATCATAGGCAAGGCCCTCATTAAATGGTGAAATCATGCTGTTTAAACTTCGTCCTTGGCAGCGAGCACACATCAGCACATGTAAAGGGGGGGGGTACCAAAAAACATCATAATTAATACAACAAACCCTTAGATGTAATCAGGACCCTGTTTTCATATTCCTCTTTTTAGACTTGCTACAAATGCGTTGAAAGATCAAAGAACACACTTTCCTGTAATGGAAATCGAAATTATGTTATTTTAGTTATGTTTGAGTAATAGTATTTTTATGAAGTTCTCTGGAGCTTAACAAAGCAACAGATGGTTGAATGATTTACCAGACTTACCCATGCTTTGTTGGCTTAAATATCCATTTGATTTGCATCCAAAAAAACATATCTGAATGCTAACATGGGTGATTTATGTATATTCCACCTCATCTACTAACTGTGAAGCCTTAACCAAGACATCTTTTTTTTTAATGTGGGAATTGTGGATCATTACAGGCCAGCAGAGACGGACTAATCACTAAAATCCAGTCAATTAACCTTTTACTCAGATGACTCGTAATGTATTTTTAAGCCCAGTTAAAATGATTATGTTTGTTGCTTGTGTCTTGTTGTTTGCCTAGCTCTGTACTCATGTTGAATTTATATTTTTCACCGGGGATTGTATGCATTAAACATCTTAGAGGTGCAGAGGTGCTGATCTGAGACCAAGTGGCCTCTTAACTCTGAGTCTGTAATCATCACATGCCTCTTAAAACTGCAGTATTCAATAGACATTCACTTGTACAGCTTAAAAATATATATTTTTCATCTTTGAAATATTGGCAGAAGGGCTCCATTCACCAGTGCTGTGGATAACTTCTTTGAAAAATAATGGAATATAAGGTTGTCAAGTATTACATTTCTCCAGTAAATCCATTCATACTGTGGAGGCTAAATGTATATTGGCACCAGAATCACAGGAAATGACAGAAAATGGTTGGCTGTTACATTCTGGGAGCAATACAGCATGAGAGGGAAACTGTGGGAGCAGTTTATTCATGCGAGTAAGCGTCCTTTTATTTTTTTTATCACTTGATTAATATTGACTTTGCTCTACAGCTGCTCCCATTGAAGTCGTATGGGTGCAGCAGACGTGTTGAAAGAAATGTGCGATGGAGTGGGTTAAGCAGTTAAAGGAGGTAGTGTGTACATTGTACATTCTAAATGCCCTTGATGGGAAGGATTGTCTGTGTGCGTGTGTGTGCGTGTGTGTGTGTGTGTGTGTGTATGAGGGGTTATTACAGCCGCATGTGTGCTTCAGCGCTTGTGCATCAGCATGTGATTGTGAACATCAGTTCCAATTTGTCTCCGTCTTTCAGCCTTGTTGTCTAATTGCCATGCCATCGGTGTGTCAGTGAGGCTGCATTGTGTTTCTGTTTTGTCATCCTTATCTCAGTGATAATTGCCCCTGCCAAATAGAGGGGAATTAAGAAAAGAAATTGCTAATGACAAGACATCTAAGAAAAGGCATGTTCTCTCATTTCCTTTATCTGTTCTGTTCCCTCCCAGTCCTGTGTGCTATTGTGGTAATTACAGTCGATGCATAACAAGCTAGTTAAATAGACCATCTTTCTGTTTCTACAGTCATAAAGCACAATATGCCGGAGTGCTCAGTTCAAACAGAAAAACCTACCCAGCTCCCTTTGTTATTCCACCCGTGAATTGACAACGGTCGCAGAGAGGAGGGAAGGAAAAAATCAATGCTGTCAAAAGCGGAGATAGGAAAATGTCATTTTGACAAATGCAAGGCTTTGTGTACGCACAGATTGAATTTTGATGGATTTCTTCCCAGGCGAGTCCTCCTTTTCTTATTTATAGGCCTTCATATGAAAATGTTAAACAATGATGTTACGGAAAGCAAATACAAATGTCATTGGCATTAAGAGTCCTGCAATGAACTTGTGGTTCTTTGTTTGTATGAAATTTGTTTCTTTCAAAGATCGACAGCCATTTGAAGCTGCTCTGAATGCTTTCATAGCTATTTTTAGGAAAATGTTACACAAGACTTGTATTTTGATATGGTCTGTCACAGGGTGTTTGCATGGGGAAATCAATGCAAATTAATTTGCATTAGTTCAAACAGAAGTATGAGCATTCTGCCAAGCGTTTGATGCTTGTAATGGTTTTCATTCATACCTGCGGGCTGCAGCTGAAGGTTAACAAATCTCTTTGTCAGGATGAAGCACATGTTGTATTATATCACATAGTGGTGATTGTACCAGTATTCAATATTCATTTGCATCTTTTCAACTCAACTGCAGCAGTGCTTTGTGTGACATTTAAAATAAGATGCTTTCATGCTGCCATGCCAAATATGTAGTTATATTTTCATTAAGATTATCCAATAAAAAAGTCCGTGAGGATTAAAAACACAAAACCTGTCATCAAATTATACTGTGATGCATTTAATATCGATTGAACTACCTATCATGGTATAAATTGTGTAAAATTGGTTCCACATCAATGAGCTACAAGATTAAAACACTGCTTACATGCATAATCATCAGCTATAATAATCAATAATGACTACTCTAAACTAAATTATGGATTCAAGGATTTCACTTGTAATGTAAATTATGTTATTGTTACACCTACTCTAGTAACAGATCACTTCTTCCAGCCGTGTATGTATCCCTCTGGTGTCAAGACTGTACATGACGTGGTGTGTTTGAGCTCAGGTTCTTTCCCAGAGTTCCTGACTGCCTTGTTTGTCTTCTGTCTCCCACAGTCAACCTTTGGACTATGTTTCAAGCTGCTCAGAAACTCGGAGGATATGAGTTGGTAAGTATTCACATATGTGGCAATATATTCCTTCTCTTCGTCAAGGTCCCTCCCACCCTCCTTCCCTCTATCTCCCCCTCTGTCTGTTTCTTTCTGCCTGTTGTCTACCCTCTCCTGCTCTTTTTCTCCCATTATCTTTCCTTTTTTTCCTCATCTTCTGTCTCTCCCCCCTGTATATTTCTGTGTTTTCCCTCCTTGAGGTTAGTCACTATTTTCTCAAGAAGAAAGTCTCACTCAGAGCCACATTTAGCAAAAATGATGCCGTTGTTTCAAAACCCCCTTGGAGTGGAAAACACATGTTCCTCCACTCTGCACTGGTCAGAAGGAAATTGGTCAAATCGCTCATTTTTTCCCAAGTTGGTTTTGATGTAAAACACATATATGCCCACAAGCGTGTATGTGTACACACACACACACACACACACACACACACACACATACACAAGCAAAAAGAGGCTAAAACAGTGTGTGTGTGACTCAGAGGTAAAAGAAAAAGAGGAATAACTTTGTCAGCCTTACCTGCTATTTGTTCACTCACTATTTGAGTGTTTGCAAACTGAAGTCAAAGTATGATTTAAATGCATGCCTGTTTCTTCATTAGCTAGCTGATATAATGTCATACAAAGAGACAGCCCGACCAGGCCATAAACAGGATACAGCTCATATAATTGGGGCTCGTATCCTTTTAAAGCCCCTATATCTGCAGCTGATTATCTCACGTTTCATGTCGAGGCTTTGTTAGCTCTGTGGCAGCCTGGAGTTTTGTGTTTTGTATTGTAACCCATCATCTGTTTTGGTATAAGAGGTTACAGCAGGAACAACTGACTTCATGATGTTAACAGAACTTATTATGTTAGAGAATTGAGTGTTGAGGATTCAATAACTGGAACATCATGAGCCAGCAACTCCCCAAGACCTCAAAATGATGTCAGCCACTTATGCTTTTCTCTTTTGTTTTCTTTTTTTTTTCCCCTCACACATTTTTCCAATTTATCTTTCTGAATTCAACTCATTGTCATCTCCTTTTTTTGGTCTCTCTTTTTCTTCCCTTCCATCCCTCCAGATCACAGTTCGCAGACAGTGGAAACATGTATATGATGAATTAGGCGGGAACCCCAGCAGCACAAGTGCCGCCACATGTACACGGAGACACTACGAGAGGTGAGTTATTATGTTCGGTGGTTATATGTGTCACCATATTGTTGTGCATGTATACACCTCCCACCTCCCTGTTGCATCAGATATGATTTGCCTGTGCTTTATTCATAATATCAGTTCAGTACAAGATAAATATTAATGTTATGTAGTCAATGCAGTTATATACAGTATATAAAAATAATTAGTTTTGAGGATTTGAGATAATTGCCTGGATCTCCTTTAATTATATATAGAAATAGATTCCTCATGAGCTTAAATCAGTTCATGATGAAACTGGATTCAGTAATTTTTCTAGCATTCATTGATCAGTTGTGTGGCACTATGGAACCAATTACACTGTAAACCCCACCCATGCAGCACCACAAGCCAGCTTAAGAGGATTAAAACACTCAAAATCATGGCAAAGTTTTGAATTATTAACGGACCTATA
>JAPQRP010000009.1:18382210-18405041 GCA_037367295.1 Apogon hyalosoma | reverse complement strand
CCTGGTTTCCTACGTGATCTCTTGTTACAGAAACATCACATTTCACTATCTCTGTTCATTTCTGCCTGTTACAGATTTTTAATACCTCACCATGCCTTGGCAGTCTAATGTAATTGCACAACAGGGTTGGTATTGGGGCGGGAGGGGGGTTGTGGAGGGGGGTATCCATGGCAACAGAGAAGCAATTTAGAATAATTTGCTATTTAAAAACTCTGAGGTTTTGGGCAATGGTGGAGAGTGCAGATGAGGGGTTTTGGATTAAATCATTTTATCTTAAGCATTAGATGTTTGCCAGATGTACTGTACATATAGTCTGAGGCCTATGAGATATTCTCTAGTTCAGATCGTGCGGATATGTGTTTTCTTTTAAGACAGATGCACGCCTGTTCCAATTTTAGTTGAGTAGATGTTTTATTGATTCAGCCTTTATTCATTCCTCGTGGTATCAGTGTTCTTCTGCATTCACTGCTCTCCAGACACGAAAATACATTTGCAGTTCCTAATTATTATGAAACCTTGAGTCAGTCCTCACACTGAGAATTGCAATAGAACCGGGGATGCATTTGACACTGAAAAAAGACACAGGAGATCATTTTAATTTTACTCTGCTAGATGCCCAGTATCTTGCACTCGTCAGCATCTCTCTGCTTTGTCCTTGCTGTATTGCAGATACATCAAATATGGTGCATTACACTTTAGCATGTCTTGTCTATTACTGTAGCTCAAACACAGTTTCAATTATTCCGGTCTCTTGTTCTAAAGCTGATGGTATCATTGGATTACAATGGGAGGCAGTGGGGAGGGATATCACCTTTATATCCTCCCACATTTATTCCCAAAACTGAGAGGAGCAGAAGGATGTAGAGAGAAACAACGGGAGATTATAATGTATAGGTAAAGCTGATTTCATATAAAAACATGAAGTAGAAGAAAGAGCAAGTAAAGACAGAAAGAGAGGTTGCAATATGAGAACATTATTGTATTTTGTCTGTCTTCATTCCTTATCCATATAAACAATGCCTCAACATGTTGTCCGCATCAAAAGCCTGGCCAAATTCTTTGTATACCCATGACTCTTCTACTGAATCTGGATGTCAGCTAAAGTGGGAGAGCAGCCAAAGAGCTGCATGTTCTTTACACTAAAATAGCAGGCAGCTATTTTAACCTCTGAAAGCTAGATAGTTTCCTGAAGACAAAATGCCTCATTGAGCTCACAGTGATAAAAGCTTTTTTTGTAGCAATCTAACAAATCACAATATTAGATGATTTCTTATTCGTTGAATTTAATCAAAGAGTCCAAGGTTTCTCTCCCCGTTGGCAGTGAGAAATCACAAATTACAGCACTGACATGTGACAGGCAATCGACTGTATGAGAATCTATTCAAGTCTACTGAGATTAATAACTAGTTCAGTGTAGCAAATTAAATTAATGACATTTTTTGCAGAGATCTCAGTCAGCTGTGCAGCAGCAAGAGGGAACATATGCTGTTTATTTAGAGTAACTAAAAGACTTAAGTGTGTTTTTATGCAGAATGGTACACATTTATTTTAAACAGTTAGCACTCGTCTTGGCTCACACCTGCTATTCTGAATGCTTACTGCGAGCTGCTGCAGGAGCAGCTAATGAGAGCAAACCCCAGGGGAACAGTAGAGGTCATTTTAAATCTGGTATTTCCAGACTTGACAAAGGACTTAAGTTTTTCATACATTCCTGTGCTGCCCTCCTGTTTTAACTGCATGAATGAGGGTCACCTCAAGTGGTTTGGCTTTGAGACAAAAGAGGGGCTTTGAGGCATGAATCCAAAGCAGAGGGAACCGCTACAATGTCTGTTTATCCCTCTGCTGGCATCTGGTCTTTATCTGTTTCTGTGTCTCAGTTATTGTTTTCACAGCACTGTGATGATGCGTAATCATTGCATTTATATTTAATAAACATTTGATTTAATTGTTTTTATTTTATGCTTATATCCTGACAGGCCTGTAAAAGTTAGTCGTTTTCTTTCATCCAAATCTTTCTGCAGCCCCTGGGGCTAGTCCACAAGCTCTTTAAATAGTTTCTTTGCCTTTTTTTTTTTTTTTTTTTTACACATGAAGCAGCTCTTGTGATCTTAACACAACACCAGCTAAAATTAATTTCAGGAGGGATGGGAGGGAAATTGTTGAAATGGAACAGCCCGCAGGCTTTTTCCACTGATTTGGTGACTTAGGCATTTCTTGGATTTTAACACACTGCTTGTTCCTGTAACACAAAACTCAGATGAGAGCAGCACATTGCTGGTAAAGACACCTTGTTTTTGCCAAGTTGTCTTTTTTAGGGGAGGGGATACTTTGTGAGCAATCTATTATTTCAAAGACACAAACATGCTTAGTTTACAGTTGTGGCCTGATGAATTACCCTGTCATCTATTGTGGTGATTTTAGTGAAGATCAGTCAGATATTTATTATATGTGAAGCAATATCCTTCTAAGTTTATACATTTAACACATTGCTCACTCTATGTTTAATCTCACCACTGGATATTTTAGTTGCCTGAATGTGTTATCAACATGGAAAACGGCTGCTTAAACAAAAGCTGGGTGATAAATTGGCATGAGAGGAAGTTAAGTATTTATTGACCTCATAAAAATGTTACCTCTCCTGCCTTAATGAAATTCTTTCCTGGAATCTCTCAGAGCAGCACACTCCCCCAAGTGGCTCAAATTATTTACTACACTTGGCTCTCTCTCCACTGATGCAGTGGCTGCCAAGCTCAACCCTTCCCCTTCCTTGCAGGAAATTACTACTTATATAAGTGGTATTGTATTATGAGTCCTATATTACATGATCATGACAGAGTTATATTTGCACCACTTGAAAATACTCTATTCTTTCACAGCAGTGGCTCTGTTGTAATTTTACACTTCAGCCTTTTTCATAAAGTTAAAAATGGACAAAGTAAGCACACAGGGGACTCTGATTTAGTTTTTTGGTCATTTTAAGAAAAGTACTTATTTCTAAATGTGTCTTTTAATTGATGATGCAGTTTGTTTAATAAGCATTACAAAGACAATATCTCTGACAGTGTAGGGAACTTCCTGAGACAGATTTTCTTTGGTTTCCTGGCCAACATAACATCTTAGCTTTTCCATTTGGAACTATTTAAGGCTCCAGTAATTTCCCGGGCTCAGCTCTTACATTATCTGGCTCTGCGACACCCCCACCCCCACCCCATATTGACATTCCATAAAGTTGACCCAGGCCAAGGCAGCCATCGCTTTCCCACAGATCACAGTGATAGTCAACTGTTCACCCCCCTGTATATATTTGCCACTTTTCTGGCACTTTGATCACTAAAAATACTGCCGGACAGTGATCATAGTACATGTCATAAATACTTCTGGGAAAACCAAATCACAGCGTTATAGAATCCAAATGATTATTCTGCAATTCCAAACATAGAGTCTGAGAACAGGTTGTAAAAATATAACCGCAGCTATTTTTATGTTCATTAAAGCGCCTGTTTTCTAGCACCTTTTCTTCATTCAGAATCATTTTAGCCCTCCATTAACATATTATTAATCCTTTTTTCACTCGCCTTTTCTTTTTCCTTTTCTGTTTCCCTCCCTTCGTCTCTTTCACAACCCTTTTGCTCTCCTTCTTTCCAATAAGTCACATTTAATAGTACATTTCCTTTCTTGGCCTGGGGCCTGGTGCCAGACCAGCTGTATGAAATGTAGTTTCACTGCTTTCCCTGCCAGCACTTTTGTTCAGAGGAAAAATAACAAAAAATCCCACAGAGCCTCTTGAACTCTCTGAGGCTTTTTTTTCTTCCTTTTGAAGAGGAGGCGAAACAGCTCTTGATTCATTGTTTGTTTTACCGCCATGTCCCTTAAAAGGAATAGTGCAACCGTCTCTTGTCGTTACACGAGAAGACCTTATTTTTTCTTATGACTGAGAAAGTCATGTTTCTGTCTGTCTTTTATGGATTGTTATTGTAAAAAAAACTGACAGAGGAGCTGGAGACATTTTCAGTGGAGCTTATTGAAGTTTAGAGTATTGTAGTTTTTCAGTTGTCTTGGTTTCCTCTTCCACAACATTTCCTGTTTCTGGTCTAGTGCCAATTTCCATTTTCTTTTCTGAGCAATAAAAGTCTAAAAGTTTCCCTCACTGGTTTCTTCATGTCATTATTTTACACATGGGTATTGTTATGTTATCCAGATCTTAATGTTCCCATTAGTTATGACATCAGATACGGAAAATTGACTTGGGAACTATTCGGAGGAGAAATAACAGAAGTCAAAAATAGTTGGATGTTTTTCCTACAGAGTATTTCTTGTCACTAATCATGGACTTCATTAAGCTGGAGTACATGCAGCGATCCTGAATGTATTCCAGACACCTGGACTGTGTGTGTAAAACCTGATTCATAATGTTACCAGCAGAAATATTTTATTACTGTAACTGGTTTCAGGGATTGTATGATTAATCACATTAGTACATTGAAGTAGAAATTATAGATGTGGCTCCTGTTACCAGTTTGATGCTGATTCTTTCAGGCATTTACCTCATTTTCAAGTACACACTCACAAATGCACACTTTTTTTTTTTTTTGGGAGGTTAAACTAATACCAAATGTGATCTTTCTCAGCAGGAGATAACTGGTTTTTCACATCCTCTTTCTCTCACACATACACACACTATGGCACTTTTGTGAACCTGGATTTTCCCTAACCCACTTTAATTACAATAGGATTGTTAATGCTTGCCAGGTATTAAAACAAGGCAGTTTAGAGGGGGAGTATTTGATACAGTTCGTGCCTGTGGCAAAGCTGTGGCTCATTTTCCTCCTCATATTACTAAACACAGTGCTTATGTACATTTTGTACTTTTTTAACAAAACAATTCACTCTTTGTTGTGGACACTGGTTAAAAATAGCTTTGTTTTCAGTGTTCACGCTGTATTTTATGTAAACATATTTGCTCATAAAATCCAGAACATAAGTGGGTGTTTTTGCGTGTGTGACATGACATAACATGATCATTGCACAAACTCATCTCCATTCCTTTGGCTGCATTCTTCCCCAGGCTCCTCCTTCCTTATGAGAGGCACATTAAGGGCGAGCAGGACAAGCCCCTTCCCTTGGTGAAGCCCAGGAAGCAGGAGGGCGGCCAGGAGAAGGCATCAGGAGCCAAAGCCAAAGGAGTAGGGGCCAAGAAATTGAAAAACCCCAACAATCCCAAGCAGGGCAGTAAAAAGGACAGAGGGGAGATGGTGAAAGGCCAAGAACAATCACAGGTCAGTCACAGAAGTCTCCAAAGTGCCACCTCAGATGCATTCACTCTCACCATTAGTCAGTTTAATCACATAATAATAATAATAATAATAATAATAATAATAATAATAATATCACACATTTTATTCATCCTTTATCTAAACAGAATTATCCCATTATGATGAGGGCAGCAACAAACATGTAAAACACACATATACAGAAGCAACCAGTGAAATACTAAAAGTAAAAAAGACTCAGAATGCAACAAGAGGCATATAGGCCATATGCATAACTTGGCAGAGGTCACGTAAAGCAGCAACATATTTAATAATATACAGCCTTAGAAATAATTATAAGACCACCTGTGATTTTCTGTAGAAATTTAATACAACAGCTCATCAATGTGACCTTTTGATATTCTGTTCCTGGAATATTAATGGTTTCCGCATTAATTTTATAGTTAAATGTTCATGAACAAATTTTTGTTGTCATTAATTTCATTATTATTTATTTCATCAGTAAAGTAAATATTTCATTTGTCTGATGTTGTTTTTTTTTTTTTTTTCTCACATTTGCACACAAGAAATCCCTGATGGATTTATCAGACACATTAATGACAAATGTTGACTTTCCACTACTTTGTCACAGTGGTTCAGTGATTACTTCCAAAGCTGTATACACTAGAGTCAGTGGGTCCTGTATAATTCAGTGCACCGCATAAACGTCTCCTGTGTTTGATCAAATGCATTGTCTTTGGAATATAGCAGATATGTCAAGTACTCTAGCAAAACGTATTGAAGTATGACCTTACGATGTGGTGCATTCATGCACAGAACATTAGCATTTATATTCCAAGTAGCATCCATATTGGCTCACTTTCTAAGTTAGTGGTTCACATTTTATAATTTCTTACCCTATAATATGCCAAAAGCTCTATATTTTCCAGGGAGACCACAGTCTAGCCGTCTCTATTTTGCTTTGGAGGCAGAGGAATTAGAAGTTAGGATCAAAGTTGTTGTGTTGGGAAAAAAGGTAATAATGAGTTGAATGAACTGATCTGACTCATACACATATTCTTTTTTAGAAAGCTCGAATCTCTTAAAGATGGCTGTAATAATCCAGGCACTGTTAAAGCATGATGGGCTAAGAAGGCTGGAGGGTAGATCTCATATTACCTCTGTCTTCTGAGATATGAGATAATTTTTACTGTTTGCTAGGTACAAAAGACACTGTTTCCAGATTTGGGTAACTACAGGCATTTCTAATCTATGTGATTTACTTGATTTTAATATTTTTAGTCAATTAACCAGAAAATTCAAAATACAAAAACAAGATTTTTTTTCCCATTACTTACAAATAAGGGATTATGTTAGGGGGAGCATTATACTACTCCCCTATCAACTTTATTCATGCATAGAGAGATTGCTTTTTTATTAGAACTCTGGAAGCTTTTTTAAACCTCAAAGAACGTGGTACTGCACACACATCTCACTTAAAACAAACATGGGAAAAGAAACTTAATGTAGATATTACAGTCGACCAATGGGAGGAAGCCTGGGAACGCGCCAGGACTCTAAGCATCTGTAATACAATAAAAGCTGTTCAGTCACCTTTTGCTTTTTCATCATTGTGTCACCCCCTGTCCTCTGGTGTCTTTCAAATTGTTGAAAATACAAAACGCTGTGATATAATTATAACAACTTTGTTTTTCTGCACCCAGGACTCCAAAGGGAAAGAGGAGAATCATGAGCTGTCTGCAGTCATAAAACAAGAGGCATGTCTGCGAGATGAGCCAATTGTTATAGAAGAAGAAGAGTTACATCTTACCCTGAAAAAAGAAGAGTCCTTATCTGTGGAGCACTCATCTCTGCTCTGTCCCAAAGAGCCGGACTGCAGAAATCCCCATGCTAGTCTACCCCTCCTCACAGTACCCGGACCCCAGCCTGAATGGAGGCAGATCAGTGAGGCCCTTCAAGCAAAACTCACCTGTGAACAGCAAGCCGAAGGGCTTTTCATTCCCAAAAACCCCTACCTGCCTCACCGCTGGGATCACAACAAACCTGCTGGACATGTTGCCCTACCTGAGACCACCTCAAGGGTCAAAGACTCTTTAGAAAATCATGGTGGGAGAGTAGGTAAAGTGTTACCAATGTGTAAACAGCTGGACAGACAGCCTGTGGACTGCAGCACAGACTGCTACCCAGAGAAAGAAGACTATGGGGTGATTAAGAAGGAGTCTATACAGGGACCTGCACAGATGGCTGCCTACTGCAAAGCCAGCCAGGGGGTCATGTCTCCTTTGGCCAAAAAGAAGCTCCTATCCCAGGTGTGTGAGTCTAACCCATTCTCATTTACTTCACCTCTTCAAGCTCCACCTCCCACAGTTGCTTCCTCTCACTCATCCATATCAGTGGTTGAAAGGGAGACAGAGAAGAAAAAGGCTAAAGAGGAGGTGGGAGGACAGAGGCACGGGCCAGACAGCATCCCAGAGGTAGCACCCATCTTCAGGCCATCAGTCATCCAGCACGCCCAGAGCAGCAAGCCTCTACAGCAAGCCACCGGTGGCCCGTCTGAGAGGGGCCCTGCAGGGGAGCTTTCAGAGACTTACAGCGGTCGGACGAGCCGCCACCTCCAACATCAAGTCAATCCACCATGGCAGCCCTATCTGACACGGACACATACCCAGGACAGTGGGGAGAAAGCCGGGGAGAAACTTCTTCAGGGTCCAGCAGGTCAACCGAGGAACTACGCAGGTGACTGCTACTCCTCCCCTCACCTCAACAGTCTGTACAGACAAACAGAGAACTGCCTGAGCCAGGAGAGGATGGCCGGCTTTGTTAACGGAGAGCGCAGAGAGCACTACACAAGGGACCGTGAAAGCAGCCAGGGTTTTGTTTGTGGTGGCCTGGAGCAAGAGGGCTTGGCCTACAGGTCTCACTACAGTGACAGAACTCAGACACATGCAGATAGCAGAGAGGCAGAAGATGAGCCCAGAGACTTCACAATTTCAAAACCTCTCTCCCAGAGGGTGTCTTCTTTCTCCAAGTCGTCCTTCTGTGGTCTATCATATCCCATCATGCACCAGAGCTTGGAGTCCCATCCCAAAGCTTGCAGAGTTCCTCCTATGACCATCTCTCCCCCTAAACAGAGCTCAGTTGAACCTTCACAGCCATTTTCCAGCCCAAAAGCTTCATCGGACTCATCCCTCACCAGCCCCATTCGGCCCAGTAAGAGGACTCTAGCAGAACCAGAGACTGAGGACGTTCCAGAGAGGAAAGTTCGTGTGGTGACACCTATCCACCCTGCTGGAGCAATCCGTCGCAGTGATCCAGAGGAACTAAAACCAGCTGAGCCAGCCCACGCAGTCCACCTCAACAACCACCTCCCTGAAGGCCACCCTACCACCACCTACCCCCCGCCCCATGCTGCTCCCCTCTACGCCGGCATGTACCCACCCGGCAGCCTGGTCTCCGCTCCCGGGGCCCAGGATGGGCTCCAGCAGCATCCAGGTCTACAGTACCTGAAGAGCCAGTCAGCAGTGTCACCCCTCGTGCCCCCGTTAGCCTTTCACTCCATGATGCTGCATCGGCAGCTGCTGGCCTCCAGTCCCAGCCCGCATCACTTCTACAGACACCCGGGTGGGGCGGCGCTGTACGGCGACCTGCTACACCACCTATATCCTCTCTCCACCCTCCCACCAGCTCAGCTGTCCTCGGTACACCCCAGCACCAGACTTTGAGAGATTCCTCCCTCTCCATGTTCTTTCAACAACGTATTTTCCATGTCTTTTACTTGGAGATTGTGGCTCAGCCGAATGACAATAAAACACTGATTAAACTTTAAAGACTGATAAATGCATCAGTCAGGCAGACTGAAAATTCCATTTTCTTTTTTTTTTTGTTTTGTTTATTCATTTGGTTATATACTTTGCACTGCTCTGTTTTTTTTTTTTTATCACCACTTACTGTATCTTTTTTGTTTTGTTTTTGTTGTTGTATTCTAATTTGCACAATGCTCTTATGTATGTGCCCACAAACCAGTTTGCCGCTCTCAGTCACCATGAGTCATGATGTTGCTCTGGACATTAAGTGGAGAGCAACAGAGGAAAAGCCATTTGTTTACTGCATCTGAGGGCTAAACTTTGTTGCTTAAAACACTACAAATACCGCGATAATGTACATCAAGTCCTTGATAAAAACAAAAGGTATTTTCAAGACCGCAAGTACAACAGCTGTTAAGCGCATTATTACACTTCAGCCAGTGGTGTTGTATCTGTTTACATTTCTCCACGCTGAAAGCTGTTGCCTGTTAATGCCACAGTAAATCCTCCTGAACTCTTTAGAATTGACATTAACCCTCACTGTGGTGCTGCATAACATGAAATAGTCTCATCATTGCATTCTGAGGTGCTGTGTTGACAGATGTACTGTAGACTCACTTTCTACTCAGTTCAGGTTTTTATTAATTATGTATTTCAGTTCATATACAACACCAGTAGCTGTCTTGTTCAATCTGTTGACTAATCTCAAATGTTTTTTATGTTAGATTTGATGAAAAGACATTATAATTTTATTTCCTAAATAAAAAGTAAATCATCCCCACACCCCTTGTGATGAGTAGACTGTAGCAGCTTGTTTTTGTCTGTAGGACCAGCATAATGAAGCAGCCGTCTGCTGTGGAATGCTCACCACAAGAAATCAGCATTTCATCTTTTTGTTCTCCAACTTGAAAAGCTCTTTTTTTTCGGTGAACAGACTCTTTTATTCGACGTGCTCAAAAGACTCACTGTATGATTTTATAGGAATGTTGTCACTTAGGATATTATTGCTTTGCAAATATCTGTGCCTTTCGCAGTCTTGGATTAGAATTAGCACTACAGTTGTTAAGGTTTATCTTCTGTAGCAGGGTAGGAATATAAATATTACTGTCACTTTTTTAAAAACGCGGCGCAGACGCTCAAAACCATATGGCACACTTGGCTATCAGACACCAGACTTGATCAGTATGAGACAAAACCTTAATAATTTTTTTTACAGATTTGCTTTGCTCTAATACATATTTGCTATTAATTGTCAAGAAAACAATTAGAGGAAGCTGAAGAGGTTTTACTGACCATTGCTGTACACACAGGTCTGGTGTCTGTCATCTGCAGGGCATGTGTGGTGTATGTGTTTTCTAGCAGTGATGAAAAGGTACCAGACTCCATAAAGTATGCCTACCATGCTCTATAGCCCGAGGTGGGAAGGCAACACCTGCTCTGGCTTTTACAACCACTATAATTGCGATCCAGGATAGTCGAAATACACAGTGAACATGTCTGGTGTTTCAAAAAGAAAAAAGCTTTTTCTGTGTAAAGGTTTTACTGAACACTTAGAATACAAGACATTCATTTCTTATAAAGTACTGTACATTGTTGTGTGTAGGTAAAACTGGCATTATTGCTGGCAAGCCCTCCTGTACAGAACATTCATACGGGATCAATTTCACGGCAAACCCTCTTTCTTGTCTTATTTTCTGTGTAAATAGCACTGTAGATAGTACGGCGTGGTTGTTATCATATAAACTGTTATAATCTGTAAATAGTATATAAACAGTATAAAAGTCGGTTACACAATCTAGCTGTGTCCTTGTTTGCTCTGTTTCTCAAGGTCACCGTGATCATGTTAGATTTAAACACTACGATTTAAGAATTAGGATATTCTTTGTTGTTGTTGTTTCACTTTTTTTTTTTTTTTCATGTTTTCATCAATGTGCATCCTTAAAGTGTTTTTGATACAGTTTACCAATCATCCAGCTGGCGAGCAAGATAAAAATAAAGACATTTTGTATGATATGACCTCCTGTATATTTAATTAAAATATTTTACTATCTATACATTTCCTCACTTGTGTTTTTTAACTTAACTGCAGATTAATAGCTTGAGCCGAATACACAGTTATTAAATGTCAGTGTACTAACATCAATATGTTTTTTTTCCTTGAGTAAATGCACTGTGAATGGGGTTTTATTATTGTAATACCATTATCTAGCTATGAGATTCCATCCGCCTTAATCTTCACAACAGGCTACTTCTGGGCTGAAAGCCAGAGAAGCCTCTCCAGTATTTGCTGCAGTAGAGAAATGTGCCAGTGCATGTATCTCAATGGGATGTGTGTTGGGCTGCAATAAAAGCTATGCTTTGACTTTTATTGCCACCCCCTGGTAAACCTTTACCATGAAAAATATTCAGTAATACTTCCAAGCTCAGCAAAAATAAAGCAGGCTCACCAGGGTAGAATGTAGGCCGTTTTATTGCAGATCAGCAATAATAAAAAATACAGTTAGCTTCCAAGACAACAGCGAACACAGAATGAGGAGAAAATTGCACTTTTTTAGAAACAAAAATAACTACAATATTTTTTACATTGCACTGTTCATAAATTACACCACACTAGGACAGGATTAATGTACCACTACTTACTAGAACATAAGGATAGTGCCATTTAATGTCTAAGTAATTCTTAAGCTATAAAAATGACATTGAAATGAGAAGGTAGCATTGAACTATAAAAAAAGGAATTAGGGAACATTTTAATAAGCAACAAAACAAAGAAGACCATAAAACATTTCACTGAACCGTTAATCCTGTTGTATGCAATTATTCATCAAAATGATTTATACAGTATTTTAAGAAGACATACATTGAAATAAGTGGCTCATTAGTGTTGAGCAAAGTGAGAATAATCAGTCCATGTTTAGTCAGAATGCAGTCATACATTTTTTGCTTATTAGGTCACAGTCTCCCTCAACTTTTTCCTGTAGTGGTTACATTACATAAGCCTTACTAGAACAGTACAACTAATGACTCAAAATATACAGGAATTTTAAGCTTTCACAGTACTTATTACTGATATGCATTTTGTTTTTGTAGCATGGAAAAAAATATATAAAAAGGATGATATACTGATGGAATTTCCAGGCAGACCAGTCCAATACCCTTTGCCGTAAAATCAGAGGGAGCTGTGGTTTTACTGGCGAAGTATTTAAGATGATTTACCAATAATCACACAGCCTGAGGTGTAGCCACATCAGCCTCAGGATAAACAGTATTACGGATATGTCACAATGACTCAGTGTGTTTAATGCAGATATGGAAAGCACAGCATCAATGTGACTAGTGTATTGGTATTACACATGAAGCATAAAAAAACATGAATGCTGCTAATAATGAGCTGCATCACCTTTTGAATAATCCATTCTTGGCTCTTTCAAGGCTTAAACAAAATCCTTCAGTAATCCGCCAGCTCCCAAATCTACATCTACCTCTCTTGATTAAACAGAATTTAGAGGGTGAGACTTAAAAAATGAGAATGTAGCTTTCACTGTGCTTCATCTGGTCAGGGCGAACATTATGTTTCATATACTCCATGTAATTACAAAGGCCATTCTTCCAAACATGACTGTTAAAGTGGTTGAAAAATGTAGTGGCTGGCTGTACTAGATGCATTCAAAACACAGACAAGGGTGTTCATTATTTTAGCCACTCAAAAGATTCATTCATTCAATTATGTTCATCTCATTTATTTGCTGCAGTGTTAAATTATGTTGGACATAGTGTGTAGTCACTGAAAACCAAGGTCACTCCATTATTAAGACCTCTGGGAAATGGAAAAGTCACATTAGTGCCTGCAATTGCTCCTAAAATTCTGTTCCCTTAAAATCAGCTATAGTGGTCATAAAGTCGTCACAGTAAGTGGAGTAAGTCAATAGTTCCAAAAGGAATGACTCGTCCACAGTCAGACTATGGATCAATTCCAATTTGAGTGCTTTTGCAAAGGTTCTTTCATCAGTCCATGTTCCAGTGGCAGAGCTGAGAAATAAGCCTTTCCATTTTACTGGGATTGATGATGGCAGTGCTCAAGCCAATATACATCCATGGTTTAGCTGCTCGTGAAAAACTTTTACAGTGGTAAGAAAAATGAGGAGATGTATCAACAAATCCCTGATACCGTGATAGGAGATGATGTACTTTATGGCGGTTCTATTTTGTTAAGAGACCATTCCTGTTAAGTAAAATACAGAGGAATACAACAAAGCCCTATTTATCGTCATGTTACTGCTGCGGATATACTGTAGAATAAGTGCTGCAGCAATGAATGGAGAAGTCAAATATTAAATTCTTTGCCAAATATTTTGATAATTGATTCAAGTTAGATAATCATTTTGAGAAGGAAAAAGGGTAAAATTCACTAAATCCTAATTCTTCAGTGTGGATATTTTTTGGTTTCTTTATTCCTCCATGACAGTATGTTGAATATCTTTGGGCTGTGGATCAAACATGACATTTGATGACAACACATTGGAGTTAAGAGTTACAATTTTCTCACTATTTAAGTACCAAACAACTAACTGATTGGGAAAACAAATCTACAGATTATTCAACAGTAAAAATAATCATTAGTAGCAGCTGTAAAATATATTCATCATATCTGATTTTGTCAACTGTTAGCATAGTTGTCTGTAATAGTAGTAAATTGGTGTAGATATTAAATGTAGAAAACAGATGTTAAGTTCACAAAGGTTTAAGGCTAATCCTGTCTCTGAAGGACTTCCTCAGCTTGCACCTTGGAGCAGGAACAGGACCAAGACCATGAACGGGCCTGACAAAGCCACAGGGGTCAGCTGTGGTTTCAGGATTTGTGGCATTCTGGTACTCGGGCTGCTGGAGACTGGCCTGATACTGACCTTGTGGTTGTACATCAAGTACGCCCAGTGGGGCATTTTTTCGGCTGAGGGCCCCGACTCCGCTAGCGTTGTTCCGCTGGAGCTGCTGGATGATGGCAGAAAATTTGGCATCCAGGGATGGTCTTCCTGTTTTGGGCCTTGTGGCTGGGCGCGTATTGCAGACATCCGAGTTCTCCTTCTCTTGGTATGGAAGATGAGGACGATGAAGAGAAGTAGGGAGGGGAGGTCTGGCAGGACGGCTGGGAGGAGTGTAAGGCTCTCGGTCTGCAGGAGGGGGTGGGGCACGCCGCTTCTTATTGCTACTTGGTGTAGAGCTTGAGTTTGGATTGGGGCTTGAAAAAGGAGTGGATGTTTTGCTCTGGGACAGGACACTCTTCTGCACCATCACTGAATGGGAGCCATCAAACAGAGTGGACCAGTTGGGTACCTCCCTCTCCTCCTCCTCATGACCAATCAGAAAGCGGCCATCAGTCTCCTCAATCTTACTATGGATGATGTCTGTGATGCTCTCAAACTTGCCTGGGGAATTTATACCTGCGAGTCAATCAAATATTAAAACAGCCATCATGTAGCCATCCATGTAGACATGCACATATCACAAACTAAATACGTGTCAGTGTTTTAACTTGCGCAAAATTGAATATTAATTACACACAGCTCTGGAAGAGGTTTCACTGTTTGGAGGTTTGAGATGAATGAACATGTTTAATACAGAAAAAATATTGTCCCCGAGAATATTTATTTACAGAAAATGGCAAGTTGTCAAAGAGTTCAGAAATCAAGATTAGATGGAATGACCCAGAGTTTCCATCACACCTGTCAAGAGTCTTGGCACACTCTCCACCAGTCTTTCACACTGCTGTTGACTGTTTTATGCCACTTCTGGCACAAAAACACACTCAGCACAGCTGTGTTTGATGACTAGCGACCATCCATCTTCTACTTAATCACATTTCAGAGGTTATCAATGGGATTCAGGTCTAAAAATTTGGCATGGTGTCTTTTATCCATATAGTATATAATCCTTAATCCTAATTCACATGTTGAATATATACTGTTTATTTAATTGTGGCATCTAATTGCCAATTATATCAACCCATCAATGTATCAAAAATAGAAACTGTCGCTCATTTAACTTAAATGATAAATGTCTATGTGACTCACTGCAGTCACTTATTCCAATTACTCTACTCACTGAGATCGTTGTAAACAGAGTCAGCCTGTTTGGTGAGGAAGAGCGATCGTTTCCGTGGTGATGTGACCTCGATCTTCATTAGCTGGTCACAGCAGTGCAGCCACTGGCCTGGTTGTAAACAAGGAGAGGCACCAAAGACACAAATAAAGGTTACACTTTCTTGCTGAGGTGACTTTTGCTTACACAAAACACATTCCTCAAACTGTTTACACACTTTCAAACATACACCAAGACCTTTTATAGAAGCATACATTTTCCTGGCCTAGTCTGAACATACATGTACTTATGTAGCCATTATTTACGCACAACTGTCTACTGTATGTTTGCATAAATACATACATACACACTCACTCTGATCATAGAGATGCTGGTGGAGGGCGTCCAGCCAGTCCTCGAGCTCCTCCCTGCTGTTTGTGGTGAAGCTGACAGTCTGAGTTCCATCTGATGAAGGGTTGATGATGGACAGAGTCCTGGACTTGTGGCCTGCTGACTCCTTCTCCATCACATGGATCCGAGTATCCTACAGGAACAACACAAACATTAACATATTCTGTAAACAAATGTATATCAATGACAGCTCCGGATAAATTATCGCAACACTATGAGGATATTGCAGGATTTTCAGGATGTTACTGAATAAAGTGGCATTTGGCATTTTGGGTTTTCTGCAAAGGTTAGGAAAATATTTTAGGAAAGTTTAATCATTAAGGGATGTGATATTTATTTCCAACTACCGAACAATACATTTAAAAGCAATGAGAAAGTTAGAACAGTTATACCAGTGGAAATAGTGCTGATGTTGATATTAATAACCTTGTATCCTCTTGAGACCCAGCAATGCATTTTTGTCCTCTGTAGGGGACAACTTTCACAGATTTACTTAAAAAAAAAAAAACAAAAAAAAAAACCTGTCCACTGAAAAAAAGACATTCCATTTAAAGAAATATTAGAAAATTATCTGAAAAAGCTGTTGCAATATGCTGTCTCCAATCAAGACAATTATTTAATGTAAAAAAAAAAAACCCAAACAAACAAAGCCAAACTATTTACTTTCCTGGGTCTCAGAAGGTTATATGAAGTTTTTCTTATACATGTGTATGTGAATTACCTCTACTACACTTACAGATCACACGTGGTGTCTTTTATTATGCTGTTGCTTTAACATTATTGATTAAAGTTTAAATTAAAATTATTGCTCTAACATATTTACTTTTCAGGCTTACCATATTGATGGGCACTTTAAGAGTGGGCTGCATTTTAGCATCAATCTCCTCTTGGGTAAAATAACAGGACATTGAACGAGCACTTAGCACACAGTAGAGACTGCAGGAGCGATTCATCCCCTCCACGCTTTGCTGAAAATTACCACAGTGGACAAGGAGAAGAAGTGCTATGGGACCATTCTGTAAACACATTTCCTGATTAAATGAAAAAATGCTGTAATGAATCAGATGCCAGTGTAGTTGTGATGTAATTAAACCAGGGACCACCTCTGAGGCATGTGCTAATGATAACAACACACCTTCTGGTTCAGGTAGCCGGTCATCATGGTCTGTGTCATACAGCTAGGCTGAGCCACCAGCCGGCAGCAGAGGTTACCATAAAGAGGAAGCCAGGATGACCACTCCGCTGTGAGGAGGAAGAGCAACAGTGGTGAAAATAGTCAACTATGAAAGATTTACATAGAATGGAATAAGTAGGTAAGACATCTCAGTAAATTAGTCAATGCTGTAGTAATCCAATGATGGTAACTGTGGATATTCTTAAACAATCTGCCAAATATATTCTCTACATGAAATATGTACACCCTTCAGTCATAGCAGTTTAAAAAAAAAAAAAAAAGTGTGTGTGTGGGGGGTGTAAATACTAGAGGAAAGGGGACTGTCACTTAAAGACTGAATAGGCCTCCGTTCTGTTTTATCTGCTGGTTTGTCTCCTATGTTAGACATAGAAATGAAATGCCTGCATAATAAATTGTACCTGTATATGTCTGTGACTCAGTTCTCTGTCCCTTATGTTTGTTAGTGTCATAAAAATAAAAAACATTACCAGAGATAACTATATAAAGACTTGTATTCGGAATCAAACTTAATTGCTAATATTAAAAAACTGTCACAGATATGTACAGTGAGCTAATATATATTCATGTCATATAGCTTTTTCTATAAACTCGGTGTCTGTGACTGTAATACAAACCCTCAGATTTGCACTATAGACCTGAACAATAATACGCCATGATACAAGCTACTTTCCCATCCATATTATAACTCAAACAAATAAGGAAAGTAATCTGAACCAATATTAAATCATAGGTTATTTTGTTTCATTTCAGCATTTACTTTTAATAGTGCAACAGTATTTTGTGATCATCCCTAGGTATTATATTTTTATGCCTTTGTTTCTTACCATCCTGTAGGACAATGAGAGAGTGAGACTGAAAGCTGCCTTCAGCCTGGGGCAGACGGAGCGTTGTGTAGGCCAGGAGGCTGTATTTGGCTCCACTGGTTAAGGTAGACACAAAGATTTTAACACAGATTCAAGAAAATACAGCTGACTTATGTCCGTGCCCTGCAGACATAAACATAGTTGATACATGCCCAGATTTAATCCTAACCAACACTGTACAATGGTTGCAGCTTGACGTTGATATTTATTTTGCCCTTTTGGAAAATATCTTCTTGTTTAGAGCCATAATTCATCCCAGTTTCATTTACAGATGTTCATTAGTTAAGGTTCAGTGTCATCTGATGCTTTCCATGCTGAGTAAATACTGTTTGTTTTTATACCCAAACAAAAGGTAGAATTGTGTGAGTAAGCACATATCCTTTATCAGTGTCCTGTGGCTACAAATACTAGTATTCACAAGCTCAAATGTTGGTTATACCTAATTTTAATACTCACTCAGTGTGATTTGTTTGCCAAGTCACTATGTTAGCCTGCAGCTACACCCACTGTTCCATTTCCAAGTAATCGAGTTAGTTACTCATTGCAAAAACCTTTAAATAGGAAGCCAAGAGTCTGTAAAGGGTTTTACAAGATAATACAATACATACGCGGGTATGGGGTTGTACTGCAGGAAGGTGTCAGGGTCTGGAGTGTCCAGCAGAGGACAGAGTTTCTTCCCAGCAGACTTTCCAAAGGAGTTGCGGAGCTTCTTGGCCAGTTTCTTTGGCGTGTTTACTAATGTGAGCTCTTCCTCTACTGCACAGCTCCACAGCTCCACCTTCAGCTCAAACTGGGGAACTGCCTGTTTGCTATGATTGAAGATAAAGACATTTCAATCAGGCATAACATTCAATTAAATGCTGATTTTTTTTTTAAACTGTATTATACTAAATGGATATTTGACATACAACAATTACTTACAATATGGTGATTCCCTCAAAGCAGATGTCAGTGACTGATCTGTCTACCACCACCATATCTGTGTCAAACACCTCCGAGCCAATCTGCATCACACAGAAGACTGCCACCCGCCGAGAACCTAACACAAGAGATTTGTGTCTTTGCAGCATGTTCTGTGATGACCTAAACAATGGGCTTCTATCTTAGCATAAACAGAGCAAACTTACTTCCTCTATTGTTGAAGTGATCTGAATCCCGCCACATCAACGGAATCCTCAGCCCTGCATCAAAAGCAAAAAGAGGAAGGTACATTTAGAAATCAACACGTTAGGCTTTCCTTTCTAAACTGCTCTGTGTCCATTTGTGAAAATACATCACACCATGATGGGTCTCCATTTTATAACTCCATTTTATAGATGGAGTTATAAAAACCACTCTATTATTGAATGAATCCAAACAAAGCAGAAAAATCTTACCAGATATTGCAACTGTGCCACTACAGGGCACACGGTCATCTACACCTTGATCTGAAAATCTGAAATAGAATTTAGAGTTTAAATCTATGTTACTAAGACAAATCAACACACCCATTACTCCTTTGTACTTGAACCTCCCTGAAATGTTTCCCATTTTGCCAAGCTTTCTGATTTGGGGTTAACTATTATTCACAATTTGATCTGTGATAATTAATTGTGGTAATATGTACTTGCAGTAAATTATAAGCTTGTTTTTTATTGTCACTTTCAGACATTTACCAGACCTTTCATTAACCATGAACCATAGTAAACATCTAAGTCTTTACCTCTTTGCTCCTCCCATCATGTCTTGCTCCTCTTTCTTCTTCTGCAGCTGAGTGAGGTAAGACTTGATTCTGGCATTGCAGGTCAGCAGGTTCTTGGAAGCATTGAGAACCTGCTGCCTCTTACTGCAGGCAAGCAGCAGCTTGTAAGCTCCCTCTCGCATTCGCATCTCAAAGTCCAACTTCTGTTGGATATCAGTGTCCTTAATGCACCAAGTACCACACAAGAGAAAGTACAAAATTACAAAACAAATCCTTGTCACTGATATAGAAAGAGACTAAAGACAGACAGGTAAATATTAACCAGACATGGCTTGTAATTGCAAATGAGGAGATAAGTATTAACATATGAATTTAGCAAGTAAAGTCAGACTGAGTGAAAATGATTAAATGTTTTCAGCCACAAAAAAATCCCTTTTACTGTTAACAGCACTCAAGCTAGAAACAAAAACAAACATTAAATTTCTCCAGCCTTTACCATATGTCCAAAAATCAGTGTATTGTGTAATGCATGGCATGAAGGGAACAACAAACAAAAAACAAAGTTCTTTTTCATCAAAAAGAGATTATTTTTGTGCCTTGAGATTAAATGAGTGTTAAATGGACTGATGAGGTTAGAACTGATCAGATGGTTTCACAGTGACCAACACATACTCTGATAGATGGGAAGTCACAATATGAAGGACAAAACACAGGATGGAAATGTAAACTACAAAGCAGACTGTGAAAATGTATAAGGATATTTTTAACTAATGTACTTGTGGTCTAAAGAGAGAATAATGATGTTTGATGTAGCAGATACACTGATTCAAGCATCACTATACTACAGAGAAAAAAATGCTCTAACCACCTGTAACTTCTTAGAAATCTGGCGTATGTACAACAGATTCATATCCTCTACAATCTGCAGTGTGTCATTCAGAAGGCTTGGGCATCGTTTCATGCTTTTGGTCTGGAAGAACATTAGTTTGGTGGTGTTAAAGCAGAGTGTTAAAGCAGTCAGGGTTAAATTGATTTGCAACAAGTATTCAGATCCTGTAATACCACACTGTGGAAATACTAAACCACATGTAGAAGCTCTGGATTTACAGCCTTAACCCTCAAAGTCCTAAATATCCACTGGCAACCAAAGACAACTACTAATCCTACCAATACATGTAACTAACTCAGACAAAATGCAGTTTCTCAGCTTTTCGTCGCCATCAGATATGACCCAATTGGACGTTCAAAGATTCAGAGAGCAGTGAGTGTGGAAACACCATCAGCTTCTGCAACATTAATTCAACAATAAAACCCATGTAGCTTGACAAATGACAGTAGCTGTAGATGCTTGTTTTAATGTTCAATTAGTGATAGCCTATATTTTGCTGAAAAAGTCAATTTTTCTTGAGTTTTCTCTCCTTTGATATAATTCTGAACTTTTAAAAAATATCTAGGCCCACGTGATGAGTAAATTAAATGCAGGAAAATACTTGATTTTCACTGAAAAATGCAAAGTATAGAGAATTATTTATATAATATATTATAAATCACTTAGGAAAGAGAAAGAAAAATGGAGGTCCTGACAAAAGTAGTTTTGGGAACTTTAAGGGTTAAGCAAAGGTATGTGTAATCAACAAAAGGTGACTAAAGAATAAAAAGAAAACGTAGTCATTTTACAATAAAATACTCACATTTAGTATTTCACTATAATCTGGTTGAATTGATGTGTATTTTGTCTTTTACAGCTGTAGATGTTTACAGATGAGCTCATTTTAACAACTTAAATCCACATCAAATATCTGAGCATATTTGAAATTATGTAGTTTTCACTGTAAAGGAAGGGTATTAAAAACAGAAAAAGATATCAAGCAGATGTAGGTGAATAAAATTATAAAGCTGCATAAAATTGAAACAGAGTACAAATACCTCAAATTAGTACTATTAAGATACATTCAACTGCCAAGAGAGTATTATTGTGATTAGCTATTAAGTGCATGCAAGGCAACGATCAACAGTGCAAAGGTGAACGTTAAGAAGGTACAAGATCTGGTTTCATGGAACTGAACAACAGGCAACTCCCCTATTGAGTTACTGCTCTACCGTTAACAGCATTGTCTCAGGGAGCGGCGTCTATGTGGATGTTTGATTGGATGCAGAGATGTGAAAAGCCCTTTCATTACTAGGGAACTATTTGAGGATTGCCTCCATTGTATCTGTATAAGAAAATACACGCTAATACTTAACAATATACTGCAGTATTTTTACTAATTGTGATTTGGACTTCGGACCCCTCCTCCGATTGTCAACTGAGCTGTCATCTAACGAGCGAACAATACAAAAGACACCCCAGTTAAAAGCTCATACCTCGTTTTGTACAAATAAGGCACTCTGTCGTATTTTCTTCCGTTTGATCTCCATGGCCACAGCGGACCCAGCCGACATTACAGCCCGGACGCCTCCGTTTCTCTTGTTAGTTTGAACGTCCCGCTGGTCGTCCATGTTGTTCGTCCATTCGCTAACAGCCGCGCGAGAGGCACGCCCTGCCGCGGCTCTAACGGAAAGAGCGGTTTGATTTATGACACCGCATCTCCCGGAATATTACTAACAAACACCATTAATTACATTGACAAAAAAAAAAAAAAAAAAAAAAAAAAAGAACGGAAGGCTGCACGTTATATAAGACGACAAACCGCCTCATTTTCATCATGTGATAGTTAGAATACTGGACTTTGATTTAAACAAAAGTAGAAGCACTTAACTCCGAGTCTACCTTAGATGAGCTAAATCTAAGATGAATCCAGATTTAAACACACATAAAAAATACACCATAAGACCTCATGCTGTGTCTTACAAAATACTAAAAACAGTTCAAGTATCTGGAAATAAACACGAAACTACAGCTACATATTTTTGGCAGGACTCTCAAATAAACAAAACGAGCGCTCCTTCAGGGAGGACGCGTAATTGCGTCACTGAGTCAAACAAAATAGGGGCAATACGGCTTTCAGTTTTAAATTTTTCACGTCTGGTTTTAATTTTGGAGAAAAGAATGCAATATATATTTAAAAAAAAAATACAAATACATAATCTTGACATGAGCAGTTGTCATTCAGTATTTTAATTTTTACTTTTATTTTAATGTAAACTCACATTTAAACAATAGCCTATCCGTTCTTGTAAAGGATGATTTGTTTATAATATTAATATATTTAAAGCTCCAATACTTCTACAGTTCCTTTTTTTAATATACATATCTCATATCACAATGCCATATCTTTAACAGTACACCAAAATAAATACACATCAGTCTTCATCAGTTCGATTTAAGATGCATAGGTAAATACATACAAATAATGAGAATGGCAATACAAAACTAGTATGAAATGACTGGCAAATAATAAACAACAAACAAAATATGACATGTGCCAACACTGGAAACATAAAAATGGGAGCGCACTAAGTCTTACAGCTTTAATAGTTTTTTGTTTTTTTTAATTTATTTTCTGAAATTAAGGTGTATATAAACATATATA
>JAPQRP010000009.1:18325883-18374527 GCA_037367295.1 Apogon hyalosoma | reverse complement strand
CCCTTAAGTGGCTGGGATAGGCTCCAGCGACCCCCATGACCCTAGTGAGGATAAAGCGGGTTCAGAAGATGGATGGATGGATATATGTATTCATATTAGTAAGGGAGTCCTGTCTCTTGCTAAAGCACTGCTTGGGAGACTGGCTATAATTTATCTTACTATTTTCTGCTACATTTGAGTACTTCCTTCCAAGATGCTTAACACTAAGAATGAGCCCATAATCAATTAATAAAAGAATCTGCTTCATTTCACAACTGTCAGTATATTATCCAGGAGTCATAAGCCAGTCTTACACAGAGATCCCGGAAAAAACATGAAATGGTGATCCCACCTTTTTTTCATCATTGACCGATTTACACAGCCAAGCCAAAGGAGTAACAGAGGTGAGACAGGCTGGACTTTTACACAGTGGACCTGCTTTCCAGAATCAAAGGGGTGGTGATGCAGCGTAGCATATAGTGTGACTTGCGTGTAAACTTGCGTGTCAGAAATACCCCAAGCATAGCTCTTCTTAGCTAACCTGTCCAGAGTCGGCCCGTCTTTCACTGTTCCACAAATGTTAGCATGGATAGAGTTTTCTGCCCAAAGTGACAGCAGGTCGCAGATCTCGCTGCCTCCCCAGTTCGACATCTTTCTGGTCGCGTTGGTATGTTTGTTAACTGTACACGGCCCGTGCTCATTTTTAAATTCCCCTGACGTGGGGGTCACACATGGAATACGTCATCAACAGGTCACACCTCGGTTGTAGAACAAGAGGTGTTCCTTTTACATAGCGTTCCGGAATCATGATTCCTCCTTTATCACAGCTTTGTTACTACCTCCAGAGGTGTTACAAAGCCATGACAGAGGTGGAACCAAATGATGCCACCATTTCATTTCCACAGATGTTGTTCCAGAATAAAGATGAAATATTCCCGGAACACAAGTGCTGTTAAAAGGGGTTCAAGAGTCATACTTTGTGAAGTTTGTCTCTTTGATTTCTAGTGTGATGTGTAATGTTAGTCATTTCAACTAACCACTAAACATTAGCCACAGTGTTTTTTTGCATTAATGTCCATCTGTATTTCTCATACCATACTAATGTAAGCAGCATTTGGATGTTGCAGAAACATCCTTAGCTGGAAAACATCCTCGGCTGTCAAGTTTAATCCATCCTCAGATCATTTATCAGCCATTTCAGTGACAAAACCAAAGCATACACTTATCATGGACTCATGGCTGAAGTTAAGTCTTACCTAAATCTGTGGTCTTAGTCACTCCTTGCTGGCTATTACTTCTTCATTAATGGGGTTGGTGATTTGCACTGACTTCATCTAAATCTCAAATAGAATTGAGCATCTTAAGACTGATGTCCAAGAAGCAACCATAACTTATTCCAAAATGTTACACCAAGAAACTTTCAAATATATACATTATTCATCCTTATGGTTGTGCTCCTTTGTTGAAACTAAATCTAGATTTAGTTGTCATGTAAAGCATATGTGTCCAGATTTTTCACACACTATGATGGAGGCACAACACTGGCATCACACACAAATACAGAACATTTAATACAAACACACATCCACTGCCTAGAGAACATCCAGTGTTAATGTAGCATTTTGTGAAAAATGAATCAAATTCTTAGAAGTGCATGGTATTTCAGCTTTCTTTTTATTTAGAATGAGAGGTTCAGACTGAAAAAAAAATCATATGCCTCCTGTATTGTACACTTTCATGTCTGTGAATCTACAGTAGACTCAACCTTGGGGAACTAGTAAAGCCTTTGTCTGTGTCTCCTGATATTCAACTGGCGGTCTCATGTTGAACCTGTAGTCTGGTTTCGTCTTTACACCCCTCGGGGTCTGGAGGAATTCCTGCTCCCCTAAGCCCCTCTAGGTTTACAAGAACGATCCAGTCTTTCTTGTCTATTACTTATTGACTTTAATCTGAAAGGCCTTCCTGACCTTATGACAGCACTTTCAAGGGAATAGACAGTTTCTTTGTTATTTGTCTTCTCTGTCTCTTTTTCAATAGCCATCTTTTACTTTATTTGTACCCCATCTTCACAACAGCCTGTAGCCTCTTTTTCTTTATTTACTGCAGTATTTATTAAAATATTTATGTCTGAGTCTGAATTAGCTTTTACATTATATTATTAGTATTAGGCCTAATCTTGGCAGTGTAGTGGGTTCTGTTGCTGTGGTGTTTGGCCACAATCTGGGCCATGTTCTTCATTCTTACATTTTTACTGATAAGGTTCAACTCAACAAAGTTAGTGATTTTTTTTTCTTTCACCTGTTAACCAAGGGAGAAATCTTTTGTGAAAGAGATTTTTCCTTAAATGTCTAAATAGACAAATTCATCATCTTCTGTCTGGCTGATTCTCTCTACAATAGCAATGCATAGAGGATACTTTTATCATTAACTTTCTACTCTCTATAGAGGTGCCACATCCATGGAGTCCCCATTCAAACCATGTATTGTCTTTGAGTTTGTAGATCCGGCATCAGGTTGTTGTTAGCCTGAATGACGCTGAGATTAAACAACATTTTTACAACGGAGCAGACAACCACACCCTTATAACGGCTAAGTTTGGCGCTCATCATAAGACCATGTGGAAATGAGTGTGACAAGAAAATGAGTTGTCTCTCTGTGTGTATCTCTTTGCCGCTTGTTTTCTCCCTCTCCTCCACTGTGTGTGTCACTTCAACTGAGTTTACATAGCATGCGCGTGTTTGTGTAAATTGCATGTGGAAACTACATAGCAGCTGTCAGGGTGCATGAAGTAGTGTGAGTCAGCTATTAGGGTCATGGTGGTGATATGATGGTGTGGGAGTTTAGAGCTACAGAGCAGATGAGTAGAATGGATGGTTACCCAGCTGTTGCATCATCCTGGGATACACATTCCAGCCAGATGCAATGTGGAGACCAGCAGGAAACAAATGAGATACAGACAGTAAATTAACAGACACTCACTGATGTCACTTCCTGCGCTGCCTCTACTAGTGTCTGGTTGGCTCAGAGTGGAGGGAAGAGATTTGAATTTGAAGACTGTTTATATAACAGCTCGCTGGATAACACAAACTTATCTATGACTAATCACATCTCAGAAATCTGATTATGCAGCATTATGTTGCATTCAACCAGCTCATTCTTCATTTCTGAAAATGTTATTTTGTAATGAATCATAAAACCAATGCTCCATCTAATTTGCTTTTAATTTTCTTCTTTGTAGCAAGTCTTTGAATGAATTTCCTCATAATGTGATTGTTACTTTGACGTCTTAGAGCAGCCTCATTGTAGATGTCACATGGCACAAACCATAATCATTCTGCACACTTACTGTGTTCTACAATCAAATATTCAGTCCAACACAGGAAGTTCTGTACATACTTCCTTTCTCACCCCTGGTATCTCAAAGCACAGAGCATTCACAGTCATCTTAGAATAATCCTGCTCTTTCACCCTCTAATTCTGTGTGCATATCTGTGGGAGAGAGGGAGAGATAGTACAAGTGTATTGGGATTGGGGAATTCCTGCCAAAACCATGAGGTCACTATTCCTCTTTATTAGCCTCAGCAAGAACGTTGTTGGAAGAGTGGAAGGGAAATGAGCCAGAACTACTCTCGGTTTGTTTTATTCAAACTTTCTATCACAAGTATTGATAAAACATGAATTGAACAAAGGTAATCTTAACATAAGGTTTGTGAACTAGCATTTTTTTTACAAGCTTCAGCATCTCACCATTTGCTCAGTTGTTAAGATAATAGGTTAGCTGTCATAATGTTATAGGTGGTTTAACATTACACATAAATCAGATTTTCATCACAGTGTGAACATGCACAATAAACACTGCAAAGGACTGCTTGAAATGTGATAATAAAATAAAATATTTTATTTACATGTGCCATGCATTCACTATTAACTTGCAACTTGCAAACCTGTCAAATGGAGCCATGCTTTCATGCCCTTTGGTGAATCACATTAAACCCTAACACCAATAACTGGAGGCAATTTGGTGGTGACTGCAAAGTTAGTTTGTCAGTGCAAGTCTTATGAACAATGATATTGTACATTATAAATCTTTCCATATTTTACAGACCTAAGTTGAACAAGGTGAACAAGTCTGTAAGTGTTTAGGTTAAAATGAGCATATGTAAAACAGACACTATTTACTCCTCAGATGGGTCTACTTTTGCAGGCCTACCAGTGCATTCCTCCAGCTGTGCCATGTCTTTCATGTGTGATAGTGAGAAGGTTTTTTAACGACACCACACAGGCTGGTATGCTTTGTGTCCAGGCTCCTCAACCACATTCTCATTAATGTTGCATTTTGCAGTGAGTGTGCAGTGGTTACTGAGACAGATGCTGATGTTTTGGTTACAATGGGGAGGGTAAACCACACATAATTATAGTGTAATGGCAATGCTGTTGTTCTTCCGCAGACCTCTGTATGCATGTTCTGTTGTTGCATCCAAACATGCATCTATATCAGTAACTTAAAAGAGTCTTGTAACAACAGGGAAACAAAATCTAAACAGCAAAATGTCACAAAATAGAGGATAAATTCAGGTTCAGGTTGTGGCACAATTCATGAATGTAAATGTATTGGTTTTCATGATGAGACAATAAGAATTACACAGAATTGCTATAAAGTTGGAAAGTATCATTTGTGTGATGTTATTTTATATTGCATTAATCATTGTCACTGCATTACTATTTTGTCTAAATATTTGAAAACTAAAATTATTTGTTTTGAGTATCATACATGAGATTTGTAAAATGATGTGTCATAAGACAGATATAAGGAGTTGTTAAAATCCACAAAATCCATCTGGTTTCTTTAACTCAGGACCATAAAACAACCTTTAAACTTAAAAGAACTAATGATGTGGCATTCATCATAGAAACAACTGATGTCAAATCAGATTAGACATCCAATAACCTAGATATTTTTACTTCAGGTTTTTAATAAAGATAAGGACGATTCATGTTGTATTATTTTGTATGATCTACTTTCTACTGTTAGTGATTCTTACATTTTTTTCACTCCAAAAGTATTTGAGAAGGACCTCTTTAAAGTGAGTGATAGTTGTTGGGTTTACGTGCCTGTTTCTTCTTTTTTAAACAAAAAACTGTCATAAAAATGACACATGCTACCAAGCCCCTATGTCAGATTATTGTAGAATATGTTTTAAAATATTGCACAATTGTTTAAGATGCCCTCAGACATTTCACACATTGGAATACTAAGACATGCTGAGTTGTTACTGGGATGAAACACTGATCCCATTGCCACCAGAGAAAACTGTTGCTTTCAGTGCTGTCAGGATCTCAACAACATCGTGCAGTGAGGCGTCAGAGGTGTGCATTTGATTAAAATGTTCCCCAAGGGATTACTGAGTTGGTATATTAAGTACTTATAAGGTCAAGTGAACACAGGCTTAGCTCAATAATCTTTAATTCTCTCTCTGATGGGCTTTTCTTGGCACATTTTACTATTGACTCAGACTTCCTGTTATTTTAATTCTGCCTGAAATTATTATTAAAATATTCCATTTGAAACTAGCATTCAGCTTTTAAATTAATGATTATTAAAAGTATTCCAGTGATAGACAAATCAATACAAGCATTCAGACAAACTAATCAAAAAGAAATTCCTCCATGAACAACTTAATTTATTTTGTGGTAATTTTACACTAAAATATTTTGTAAATATTGACACCCTCTTCTGTTATGTTTTGTCACTTGAACCACAATCTGAAAAATCTGCCAACACACTATGCAGAAAGTTGGAGCGGCTGCTTTGACCTCGTTTTCAGCTCATCTGAAGGAGAGGAACGGGAGGAGGGCGGTAGGAGAGAAAATAAATGTCCTGCTGCGGAGGCCAGCCAACATTCCTACATCACTTCCTCCTCTGACATCTGGCAATGATCAGGGCAGGCAGAGCGAAAAAGAGGATGTATCTTACTGGCTGCTTTAGTGTTCAATTTCAGACTAAAACAGTCAGGCATCACATTGTAGGGCCGCCTTCTTATTCTCACTCCCTTTACCAGAAATGCAAAATGAGTGATGTTTTGATTTTGTGTGTCTCTACCCAAACTGTGTACAGTTTTTCTATTTTTTCAATCTGAATTGTCTCATTATTTTTCTCAATGGCAAAAGAGAAATAGAAGTTGAAAGCTTGTTTTTTCCTCTCTCCCTTTAGGATGGCCTAGCATTGTTGTGCTGTTAGCAGCCAATCAGCAGTAAGCTACCTGGACCAGAGGTGTGTTGTAAAACTTGCTGAAATTTCTTTCTTTTCTTTCTTTCTTTCTTTCTTTCTTTCTTTCTTTCTTTCTTTCTTTCTTTCTTTCTTTCTTTCTTTCTTTCTTTCTTTTGTTTTCAGTACTTAAGATACCCAACTTAAATTTTATTTGCCAACTAAGACAGGGTGCAATATCAAATTCATTTGATTAATTCCAATTTTTGTTTTGCAATGAATAGCAAAATGAAGATTAGAGTTTCCATAGACACCAGTGCCAGCAGTTGTTTGTAGCTACAACAGTAATGTAAGCTGTCCATTTTTCTGAGCTTTGCTGATCATCAACAAGCTTGAGTGGTTTATTTATTGTTTATTTATTTATTGAATGATATATTTTGTTTCAATCAAGAAAAATATTTGCAAATCATCTTTTGTCTTGAGATTGTGATGTGAGTTGTCCATGGCACTGTAAGTGATAGAGATAGCATTTTTTTGGCCTTACTGCCCTCCTTGGAGTTACAGGTAAGATACAGTGAAACAGGATTTTCAAAACTTTGGAAGCTTATTTACAAAACAGTTTTACTTGGCCTAAATGAGTCATCGTAGTTGCTTTTGTTGTGGCAGGAGTGTAGCAGAGGCAGCAGCAGGGTGCAGAGATGAGCGTCACCTCCTGGTTCCTGGTGAGCAGTGGGGGGACTCGCCACCGACTGCCCCGGGAAATGATCTTTGTCGGCCGGGATGACTGCGAGCTCATGCTGCAGGTAAGGATGCTTTAAACACAGACTGAGAAAACACACAAAAAGACTTAAAAGACATATACATGTACATAAAAAGACATGTACTCTATACTGTAGATTTACTGGCTGACTTCTAGCTATCTAGTTATTTATTAAAAAGTTTGCTTTTATTTGATATAACCTGTATGAAAACATTTCAGGATATTATTTATACATCCGTTTGTTGCTTATGTGTCTGCATAATGTGTTGGTGTCTGTGCAGCTATGCATACACAGAAACAGAGCACATGTACACTCATGTGTACCTCTGGTCACTGCACTATTATTAGAAAGTGGGGCAGATACCTCCTGAGTTAGATCTTATCCGACTGAGCCAGTTGTAGTGGGTAGAGGGTGCATCCATGGCTGCAACACACACTGTTATGACAGTATGTGTTGAGAGCCATCTTTATAGTCTGGTACCAGTTCCTGTCAGATGTCCGCAAGTCAGCCACTATTAGAACAAACTACGAAAGCTTTGGCTAAATAACTTTAGCTGCTGACAAGTTATGCCCTACTTGACCTTCTTTTAAATGTATGTATCTAGTGCTGTAACAGTGTGCAGAACCAGATATTGTTAGCTTATAAATGCAGTCAGCTAATGTCACAAGATGTTCAGCTCCCTGCACAACATACACTTCACATAAGCACTAGCAAATGCGACATGGAGAGCCTCTTAAGTTTTTATTCCATCTTCAGTCCTATTTACTGTGTCATTCCACTTTTATTGAATTTTCAGTGACAATGGTTTGAATAGTCAGGCTTTCATTTCTGAATTAATTTGATTTGTGGTTATTCAAAGTTTCATTTTTAACAACTCAGCTCTAAGGTAGTCTTTTCACAAAAATGTTTTATTTTCATTTGAGAACTTGCATTTTGGCATCACACACCAAAACTTAAATGGGACAGTTAGCAGCCTGGAAGTTATCAGAAAGGTATAATAACCTAGATTTAACTGTTTCTTGAATTCCTAGAAATCTACTTGGACACTGACATCGTTTGTAGATTTTTTGTGCAGTTTGCCCATCCCAAAAATGTAGACACAAATATGACTTGAGTCTTGTAAATATACAGTGATAAGGCTGCTTGTTAGGATACAAAAGTGTTCTCTTTACATAGAACTTGAAGATGCTGCTTCATTTATGAAGACAGGCACAAAATCAGCAGGTCCTCTCATATTTATGGTATATAAGGGAAAATTTTCAATAGAAGTAATGATGGTCACAATTAACAAAAGCATGTAGAGTTGTTAAAGGTCCACTGCCTTTTTCAAATACTCTTTTATATGTTTCTGATGATGTGTTAAGATGTGAGTGCTGTATTTGAGTGATCTTCTGTTCACTCCTTGTGATGTATCTGGAATGATTGAATGATAAGGTAAATCTTCCAAATTGAGAGCATTTTTCACTTTGAGTTTGTATGCGAGGTTGTTTCGTTGTGTACCGTTGACCTCCATGTGACTACTTTAACAAGCCAAGACCTCATCACATGACAGGACATTGAGAGTTGCTTTTATTCACATAAAACTCAAACACACACACACACAAGATATCATACTTCTCTTCATGGCATGACAGAATATTATTACACTTTCCTTTGCATTGGCTTCAGTAAGTGTTGAGTAAATGTTTTAGTGTCATCTTGTGGAACTAGCCAACAGCTGATTTACTTCATCAGTCATACTCATATCAGAACATTTGACACTGCTGTTTTATGGCTTCAAGATTAGAACAGACTTATTTATTTACTGAAAAATCTGTTATACAGTACAGAGACGTCCCCTTCACAGTCAGCCTGAATCTTATCATTCATCAGCAATAAAAAGCATAAAAACTAGTGAGGCCATTCCTGCTCTTTGTTATTAAATTATATTTTGTCCCTCCTGTGTGTTATTTATTTCCTGGTCCTCACACTTATTCTGTTCCTCGGATTTATCTTTCATGATCTTCTCTCCCTCTCTCAGTCAAGTCATATGAATTATGTTATATCCTGAAACAAACTATCATCTGTTATTCTAAGTTGCCTGTGAATTCAGTTGGACTTTAGTGTACGTGTGATTAATGGAGTGAATCTGGTCTGCTGGGGGATGTGAGGTGCAACAGACAACCGACTTCATCTTGTTTGATCGAGCCTAATCTCACTAACCTAATTAGCAACACAGTAGAGGCTCTGTGGCAATGCTTTCCTTTGCTTTATTCAACTTCGCTCACAAAATACACTTGAGCCTTTATTATAGTGTAGTTTGGTGTGGTCTATTGTATAAATGGTCATGACAAAAGCTCTAGCTGTATATCTATGGTGTAGACCTGAGCATACTTTAATGCTCTTAAAAAATAAACTAATGTCAGTTTACGTTTTAAAATAGGCAGTTAATTATACATCATGAAAGACGTCACAACAGGCAAACAGGTCCTTGAATCATCAGAGGCCTCATCATTGAGTCATTGTTTTTGTATTTTATCGATATGCGTTATCTGAAAGGTATTCTGACAGACTTTAGGAGGCTGTAGCTACATTCCTAATCTATAAGGCAATGCATACCTCTAGATATGTCTGAAAAAAACTGAGACATTGGTGCATTGTTTAACCACATAGATGGTTTAGTCAAGGTGTTTTTCCTGGAAACATTTAACCTCTAAACAGCTGATGGTTATCTAGAGTACCTGGAAAATCAATAAATTCACCTCAAGATCTTATTTCGGTACCGTTTTCCTTTGTATGTGTGTGTAGTGTGTGTGATCCAGTGCATAACTGTGTGTTCAGTGTGAAATACTTTGAAATGTCTGCTGATATGATTAGAATCACATGATATTTTGTAAGACTGCTCTTATATTATGACTAACAATGAGTTGCATTCTTGACCTTAGATGCTTATACTGCCACACATTTTTAACATTGCACAGTTTGACAAAGCTACACATAAATGTATTATGTTTTATTATTTCCTGTGAGAAACAGTTATTATTATAGAGTTAGAGTCAGGTGTAAATCCTCTGCCATCTGAGTACACAGAAACAGTATGATGAGGTGAAGCAGAACTATAAAACTGGTACCTTTTCAACACACTAGATACAGTTGCAAATGTACAGCACGACATCTGCACACAATAACCACTTCCCAAAATCACATTGAACCTACAATTATGACCTAATGAATTTTTCATGTTTGTGTTTTTTGTTTGCAGTCTCGTAGTGTGGATAAACAGCATGCAGTTATCAACTATGAGGCTGGGACTGATGAACACAAGGTCAAGGACCTGGGCAGCTTGAATGGGGTGAGTACATAGATGCAATATGCAAAGCAGGACACAGATAAAAGGACAAGAGAACAAAGAGAGGACAGAGAAGAAGAGAGGAGATGGCCACATGATTGATGAGGGAAGGGTGAGATGAGATAATAAGGTGAAAAAATAATGAGGATTGAAAACTGGAAAGATACAGAGAAGCAAAGAAACATCAAAAGATCAAGAGATAGATTGGAGGTAGAGGGGTCAATACTATGAAAATTAGAGCTCCTCTTTTTGACAGTTGATTGGAATAGCTGTTTTTCTACTCTAAATCAAGCTCTTTGCCAATAAATATTTACATCACAGCTAAAGTCAATTAGAATCCAAAATTAATTATGTAAATCTGTACTTAAAGGCATGTTTGAGAACCAGTACAAACCAAAAGGTCACCAGAAAAATACAATCTTAAAACCTCAAATCACATGCAAATCGATTCACAGGTTGACCAGTAAATGATAGATTAACATCAGACACAGGAACATTTAATTTGTTTTTATTATTAGTTCTGATGCTTTAACAGACATTTGCAAGTGCACATGTATATTTTGAAAATGCATATTATAACAAGTTATTGACAAAGAGTTAAAAAAGGCCAAAGATTTATCACATAATTATTTTTTGATCATGTATACATTGCTTGAATTTGAATTTGCCATCAGGTAAATTGTATTTTAGCTGTTAACTGCGCGCAATAATAAAAATGCCTTTTATAGTACACAGAAAACACACTTGCTCGGTCTGTCACAACAATATATTCACTTTCCATCTTTTTGTTAACCTCTATCTCATTCTTTGACATCTTATCTCTGTTAAGTCCTGCCTTATCTACATCTGCCTCACGGTATTAGGTATTAGTCATCTGCAGTGATTACTACTCACACATTAGACACATATGCAGCATGTCCCACACATCCTTTCCAGCTCTCAGAGAGGAAACCAGAGTCAGAGTCACTTCCTGCTTTGTCACTGACCATGTCTTGCTTTGGTTGGATTCAGAGGAAGTTTTCTGTTGCTGAGTCAGAACATATGGAGAGGTCCAATTTGAGTAAAAAGCTGAGTTTAGGCAGTATCACTGACTTTGTCACTGACGGTGTTTCACCGCTATTTTTTGTGAAACTGCTGTGATTTCATCTCTCTAGAGAAACACAGGAGACAAGAATGTTTTATTGCAACTGCAGTACATGTATGATTGAATTTCATTTGCTAGGCAGTGAAACCTGATCTACCCCAAAGCTGCGTAGTAGAAAGAGGAGTGAAAGAGAGGGAGTGGGTGTGGGAGAAAAAGACTGGAAAGAAAATTTAAGTTTTCAAACTCCTGATAACATCTGAAACAGATTTGGTGCCAGCTCTTCAATACAAACACACAGCTGTAGACCATTTTAGATGACTTTTGGAGTATCACATTTGCTTCCTGTTGTGTCTTGAACCTCTGCATTTGTACAGGCTTAATGTTTTTGCATAGTGTTAAAAGCATACCTGCACTGTCAGTAAATATATGTAGATTTCTAACTTCTATCTCATTGTTTGCGTTGATTGCTTTTCCTCTACAGACCTTTGTCAATGATGTCCGCATTCAAGAGCAGATGTACATCACTCTGAAGTTGGAGGACAAGCTGAGGTTTGGATATGATATCCTTTTTGTCTTTCTAAACCTATTTAGCCCACACAATAACTACAGAGCCACTTCATTATTTGTTTGCATTTGTACACTTCATTTTACCTGTGTACATATACATGTGTGTATATCTGTTTACAATGTTTGTGCTTCCTTAACCATCCTATTTCACATACAAACCTGTTCACTGTGGTGCGGGGAGAACTAACTGTGCCAGAAGAAGCTCTTAAGGTAAAAAAAACAAAACAAAAAACACACACATTGGTCTAACCAGTCTGTGCCCCACTACAGTTTGATAATAGACTAGTTTATTTTCTTTTCAATCCCCATTTCATTTGGTTCATCTAGCATGAAAAGTTTACCAGTGGACTCCAGCTCAGCAAAAAGCCATCCAATGGTGAAAGTGCTACCCCTGCAACCACAAGCAAGTCTCCCACTAAGACCCCTACAAAGTCGCTGAAGTCGCCCAGTGGTGGCACCCAGAGGCCAGCAGAGAGCAGAGCAACGGATGGGATCACTGCCTCCACGGAGCCGTTAGCTAAACCTGTGGACACTCACAAAGCAGAGGAGAAGATAGGAGGTGAGGGGAAGGACAATGACAAACACTTCACTTTAAAATAAATTTCAAGTAATTTCTGTAATAATGAGCATATTAGTCTTTGTTATTGGTTATTAGCTGGGGAGCAGGAGAGTAACATTTACTTCCACTTTAGACTGCCCTTTTTTCAGCAGATTAGAAGGGGCAGACTTCTTTGAGTAAGGTTATAATATTTTAAGAAAAGAGAGAGATTATTAGTGTTGGTAGCAAAAAGTGGGAAAAGATGGAGCACCCATAATACTTTATATTGTGGCAAAGCTAAAACACAGCTAAAAAGAGTCATTACGTGTCTGTTACATTTTAATATTACAGACAGTTTATTAACTCATATGTCACACCAAAGTAAATGCAAAGTTTAATATTTTGTAAAATAAATTTTGCACTATATTGTACTTTATACCTCTACCTGTTAAATTAATTTTACAGGATGCATTTACGCACGCATTTACAGGAGCTCAACACATCGCCATGAGAAGCCAGATTTCATACTCATGGTATACATTAAATTTATATTCTATTGGTCAGTTTGTGTAGAAACCAGAGTATTCAGTGATTTTCAATAAAATGTGTTATTTTCAAATTACCTTAGGAAGAAGATTGGAAAATAAAGTGTTGTATTTTATTGCAGGCCAGTAGGAGGTAGACAGCCTCAGAGAGTGGAAAGGGCTTTAACCATCCACCACGATAAATCTGGCTCAAGTCTGTGGGTGTCTCTATTAGCTGACATCAGTGCAGGCTGCAGTGCTTGCAGGGGTCCTGCTTCAGCAGCAGATGTTGAAACAAGGCCACATGGGGCTTGTCTGTGTGCACAGATTAAGCAATAACAGGGTCAGAGTGCCGGCATAATGCACTGCCTCAGACTCTAATACCACACTATTTTCTTGAAATTGTGTATTATTTCTAGCATGCACTTAATTTTGCACTTTTGGATCTCTACAAAGTAATATACACATTATTTAGTATGATCCCCCATATGTCACACATTTTTACTGACACCTCTCAGTGGTTCTACTTGGTAATCCTTCAGTGTTATTATAGTAATACCAGGTCTCACCCAGATATTATACCTCATAGTGAACGCGCATTCAGCAGATTTTATAAGGAAGGGCACTGCTTATTACACGGAACATCTATAATTATCTAGATATACTGTGATTCACCCTATGTACACATAACCTATGTATAGCACATAAAAGGGGTATTTAAGGAAAAAAGGGTAAAGGAAATGGACTAAGTAGGGAGGGTTTCTAAACTCCCATTCCTCTCTCCTCCCACATTTCCTGTCACATTTACAAAACTTTACTGTCCTTATGGATGAGTAAAAACAGTGTCAGCCACTGGATGTCTATCACATGTTGGCTGTATTTCTAGTAATGACAGAAGGAGCAAGTAGAAAGTCCCTGTTATATTTAAACAGTTTTTTTGAGTGTTAGTGTGCATAGGGCTTCCATCTTTCTGGATGAAGTTCTGTAAATAGGTTAGTGGTGCAAGACTACACTAAAGGGGAATTAATGTACAGACAGTCACAAAACAGCAGCTGACTCCACTTTGTGGCATCATCCTTCAATGGACAGTTTGTTTCCTATTATGTAACACATGCATTAACCTTTTTGCACATCGTGTGCTGTAGGTTAAACAGCAATAATATGTTGTCTTGACTCTGTCTACGAGGTGTAAGAGAGTAATTTGTTTTTGTGTGCATGTGTTTGTCCCAGGGGATGTTACAGCTCTGCATCGCGGGACCCCCCTGTATGGCCAGCCGTCTTGGTGGGGGGATGGGGATGCAGATGATGAAAATTCTTTCAAACAGGAAACAAAGACATCCAGTAAAAAGCATGACAACTCAGGTAGGACTCATGATGTTATTACTTTTTCAAATAGTTTTGTTAGGATAATAAAAAAACATTTTGAAAGTTTGTTGTTTTAATGAGGAGAAATTCTAAGAAGTGACTGGTGTCATCAATAACATTAAATTAAAGTGTTTTGTATTTTTAAAAATCTGGTGTGTCATTCTATATTTACTTATAATGCAATGCCAAGCGGAATCTTGAAAATGCATCCTATTAAATCTCACAAGCTTGATCTTTATGGATGTAATAATGTATTTTAGATTTCTGCTTTGTTTTTGTTTGAGGGGGAAAGGCTAGACATCTGTGCTGAACAATGTACTGTACATCCAAGTGGACACAAAGGCTCATTTCAGACCCTGTAGTATGTGTGTGTGTGTGTAGTGACTGTTGTTGAGTTGGGGATCCCACTAACTGGTGACGGGTAGTCAGAGTAACAGGATTAGTGGCTAAACCAATAGTAACACAGCTCGGCTTTATAAAATCGCTCTCTGCTAGGCTGGTTTAGTGTGGACAGGGGTAGTCAGAAAAAGTGGGGGGAGGCTAAATCACACATTAGAGCAGACTGAAGCCTCTTCAAATCTCTCGTCACATCTGGATGGGTACATTGGCAATGTCTTCACCAGCTAGGAAATTTTCTGCTATTTAAAGGAGTCCAGGAGATGTTTTTGTAGACTGCCTTCTGGCTGCAGGACAGTACTTTTTTGTTAAGAGTGTGATCAGAAAAGGCTGTCAATTTGGAGTAAAGCACAGCAGCGTGATTCGAAGCCTAAAAGCGTTCTAAGCATCAGGCAAATGGGTTTGGCTACCTCTGTCATGGATGTGGGTGAGTCAAAGGGATTTTCCCTTTTTGGAAGACTGACTTTTAGACTTAGAGCTGAATTGATATTGCAGTGTTATATTTTTTTCTGTGAAGCAACATGCTCCAGGGGTTGTTTATGTAGGTTACATAGATAGTAGCATCAAAAGAGGACCTTATCAGTGCACAAACTCAGCCTCGGTATCATCTCTAATAAGCTGTTAACACCACATATAGCTGTGGAGGGGAAGTGAGAATCAGAAGTGGAGGGAGACTTAGTTTGAGTGTGTGTCCCGTTTCGTGCCTGTGTGTGTCAGTGTAGTTTAGTTTGTGCGTCCTTTTCTCCTTCCCAGTGAATAGGCGGTGTTGCCAGAGCCCCCTACCCCCCTCCTTGTGTATTGTCACTCAGACCGATTGGGTTACGCCATTGCACCAGCTCCCCCATTCCTCCCGATGCACACAAACACACACTCACACAGTGTAGAAACAGACGACTCTCTCACCCTGCACTGCAGCGATCATTAGCTAACCACTCTGTAATTCTTGGTAAGTCTTACATTCAAATGAGAAGATTTAGCTAATGAAGCTTTTTGAATGAACTTTGTTTTACTCTGACATCCACTTAAGTTGAACTTGCTTTAAAGAAATACATGGTGAGTTTACTTTGTTCTACCAGATGCGCTATCTTCGTTGAGCACATGTATCTTTAATTCACTGTTTATTAGTTTATAGCTGACTGTAGTACTTTTTATGGTGAATGACAGACATGAAGGTAAAACAAAACTTTATGTATTTCATGTTTTTAAGGGAAGCCAACAAAAACTAAATCCTGGAAGCTGCAGTTTAATCAGTTGTAGTATACATCTGTTTGTTCCAAACTTCTGGAGCAGTTTTTTCTTGGATTCCCAACCGGCAGAGTAAAATACATAATAATGCTACAGTATGCATATTAATTTTCAGAGAGTAATTAAAGAAGAGGGGTTTTTTTATTATTCTGGATAGGAGGCAGGAAATGGAAAGTTGATAAAGGGATGAGAAACTGACAGGAGGTTTATTTAAAAGTGTTGTATGTGCATGTTATAAGGTGAGAAAAACTTAAACTCTTTACACTTATTTAATAAAATACATTGATATACATTTACATTTACAAGTAGGTGTGTACAATTAGTTAATAATTAGATATGATGTTATAGAGTAGATGTGGTTCAGGATATTGTTTTGGTTTCTGTCCCAGGGAGACACAAGATTTCTGTTTGAAGTTTTGCATTCCAAATGTTTGGGAACTCCTGTTAAATACCATTAATTGTGTGATTTGTACATGAGGGACATAAACCCCATTCATGAACCTTTAACTTAACTGAATCACTATGTGTTTTCCAGAAATGTCAAATGACTCATTGTGATATCAGTGGAAGGTCTGACTGTATTACTTGATCAGAAAAGGGAAGTTTTATCTGTTCACTTCATCATATTTTTAAGGAAGGAGCTAGTAGAAATGCTATCCTTTCTGTTACATACTTGCGCGTTTTATAATTTTATAACTTGGAAATCTGTCCAAGATGATAGAAGTGTACGCACCGCATTGTAAAACATGTCTGGACAGTGCACATTATTATTTTTTTAATTGAATGTGTTAATTTACAGTAACTAAAACATCAGTCCACAGATTTCCATGATCTCAAGTACCTAAAACCTTCATTGTTTTTGCAAATGTTTTGTTCAGCTCACTTTAGCAACTGCTTATTATATCAGAGTTCAAAGAGAAATACTGGTTTAGTAGATTGGTTGATCACATTGAGGCTGAGAAGAACCACGCGTTTGTTCAAATAATGGTCGTGCTCTCATGAGTCCTTTAGGGGAATGATCTTGTTTTTACACGTTTTGTTAATTTTAGCCACTTCAGTGTCCGATTCTGTTTCTTGGTGTTACTTTAACATATGTTCTTACATTAATCCCCCAACATGAAACAGATGGCCTGTCTAATTTCTAGAAGTGTAATTTATCATATTCACATCCCACAGTGGCTCTGTTTGTTAATACATACAGATGATAAAATAAGCACTCCATTTTGTGAGCTCCCTAAAGCAGGTTTTAAAGAGCTCTGCCAGCATTTTTGGTCATCAGTAACTTCATTGATTTCTGTGTTTGTTTATGCATGTATAATAAAATAAAGAGACAGATGAGCAAACAGAAAGAGCAAGCATTTTGTATGCATGTCCATATGGTGATTGTAATTATTAGGGAAGCTCCCCCAGACAGAGACAGTAATTCTGATAAATGGTAAGACAGACTTTCTCAGAACCAGACCATTATTTAATTGGTTTTTATGGGGCCTATCTTGACCTTTCACTCTTGGGTTTTGACAATGAATCCTTGCATTCTTCTCTTGCTGATATTGCAGCACATTGGTGTCATGTCCTCCAACTAATAAATAAATGTCTTTGACTTGTTTAAGAATAGATGGAAGCCTATAAACACATGTAATCATGCCCTACAGTATTAAATGCATGAAACTGAGGCCGCTTTCTTGTGTGCCAATATGAGTCAAAAAAGTATGGCCAAATTAATAAGCTGCATTTAAATTAATGACAACAAAAAACAAACAAGTCACATATCCAGAAAACCAACAAAAAATTATGCTAAAGAGAATATGAAAAGGTGGGTTATACTATAGAACTGTGTATTTTTCTATAAAATCACAAGTTGTCTTATTTTCAAAGCTGTATTTTCATATATCATTTATCATTTGTCATTTTTGCCATGGAAGATATGTGCACAGAAGTTCACTGGAGTTTAATGGGCATCACATGTTAAAAATAACATATTTGGTAACAGTTTTATGTATTTTCCAACCTCAGACAGCAAAGAGGCACGTCGAGCGGAAAAAGCCAAAGAGGACGGCCTTCATGCATCCACTGGCCACGATTCCACTTATTTTGATATTCCAACCAAGGAGAGTCATATGGCCAGTAACGGCATTCATGAGATTCCCACCAAGGACACAGAGGGAACTGCCACTCATGGTCACACCACTACAGGTGAAGTGCACACTTCTATTTAAAATCTGTCACAATCAAAATCCACAACAAACATTTTGGTACTTGTGAAGTGGCAGCAAGATTTACAATACTTAATGTTTTTATCAGTGAAGGCTTAAAATAAATAATCACTTTTTTAGATTGCACGCTGTAAGGAGGATGGGAGACTTGTCAGAATCTGTCAGGGAGACACAAACTTTAAACAAAAAGATGTCACATGGTCACTAACACCCTCAAGCTTACAAGTAATACTAACACCCAAGTGTCACATCATTCAGATTCTGTTACTCATAAAACTCCTTGTCTGCTCCACACCTCAAGGTCATGCCTCCTTCACCATAGAGTTTGACAACACATCCCCAGGGAAAGTCACCATCAAAGACCATGTGTCCAAGTTTTCTTCTGACCACCACCGATCTCGCGGTAAGAGAAGTGGAGGGGGAAGCGGAGGAGCAGGAGGAAAGGACTTAAGCACATTGCAAGCCGCCATGATGGCATCAGAAAGCAAAGTGGCTGATTGGCTAGCTCAGAACGACCCCACTCTGGTGCGGAGCGAGTCAACAGAAGAGGACAGCAAGAGCATCAAGAGCGATGTACCGGTCCATCTCAAAAGGCTGAAAGGTACAGGCTACTTTCTTTTGACCTACTTAGGTCTGTAGATTATGAGGACCTTATGGGGGCCCTTTCACTTTGTTAGTACGGGTCAACTGATGCTGATACTGATTGAGACTGGTAACAGGTATTAGGAAACAATATACAATGGTAGTAAAAAGGAAACTCTTGCTGTCAAAATTTAGAATAACATAAAACTTCATTGTAATGCCACTTAGAATACAAATATAATAAAGGAAATGCAATTCAGTAATATTTCAGTTTCATTTATTGTCAGTTTTTACAGGTGACTGGAGAGATTATAAATAAAAAGTGCTCCAGTAATAAGTGTTTCTCTTATTTCAAGAGCTGCATTGAAAATAAAAGGGGCTTTTAAAAGTAGTAATATGCTAAATCTGAGTCCCAGTTGGATGATGTTTGGATTCGGATGCTCCCTTCATCTATTAGTGACTGCAGGTGTAGAAAACTGTGATGTTTATTGCAGCTGTGGGAATATCTGCTGTCTAACCTTTGAAACACAGGAGGTTTTGCTCTTGATAGGCTATTACTCGTGACATGTAACCTGTCAGATAGCGTCCTGAGCGTGACATTGCTTTAGAGTAATGGCTACAGACCGAAATGGCTGTATCAGAGTTAGAGTGCAAAAAAGATTTCATTACCAGTTGGATTAAAAAAATATCAATAATTCTTATAATCATAAAAATGCATTAAAACTAGCCAAACAGATAAATAGTCTAGCCTATCATTTTAGTTGCTTTTTTATTCTATGGCTGGGGGGTTATTCTTATGAGACATTATCTTCATCATCACCATCATCATCGTACTAGTTCAGAATTTGCAGTTTTTTGTACATCTTGTCTCAGACTTTTATTTCACTATTTGCAGACTGGTTGGTTCTTTGTTAATAGTAGAGGTTGTTGGAACTGGTGCAGCTAGAGGATTAGCAGCCAGCAGACAGAAACATTAAAACCCCAATAAATGCTCCTGCTCTGCTGAATCGCCAATGACAAGGCTTAGCATTAGTAGTACTTATGACTCTACCATTTGTTGCGTATTTCATCCTTGGATCACTTTCTCCCCAAGTGCAGACATAACATTACCTAAAGATGAGCACATACTCTTCAACATACTATTTCGTATCAGACAGTGCCTCTTAAGGACTATTTTAGATGTTGTTTTTGTTTTCATTTATTACATTTGGACTGTCAGTCGAACATCTGAATGGGTTCTTTTCTTTTTTTTTTTTTTTTTCAACTTTTGGGCTTGTTGCAAATACATCCCTTGGGAAAAGCTGCTCACTGTGACTGTAAGATCCATGCTTGTCTGTGTTCCTTTGTTTCCTTTACTCAAAAGCTGCCAACTGCTGACTGGGCTCCTGCTGACAGGATTTTTTGTGAGAATGTTTCAGGCTTCACGCTGCAGGTGAACAGTCCATGTTGGTGCTGAGCTAGGCTCTAGCTGGTCACGCATGCATGCTGACCATGGGTTAATTAAATGGGGGACAATTTATGATGTTGCTGACAGTCATGGGGGAGGGACTTAAGAGTCAAGAGCTGATGAGAGTGGAAGGGTAGGAAAGCTAATTCATTAGTTGGAGCTAAGACTAAATGTATGTCAGGCAGATGACTGAGTAGATCACCTGATGATTATGTTGCTAACTGACTTGAGGTGTTAGACACTATAGTATTTCTAAATGAAGCCATGGCTCTAGGGATGTGTTTGAGCAATGCTGATTGATACCTAATGAGCAAGTTCTTAGTATTTCAGTAATTCATAGAGGAGAGTTGTTGTGACCAGTGGATGGAAAAGATAGACAAGTCAAAGAGAAATGGAGAGACATCCCGTGAAATGGTTGGGTGGGTAGCTTTCATTCATACTGTGAAGACACAAGGCGTAACAGCTACAGTAGGAAGGGATGAGAAGGTGAGGATGGTGGGAAGACTTGAAAACAGCATTTGCAGCAGTAATAGCAAGGGTGATGGGACAAACAAAGGCAGGGAACTGAAAGAGAGAGAGGGAGAGAGAGACGGTTGTTGCCTGGACTGCAGTGAAAACAGAAAGAAGGCAGCAGAAGAGGAGACTGCAGATTTGGGTATATAGTTGTTATAGTAACAGTGATACAGATGTGGAGAAAGAGATTGCAGGGAAAGCAAGAGACTACAGTGTATGTAGACTCTTTGAAAAACTAGCTGTGAACATCTTTGAGTGTGTGAAACCTGCAGGAGACGAACATGTGAGGGAAAGGCATTTCAGCGGAGATTCAGGGCGTGTGTAAAGCATGCGGCGCTCGTATGTGGGTTTGTGTGATAGGAGTCCACCATGTGTTTGTGTGTTCTGTGTTGGTGCTTAAGACAAGCTCAGCACTGATTTGCAGACCAGGGGCGTAGTATGTGTGAGGAAAACAAGTGAAATGTGCTCTGGGTGTGTCAGAGAGGTAAAAGGCAGAGAGGGGAGAGACACAGGGGTAGTTTAGAGGAGTGTGCAGGGGAGGAAATTGTGACAAGGAAACCAGTCTTGACGCTTTTGCTCTTTAAGCATCAAGGTGAGTCTTTCTTTTCTTGCAGCATGCACTGATTCAGAGGATAAAGTCTGTTTTTATATCAGGGTCATGCTTGAGTCTCATTACTAAAAATTTGGTAAACGTGTGCAGAGCAGAGAAAAGCTACATCATTGTGTTCTGCAAGGGTATCAAGATTTTTGGAACTGTGTTTGATGTAAAGTCATTGATGTCAACAGATAAGCAGAGTCAATGGTGTATTTATAGACAGTGCATCTCTATGTATGTTTATGGTTTGAGGATTTGTTTGTGCAGATGTGTGTGTAAAGTAGGTGTGTGTTCGTGCTTGTTTGACTGGGCGTGTGCACGTCGGTGTGTGCAGGCAGCAGCAGAGGCCAGCTCCACTGTGAGTCATGGCGGAGCTAGCAGGGCAGAGGACTGGACTCTCACAGACACCTCTGTTCTCCTCTGGCCTAGCAACAGCTCCTTTGTCCGGGAGACACAGCATGAAAGACCTGTCTCTTTTTGTCCGCTTATCTGCTGATCTGCTCAAGCTACTGTAGCATACTACTGCTTGCCTCACACACTCCTTTTTTGTGGTTTTCTTTTTTCAATGACATGCATGGTTTATTAAATTTCAAACAGCAATGAAATGTAGAGAGGATAGAGGAGGTGGATGACAGAATGTGACAAATGAGCTGAAGACAGAAATGTGCCAGAGGCAAAATACAATGTAATACCCTAGTGTAGAAAAAATGTGCTGCAATACACACATAAAATCATTTAAGATTTCAAATGTGAAACTCATCACATTTTCCACACCTCTATCGTACATTATATCCATATAAATACAGAATTAATATTATTCCAAATTACATCAATGCACATTATCTCTCTACATTCGGGAGCCATTGCATATTGTTTCTTTCATTCTTTAATGTGCTATTGATTTATCATTCAACAGTTTTGCTTTGTATATCACTGCAGATCATTCAGCAACTGCCAAGATGATAACCAAGATAAAGACTATGGGGAGGACAATAGTAAAGTAACACCAAAACAGACTAAGACCCTGTCCATACAAAGATGGTTTTAGTTGTATCTGCAAAAGTTTTGTGTTGGATAGGCCTTTCGTCCACAGGAAACCGGCTTTTTCAGTCAATGAAACCGCAACTTTTTGAAACCAGGTCCCAAAGTGGATGCATTTGAAAATGGCGCAACTTTTCGAAAATGGTGATGTCATTGCCCCGCCTCTCTAATCTTTCACCCTAGAAGCAAGACACCACTTAACAACAACAATGGTGGACTACAGAGTAGTGCTCGTGCTACAACAGCTATTGAGCTTATTGGAAATGTTGAATCAAAATCTTCAGCTACTCTTTCATCACAATGAGCAACAAACAACCATAGCTAACAATATTCATTACATGCTCTTGGATCCACCACGGAGAGTTGTTCTTCTTTTTCTTCTCCTGTAGTCTATGGTTTGTGTACAGCATGCAAGCTTTATGCACATGCTCCATGTCGTCTTCTCCGTTTTTTGTGAGAGCATTACAATGCTACAAACAGGGTTGGCATTTGTACTACATCAATTTTAGTTGTTTTCAGTGGTTCCGTGTGGATACAGATATTTCCTGAAACGACTCTGTGATTACGGAAAACTTTTTCGAAAAGGACAAAGAAAAAGATTGAATTTCGGGTGGACATGGTCTAATTCCAAGTCACAGTGGGTGGACTGTAACCCAGACTAGCCAACATAGTTCACTCTGCCATGGGAGCACTCCTCTTTTAATGCTTCTGACAATCCACTTCTAGTAATTTATTTGTCTTTTGCACACTACTTGGTTAACATGAGAAAAAAAAATAGAGATTGAGATTCATATCCAAGTTATAATCTCTTCTGAGCTTGCATTGGAATAATCAAAAATGGGCAGTATTTGCAGCTAGAAGATTTGTAGAAAGTTGGTAAAAGCAATATCTGAAGTAATGATGTTTACAATGGTCAAAGCTGTTAAGAAGAGGATATGTAACAGGAAGAGGTCAAACTCTGCGTGTAAGATAAAATAAGATAAGATATACTTTCTTGATCCCCCAAGGGGGAAGTTCAAGTGTGTCATTGTTTAAAATATTGGAAGCACAAGTGATTACATATTAATATAAACCATTTAAGTTGAAAGTAGTTTAGCTTGTGGTATTTAAAATGTAGTATTCTCATATTATGCTTTTTACTGTAATTTGGTAGCTCAGCGTTTCTTACTCAGATTTGTCTCACAGCATGCAAGACGTTTAGTGTCTAAAAATCCTGTGCTGTGATGTTAAGTATTTTTAGTTAAGCTGTGCGTGTGTATAATTTATAGGGTTAGGGCTACCATAGTACTTACTTCAGTAATTGAACTGCAGTCAGTTGTTATATGGAACTCTCACCAATGTATGGAACTGTCGGTGTCAGAAAAAACATCCCTTTAAGTGTACATGGTAATACCATCACTTTCTCTCCAGTAGACTTTATGAGTGGCCACCCTCAAGAACAATCATGGCAATTCCTTCTCTCACTCTTCTGATTGGCTGAATATTGGCTTGCTGGTTCTGACTGCCTGATTAACATAAATAAAATAAACCAAGAGTCCCCCAAACCTCCCAGTTCTGTTCATTTGTTTTACTCTTCTGTTCCCCTTAATCAAGCCACCCTTGTTTCTTATTTTCTATTTTTTTCCTACTTCCGCTGACCTCCTCCTCCATTCTGCCTCCTCTTTTTTCTTTCTTTTCACCTCCCCTCCTCCTACATCACTAAAGATCCTTCTTTCCCTCTGTACACTCTCATCTATCCTCCTCCCCTCCCCCATTCTCTCTCAAACTGCCAGTGAAGTAGGCAGGGCAGTGTGGGTGGCATGTCTGGATTAGCGTGGTACACTGTCTGCCTCTGCTTAGCACTGAGAGGATATGATGATTGGACCCAGACTTGCAGAAATAGCAGTAATGTGGTAGGTAAGCCAGATATTTGTGAATTCAAGATTTGTTTTGACAGTTGAATGATTTGGATCAAGTTTGTTGTTCATTTTGGTTATTATGGTTTGCAAACATTTGTTTCTTGCTGTGGTGAGCTGTCAGGATATGTGGTTCTCTGCCCTGGTCTTCATGTGAATTTTGTATTATAGTATTGTATCTATGGTGATGCATCACAGCTGTTGAATGATGTTATTGTACTATTATATATTTTATGGTATGAATTTAAGTGTGTTTGGCAAAATCTACAGATTGACAGTTAATGCACTGTTTGAACTTAATGATATGATCTAAGTCAAGTGAACAGAGACAACTATTTCAGTTAATTCTTTGATAAGTTACAAGCAGAAATAGTACAGTTCTTTTTTTCGCAGTGTATATAAAATGTCATGTGGACTTTTGACCTACATATTCTCTGCTAATGGGATGCTTAAAACATTGTGTGTCCTTCTAGGCAGCAAACATGAAGATGGTACTCAAAGTGACTCAGAAAATGGACTGGGTTTGCGTTTTGCCAGCCGTCGTCATGCCCTCGAGGAACGCCTGAAAGCAGCTCACGGTCACATAGGAGGAGGAGGAGCAGGAAGTGGGAACATAACTGTAAGCGGGACCCGAACAACTGGCACTCGCACTGCCTTTATGATCGAGTTCTATGACGAGGAAAACCCTCGCAAACGACGGTCATATTCATTTTCCCAGACTGCACCACTGCTTGGAGGAGCTGGTGGGGAAGGACTGTGTCCTCAGCCCCCATCTCACCCTAAGGTGTTCAGCATTTCCACCTCAGCTACTACAGCCTCAGACTCAGGTAATATCTACCTTAACATATTGTCTCACAAATCATAATACTGCAAAATGAACAGCTTCTGCAAATGTGTTATTTCAAATATATTAATTAATTAATACATTGGTGAAAGAGTCATGTTTAAACTACTGTGGACAATATTCCGCTTATATTTTGTGTTTACTTGCTTGGTCCTCAGTGAAAATGCACAGATAAAACATACAACTTAAAAAAACTTGTAAAAATGTTGTGACATTAATTTAGCTCATTTCACACATATATGTTTCTTTATGTTCAGTGTCCCGGAATCCAAAATATCACCATGAACAGGACGCACAGTGCACAATATATGCACTGGATTGTTAAACTGCCTTTAATTATTTTATAATACACTGACATTTTGATTGCGATTGCAATTAATTGTGAAGCTCTATCACAAATCAGTCATTAATAATCATATGGTTTTGTAGGGGATAAGAACTCTTAAGGAATTCATTGTGCTCTGTCCATAATTTTTCTAACACTTATGTTTCTCCCTTGCATTGTGGTTCCTCTAGGCAAGGTTCCTGCTCCAATACCAGCTACAGTAGCTGTAGGTGCCCCTACTGCTGCCCGTGTGCTCCTCAAACAGAGGTCAGAGGACCCAAGTATCAGTCGGAGTTCAGCCAGTACTGGGCTTGCAACAGGTAGCCCCACTAGCCCCAGTGAGGACCCCTCAATAGTTGGGAGAAGAGCAGGGGGTGAGGCAGAGGACGACCACAGTGATAAGGGAACTTACACTATTGAACTGGAGAACAGGAATCCAGAAGAGGAGGAGGCCAGGCGCATGATAGATAAGGTAGGTGCTTTAAGAGCAATAATAATGCCCTTGTAACTATTTCTTTGTTGAGTGAAGTCATTTGGATTCACTGTGAGCTGTATTTTTTCATAATTTTCTCACATTTTGATGTCAGCAAAGTATATTAGGAAGCCATAATGTATTTTCTTTTAACTAGTGTGCCACAAAGAACACATTTATATTAAAGTGCACTACTGCAAACATCACCACAAAATTGTAATGAAGATGCAGTTTTACTCACCCCACTAAACCCTGCACTGCATCATAGAGCAGCACACATTGTTGTCCTGCACCATGTTTGTGTAATCTGATGACACTTCTAATATGCCATGAGCATCAACACTAATTACTGTGAGAAAAAGAAATGAAATTATGTTATTTATTTGTGGTCTGCAAAATGCAGCAGCAAACTTTAATTGAATTGAAACTTAATGTGCAGTTAGGTCCTTAAATTCATGTCCTTTGAATGAACCCTGATCCCCTGTCAAAATAAAAACATCATGTTCAGTGCTATTACTTGCTGATTTGTCCTTATAAAAGTAGTATGTAGAGTGCAATATACTTTGTTTAAAGTTAACTCTGCAGTAACTTTAAAAAGAACATTTTGACCAAGCAGTTCACAGAGTACAGTCTCTTTATTAACTGCTTTGTTGGCACTTTTATTGTTGGCAAGCTGTATGAGAGTGTTTAGTGTTGCAGCCACTAAAACAAAGCTATCATTTCTCAGTGGCCTTCCCTGACCACCACTCCATCCTCTCTGTCCCTGTGGTGAAGCTAATGCTTCTGTAATAGCCCAAAGAGTTTTGCTCCATCAAGCACTGCCCTCTTTTTTTAAACAATACTCCAGGGAAGCAGAGAAACCCCTGTCATTTTGTCACTGCTGCTCCTATCCCATTTTACGACACTGTTTAAAAAGTGATAAGTCCTCCAAGGGCAAAGTGTGTTTCAGTGGTAGTTTCAAGATGGCACTTACTTAATGATAAAACCTGTTCTTTTTGTTGATAATTAAAGTAGGAAATAAAAAAGCTTTTTTAAATCAGTGTAACAATTAAACCATTCTAAGAGGCCTGAGATCAGGTTTTAAATTGCTACCTACCACATTTGAACAGGAAGCAGATGCAGCTATTTTTGGAAGTAAAACTGTGGCTTATAAAGATAACTGCAGACATAACTCACAGTCAGTGGTTTACCAAATGGCTTCTTACAGTGGCACACATCATTTATTGTTGTTCAGATGTTATTGGTGGAGAAACACTGAAGATAGTTGTTTCTAGAACATTTAATCGGTGTATATTATACTCAAATATGGAAGTGTTGTTATGCTAATTCCTACAATTAGCTGACACACTAATTGGCTCACTGCTCACAGTCTGTCTCTCTCCCTTTTGTACATAGTCGTGTGTGTGTGTGTGTATGTGTGCTTGCGTGTGTGTGTGTGTGTGTGTGTGTGTGCGTGTGTGCGTGTGTGTGTGTGTGTGTGTGTGTGTACACGTGTGCATGTGATAGCCATTTGTTGCCATGGTACTCAACTATGTAGTGCATATTGGTATGTTAATTCAACGTTTTTTTGTTTGGTTTTTCTTTTGTTCACCAAGAGACTAGTGGAATAATATAATGATGTTTAAATATGATGAGGGCATTTTATGAAATCTCTTTGTATTATGAAAGGAAATGCTGAAGTACCCTGCAGTAATAAAAGCTAATTAGTTTTGATAGAAGTTTTTCATACTTAAGGGAAAAATTATCAAAATTACAATACATAGTCATAATACATTTGTAGATTTAATATTTAGCCCTAACTCATTCATTGTTAATGTATTTCTAGGTGTTTGGCGTGCAGCAGAACCAGGACTCCTCCATTCTGTCAGACTTGAAAGGAGAAAGGGGGGGGAAGGAGACAGGAGAGACAGGGAAAGAGGTAAAAAAAAAAAAAAAAAGAACCCAAAAACTGCACAGTTGTGTTTTCTCTGTTAATCATTGGTTTGCCTATGTCTCTGTACCATTTATCCAGCCATACACTAACATCCATTACCATTTTATTTGATCTCACATAAAGATAATCTAATTTTTAGTGTGTTTAGTTGGATTTACCTGATGTTAACATGACAAATGCTACCTCTCCATTGTAATAGAACATTGTGTACTAGAGGTAGAACAAGATTTATGGTTGAAGTTTATTATGGGAGTCATGGTCACTTCCTTGGCTTGTCTGCACTACTTCCCTATCCATTTCTTGACAGTAGGGTAGTCCTCTCTGAGATTGACCTAGATCATGCTAGGATGAAGAGATGAACACCCTCAGCCCTTGAGGCAGTTTATGAATTTAAAGGGGAGGGGACAGTGTTCACAGGCTATGGCTGTCTTTCTATCAAGGCAATTCTTTCTTCTGCTAAAATAAGGAATTACTATTTTTGTTTTTCTGAAAACTTCTTGTGATGATATAATTTTGATGTCAATTAAATTCAACAGTGTAAACTTTCCAATTCTAATTGATGGATGAGTAAGGCTGTGAAGCAACTTCATAAAAACATAAGCTAAAACATGCAAATAAAGGAATTTGTCTTTACACAAACATCCTTAATCCATAATTGAATCATTTTTGTCACCCTCTGTGTCATATAGTGTGGTGGCTTTGAGATGATCAGATAAATGTCAGTTCCTCTTATCATTTGCTCTTTACATTAATACAGAACCTTAATGCTCTTTTTGACATGACTGGAATCTGTTTTCTGGTTTCCTTCTCTGTTATTGTCCCCCTTCTTGCGTGCCCTCAGGCTCTTCCCGGTGACTCGAGCTGGGTTTCTCAGTGGGCCAGTCTAGCTGCCAATCACACCAGGACAGACCCAGAGGGCTCAGGAGCAGAGACAGCCACCTTCCTCCACAAAGAGAGAGGTGCATGGTCATATGAGTCTCAGATAATAAGTAAACATAAACAATCATGCATATTTTATGTAAAGTATGTATTTTGTACCATATATACTAGCTCTTTAGTATAGTTGCCTTGTAATCAGTATAAAGTCTGAAGTCACCTTGTCTTTGGTGTGCAGGAGCTGATGCCTTTGAATCAGGTGTATCTCTCAGCAGAGGTGAATCTTCCTCCAGTTTGACTGATCGTAAGCGCAGGACCCTCCCCCAGCTCCCTGTAGACGACTCTCAGACTAAATCCACAACCAAAGCTCTGGGACTGAGGTCTGAAATTGGGGAGAAACAGGACACTGAACCCCAAGAAAAAGAGAACAAAGGAGACGGGGAGTCTTTGACTCCCATGGAAGACGGTGAGATGACCAGTAAACGGAAACAAGGCTCCACCTCTTCTCCATCCAAACCTCCTCAGCGGACTGCTGGCAGTACTGAGCGGCGTAAGAGGTCAGAGGAGAAGAAAGGAGGAGGTGGGGAAACAGGGGAGAAGTCTGGAAAGCCTCTTGTGCGTCAGGGCAGCTTCACGATTGAGAAGCCCAGCGGTAATGTACCTGCAGAGCTCATCCCACGCATCAATAGAGGTGGCAATGGCCGTGAGCGCAGTGACTCTGTAGGCAGTATGGATACTGCTACTCTGTTGAAAGACACTGAAGCTGTCATGGCATTCCTAGAGGCCAAACTAAGAGATGAAAACAAACTAGACCAGAAAAGCAGTAAAACTGGCATCACCTCTCAGGGATCAGGTTTTCCCACTCGGACTGACTCTATTTCTCCTGAATCAGATGTGGACACTGCCAGTACAGCCAGTCAGGTGGCTGGTGAGGCGGAACGGAAAGCAACAGCTGGTGGTGTACAAAAACGACGCTCCTTCAGCAGTATGCACCGTGAAAAAAGCAACATGAGCACAGCCTCTAAAACAAGCGTCACTAATACCAGTGCCCGTGAACGCCTAGAGAGGAAGACTAAGAGCAGGACCACGGAAACAACAAGTCGCGGTGATGCACGTCGCTCTGTCCAGCCATCCTCTGCCTCCTCCAGAGCACGTCAGCCATCTTTAGATCTCACTGATGATGACCAGACATCTTCCTTCCCCATCTCTGACATCCTCTCCTCAGACCAGGAGACTTACTCTGGACCTGGTTTAGGGCACTCAACACATGGACGTGGTCACACAGATGATGTTCTCAGGTCTACTAAGACCTCCACTAGTAGTTCTAAAACCAGTCGCACTCTTCAGGCAGCCACAACCTCCTCCCTGAACAAGCAGGCCTCACTGCCTCAGCCTCGACCCACAAGAGCATCCCTGCTCCGTCGTGCACGGCTGGGGGATACATCAGATACAGACCTGGCTGATGCAGACAGGGTGTCCGTGGCTTCTGAAGTGTCCACTACCAGCTCCACATCTAAACCACCATCTGGTCGTAAAGGGATGTCACGATTGGATATGTTGGCTCAGCCTCGTAGGAACCGCCTGGGCTCCATCTCAGCTCGTAGTGACTCAGAGTGTACAGTGACTCGGAGCTCCACCTCTTCACCCCGCCTGTCAACTGAGACTGCTCTGCGTCTGGGCTTGCGTTCTTCAACTCCGACAGAGAATAGACTGTCACCCAGAATGAGGGCCAACAGCGTATCTAAACTGAATGAAGTCAAGACTAAAACCACTACAGCAGGATACTGTTCACCTACAGGTGAGTGCAGAGATGGATAGACCCATTTTTGTAAGTTTATTAAAAAACAAGACAAAAACAGCCATGAACAGAGTTTTTCCATTTTATGCAGAACCTTTGCAGTTTTTCAATAAACCACGTAAAATATTATTTTTAAGAAGCTGTAAAGAGATTGAGAAAGGCTTAAAACTATAAATTAAAAAACCTTTTTTCAACTGTAGGAGCAAACAAAGTATGTAAAGGTCTAAAACGTGAATATCAAAATTAAATATATAATACGGCGGTGGGACCTTTCTGTGTGGAGTTTGCATGTTCTCCTCGTGTCTGTGTGGGTTCTTTCTGGGTACTCCGGCTTCGTCCCACCATCCAAAGATATGCACTGATAGGTTAATAGGTGTGGATATGAGAGTGATTGTTTGTCTCCTTATGTCAGCCCTGCGATGAACTGGTGACATGTCCAGGGTGTACCCCGCCTTTGCCCATAAGTAGCTGGGATAGGCTCCAGTGACCCCCATGACCCTAGTGAGGATAAAGCGGGCTCAGAAAATGAATGAATGAAAAATATAATACAGTAGAACTGTGGGAATTTTACTATAAATTATAATAATACATCCCTAACTAAATAAATATTGTCATATAAAATAAAGTAGGGTTTTCTTCTCAGCCGTAGCTGTCATTTTAGGTACATTAACTCATTTTGTCTTGGAGTCACCCTGTGCCATGATCACTCCATGTCTGTTTGTGCTTCCTTCATGCAACACTTGACGCATAGAAGACATGCGATTTAATATCTAAATGATGAAAAATTATCTCTTTAAAGAGTGTACTTTTTAACACAATTCAGTAATTTGTGTGATATGAAATGACATTTTCTATCATCACACAATATAAGATGTACTCTTGCATTGCCTTACTGTTCTATATTTCTATCTGTAATTGAAAAATGTCACAGTGTAAGAATCACATTCAGACATATCTTTGAATACCATTACATCCTTCATTGTGTGTCATTGTCTGTGAACATTCCCACTGTGTTGTGATCAACTTGTGTATTGGTTTTCATCATCCAGAGAGCTCTCAGCCCGATCCTGAGGGCGGTGCTGCAGAGGAGGAGCTGCTGGGTACTGTACAACAAGAGTAGAGCCTTAGAGGATTTGTGTTTGTGTGTTTTGTGTGTGTCAGACCTGGGTCACCACAATGCAGACAATCAGAACACAAGCGGATTTGGTACTAACTGAAGGATTTAAGAGAGCTGTACCTCATAGATGTAAACCAGCTCCAGTTAAAATGTTGATGCTTGGTGAAATAGAAGATAATTAATAAAATTACAAACAGTGACCCAGCTCTAGCATATGTTGCAGTGTTAACTCCATTATCCATCCAAGTGGTGCTGTGATGTAGACCCAGTCACTTAATCATTCTCTGAGTTTTTGGGACACTGTGCCACCTAATGGTAATATGTAATCATGTCCTAACCTTTTCAGAGACTGATTGTGAATGCTGTTGTCTCATCTCAGTGTAGCTACATCATAGTCGTTGATATGTGATCATTTTGAAGTGATTTAACACTCCTGGATCTGTTTAGGTCTTGAAACCTTGTTGGATGTTTTTCTTGGCTTTTGAGCTGGGCTCTTGTTTTCTGCTGTTTGTTGCTTTTAATGTTGTTCTTAGCCACCTTTTTACTTTACTTTTTATGTATGAAGTTTAATCTAAAATACAGAATTAATTCTACTTGATTTTAACTTTCTGCAGGATGTGTGAGCTGGTTCTGTAACAAAGCCTCTCATATTCACAAGCTCATCTATTAACTTCATTAATGACAAATGTCTTAGTGGAATAATATCTGGATATACTGACAAACTGCTCATAATTCTCCCATTACAGTGTCCAGTAGCAGCCGGTGGAGACGTCTGCCGCCAGAGTATGGCTCCACCTCTGAGGAGGAATTTGGCTCCAACAGAAATTCTCCAAAACATGGAGGACGCACACATCTGCGTCCACATCACTTGGTGCCACATCGCAGTTCAAAGCTCAACACCACAGCAAGCCCAGGTTCCAGTCTGGTACCAGGTCCGGGTGGAGTGGGACTCAAACATCGCATGAAAGAGCAAGAGGAATACATCAGGGACTGGACAGCACACAGTGAAGAGATAGCCAGGTATTAATCTTGAATTAATTACAAGCATTGATCTGTTACTGTAGAAAGGAGTTGAAAATTATAATTGATTATATGCAAGGAGTTTTAAATGTGTATCTTTTCAACTTCTGTATTCTTAAGATTATAACATTACTATGTTTATATGTACAAAATATTCTGTTTTGCCCTTTTCCCAAAAAGGTCTGCATGCATCCCATGTGCATGGCCTAATTCAACTAATAGTAGTTTTTTAAGGTTTTGGATAAAGTTTTATTCTGTCACTCCTTACAGCTTTAAGCCTTTGTGATGTTTATAAGTTTTGTCTTCCAGAAATGTGGTCCTTTTATGGACATGCATGGGAATACCCGAATAGAATGTGCTGTTAACATAATCATAACAAATTCAGGACAAACCTGTCCTTTGCAATAATAGTGCAGTTTAGTGTGCATGTAAACCTAGTAACTGCTGGCATTATGTGATTAAATAAATTACATATCTATCAGAAGGTAATAATTTTAACAAAACATTGCTTTATCCTTCAAACTTTGTTTCAATTGATCAGTCTACATGTAAAAAATAAGCATATAATGTATGTGCCTTATATAGTTTGAGTCATCCTTTACATGAATGCTGTTATGTATCTGTGCATGTTGCATGTGTGCATCTCTCCTGAGTCTTAAAACACCCTGTCTGATGGTTAACAGGTTATTCCCCTGTGTGCGCAGGATCAGCCAGGACCTGGCAAAGGATCTGGCTATCTTGGCTCGCGAGATCCACGATGTGGCCGGTGAGATCGACTCAGTCAGCTCATCTGGCACGGCACCCAGCACCACCGTCAGCACCGCTGCCACCACCCCAGGATCAGCCATCGACACCCGTGAAGAGGTAGGCTCTGCACGTCCCACGCAGCCGGACATACAGGAGAGCATGAGACAGGTGCCAGTTTTTCTTCTTCTGATCTTTTATTACTGTTGTGTACTTCCATTGCTGCTTTGCCTCACCTCATGTGTTGCTCAGATAGAAAATAGCTAACTTTTCCTCTTATGCTTTTTAACTATCTGCTGTAAAAGGCACTCACATTCCTGCTTCTGCTTCACTTTCATGTATTTATCAATTCATCCTTACTGTCATCATGAACAGATCCAATTTTAATCTTACAAGATTAAAATACATAAATTCACTCATGACAAATCTTAACTTTCTACTGAAAAAAAAATTCAGCTGTAGCAGATTTTGAATATCTCCTCTGTACCTCTCTTTCCATTCTCTTTGGTCAGCTGGTAGATCGAGTGTTTGACGAGAGCCTCAACTTCAGGAAGATCCCTCCTGTGATTTCAACCAATAAGCCTCCAGAGATCAATGGCAAGCCAGTGGAGCTCCGCCCCCGTGCCCCTGACAGTCTGGAGCCTCGAGCTCTGAGGAGACGCACCTGGAACCGAGAGGAGGTTAGAGCTAACACAGCGAACACAAAATCTAAATTAGTACTTGTCAAAGGATGACATAAACAATTGCCATTTGTATTTTATCACTTGTCACAGTTTATTCATTTTTTCATCTGTCTAGGCGGTGTTGGACAGCCTCCTCCTCACTTCAGTTTCCCAGCTCTCCACCAAGATCAGACACTCTGTTGACAAAACAGCAGGAAAAATCAGGTGATTATGCTTTGAAATTCTGAGTGTTAGATTGCATATTGTAATGATTGTGTTTTCATAGTCAGTGTCATTGTGAATGAATATGTGCTATGATTGTGTTCTCTAGGATATTGTTCAAGGATAAAGACAGGAACTGGGATGAAATTGAGAGTAAACTGAAATCAGACAGTGACATGCCACTGCTAAAATCCTCTAATAAGGTACAGAACACCTGCAGCCTCTTTAATGACAAAGAAAGTAACTCAGAGGCCAAGAGCTAATAGTTGTCATTTTCTTGTGTTTTGCAGGAATTTTCAGCAATTCTGCTGGAACTGAAGAGAGTTGAAAAGCAGCTTCAAGGTAAAGGGCAAGATGTTTTTAGCATTTGGAGTTGCCTTGTAACAGCAAATGGATTCTTACCTGAATAGATAACATGAATAATCTGAGTCTTGTTCTGGGGAGTTGGGCTGGCCTTTCTGCATACTTAAAAACGGAAAAGACATGCCCTTTTGTGTTAACTCCAGTTATTTTAGGTTTCAGGTTTTTTTGGGGTTTTTTTTATTCCAATGTAGTTCTTTTTAGTTTTATTATACTCCTGTCCATCCGAGATTTTTGTCCAACTGATTTCTCAGAGACTGTTCACCCAATTCTTTTAAAATTTAACATGTTCTTTACCACTAGGAGAGGCTGATAGCTGAATTTAAATTTTTGAATCAATTTTCTTTCAGTTTTGTCTGTTCTGTTAATTTATATTTAGTATTTATTTTTAATATCAGTTGATACATTTTTTACTGCTGGTTTTGTTTATTATCTTAGTCTTTATGTATTATAGCAACCCTGGACACAAACCCTTTACACATCACCCCAATGACCTTATTTTACCTCCCTCTCTTGCTATTTTTCAGTCATCAATGTGATGGTAGATCCAGATGGGACCCTGGATGCCCTCGCCAACCTTGGTTTGACCAGCCCTACAACCCCGACCAAGCCCCAAAGCGCCAAAACCACCATCTCTGCCATCAGTCCTGGATCCCAGCCGACTGCCAAAGAACCGCTGCCGGAAATCCTTCCTGGGCCTGGAGGATCCGCAGCTTCTACCAAGGCTCAGGCTTCCTCTCCAAACTCAGAGGAAACAGCACGAGACCCCAGTTTGAGTCTGGGGTTACCAGGAGTTGGAGGACTGTCCTTCAGCCGCATGCGGCCAAGAGGAGAAGAGGCCATAGCACAGAAGTAAACAGAAGTGAAAACTACTTCATGAATGAATTCTACGTGAATTAACATGTTTCAGGATGGCAGTACAGGTGCCTGGTGATCAGCATTGATAAAAAGGGGACAAGAGTAGGAACATTTAACCACTTTTATTTTATTTCCTGAACAGTGGCCATTTTCCTGATTTTATGAAGTAAAGCAAATATGTTTAGAAAATGAACTTAAACAAAATGCCAGACCTGGCCTGCAATGAACTGCTGCAACTCACTTTTACATACCACCATTTTAACCAGAAAGTATGGATCATTATACTTCCTTGAATGAAAATTTACACATGAAAGTTTTCACACCGTCATCATACCTACACATCAAACTGTGCTTAATGGCCAACCAGTGGACTGAAGATTACCCTGCTGCTTTCTCATTGGCCAGACCTCCACGGTTGTACAGTTTCTTCTACAGTTTTATCTTGCCTTCTCAATGTGTCTGGACCCTGTTTTGCAAAGGACATGCCTTAAAACACATTCTGAGTTGTAGCTCTGTAACCCACTTTACTGTTCAATGACTAACAGGACTCAACTTTGGAGATGTATACAACACCTTCACACAGTAAAAAAACAGAATGCATTGTAAAATAACACTTTCAAAAAGATGCTCTATTTACATAATGATAAAATACAGTACAGTAATGATAAAATACTTTGCAATAATTTATTTGCTCTTACGCAGAACAGAGAATATTACAGCAGCCTTAAGAAAACAACCTGATGAACAGACAAGCCTGAAACATCTAGAATTATTTCACTAAATAAGCAGAATTGCAGGAGTTTTATATATTTCATAGCTCTTCATCTTTACCTTTGGCCTTGCAGCTGTCCGTCCATTGATCCATCTTTTAAACTGACCCTGTTAAAATGGATTTGTAGTGCCTCCCCTTCTCTGTGCTTCTACGTATTCATTGTCTTACGTTGTTTTTTCCTTTCCTTTTTGTCTTGGTAGTAGAAAAAGTGAGGCTTTTCACTTAAGTAGCATGTACAAGACAAAGATTAGTGCTCTCTTCCTGGATGTTGTGATGATCTTGCTGATACTGAATGGTAATTCTCATTTCACACACTAGTAATAGCCTGTGGGAAACCAATGATCATTTTCAGTCTCTAGTCAAAGCATCAGTTTCCAAAGTTAACATGTTTGTTACTGTCATTCTCCAACAGTAGTTATCATTTCTTTTCCATTTGATCTGTTGTGCAGCAGTTCAAACCTGTGTCAAATAATCATCTTCCATGTGACACCATACCTTCCTGTGCAGTTCACCTGTTTCTATGAATGTCAACAAATCTAAGATCCAAAACATGTTTTTATTACACACACTTGTTTGACTTTTAATGCCATACCTCCATGGCTCTTTGGTCCATGTGACGTGGCTCATGAGAGGCTTATCAGTGCCCGTAGCTTCATGCTACAGTAGATTCACTCAAGTGTCCTATGATTTCCAATTGGCATTTTTTTGAAGTAGCAACAACAAAGAAAATATGTTTTTTGATAATATTTAGATACTGATATAATCTTGTAGATACTGTAGATCTTTGCTGCAGCTTTTAATGAAATCACTCACAAGTCTGCGTTTTAGTATCATATTGGGGGATCTGTTATTACTACTACTTACTACCACTGCACATAAACCTGAACATGAAAAAGCTGCTGGAGTCAATTTCACAAATGTGGGTCAAAGATAAAAACGCAACTCTGAGCAGAATCAATCACTATATATGCACAGGTCTATGAAAACAAGCCCCACCCCCATCTGAACGCCTATTAAACCAATTTTTGCTCATTATTAATGTATATAACTGACCTCTTCATTGGTCTTTCCACTTGGGGGCGATACCAGCGTATTACTGCAGGATTGCAGACAGTACAGTTAACCTCTTCTCATTGACTTTGCTGCTTTTCTAGTTCGGGAGGAACCGTTTTTTTCTGAATCTTTGTTCCGCTTATAGTCTGTGTTCTAGAGTAAGATTGCTTAAAAGACAGTGTATTAGTACTTAGATGCTCTTGCAATAGTGAATTTAGGTACCACAATACATGTACATTTCCTTCTCTTGATACTGTACTGTACAATGTCTTTCAATGCCTCTAAGTGCCCAGTTTGACTACAGAAGGGCATTGGTTAAAACAGATGTAGTTCCTTTTTAAAAAAAAAAAAAATTCTTATTTTGCACATCAGTTTGTGGTGTTTTTTTCTGACAGAAGTAGTGAAAAAGCAGCTGAATGCTGCATCAAATGTCAAATATCTCTTTGCCTGATATCAGGAGTGACTGCCTTGTCTCTCTGGAACTGTTCTGTCTGTACAAAGCCTCTAATTGAGTAACTTTTTTTTCCTCCAAACTGTTTTATTAAAATTAGGGGACTGTGAAAGTTAGGTACATGTTTATTTTTTAAATTGTCATCAGATCAGTGTTCCTTGTTTTGTTTTTTTTTGTCATTTTTGTAACAAAGATAAAGACACCATTTTATTTATTTTTTGTTTAATATTTTGTGTATGTTCCATGTATTTTATATTTGTTTAACGATCTGAATTGTTTCTTACTGTTAATAAAACAGAGCCATTCACTTGTTTCTCTAGTTTCATTTGATCAGGTGTTATCTGTGTGATAGTAACAGCTAAAAGAAGATGCATATTGACCTCACATAAGTAGCAGCATGTTACTTTTGGCTTTTCTTTGTAGTTTTCCAGGCGGGAAGGGAAATACCACAGTCATGCTTGCAATATAAAATAATGAATCAATGCAATGGTAAGTGTGAAAAGAAAAAACAGTTGATGTGAAGTGCATTTTATTATCCACAGATTTACGATTTTCAGTGACTTTTGTTTCACATGACAAACTGACAACTGCAATTACATGGAAACAGAACTGGTTGTTAGTGGACAGAAGCAAAAATTGATGGCAGGATAACCAGAGGGAAGAATGGAAGGTTAGCCAGGGGGCCACTGCATCTGGCGTCCACCCAGGACATGGAGGTGGATGTGGTAGACCGACTGGCCTCCATCAGCTCCATCATTAATAACAACCCTGTAGCCTCTAGTCAGACCTGCCTGCTCAGCACACTTCTTGGCAACAATCATCAAGTGACCCAGCAACTGAAAAACAAAGTAGTAAGACATAAATAACAGCAAATAAAAACATATTTCTATATTTACATAATCTAAAAATGTTGGTATTGCAATAAAAAAATACATAGTATAAATATTTGGTATTGCAAGAAATGTATATAAACTTAATGTGTAAAATGGATGCAGCAAAATATACAGTTAACACTGACAGGTGTGTGTAAAAGGTTCAATCTAGTGTTTGTAACTGAAAAAGGTGAGAAGTCAGTTTCTACTATAAATCTCTTTAGATGCACCGCACTTACCGCTGCATCACTTTCCTCTGCTTTCGATAGCTGAACAATGGGCTTTTTTGGGACAACAAGGATGTGAGTAGGAGCTTGAGGAGAGATGTCATTGAAGGCTATACACTGAAAAGCAAAAGGAACACAATTGTGAGCTTCATTTTGTCATAGAAACAGCAGAACGACAGTTTATTGGGCCTGTAATATATACAACAGCCAAACCACTGGATCTGCAGGACTGTTGACTGGTTCATCACATTCTAACATCTGCACATGTCCCATTTCTAAACTAACAAAGAGTGTGTTGATATAACACTCAGACAATCTATACTCAGTCTGTGCTCAGATGCAGGTGCATCCAAGTCTTGCAGTGTTACACTGTACCAACACTACAGTCCCAGCTTTGGCAACAGTCAGCTGTTGCTCCCGAATCGGCTACTGACAACTGTGCCACAGAATATTAAATGTAGAGCACCTTAAGGACAAAATAGTTAACAACGTTTGTGCATGAACACACTCCATGAACCTGTTAGACAACATTAATCCCATGTGGGTGCTGCCTATTGTCTTTTCCTAGGTATGTCAAGTGCGAGCTTCTTTTCAAGGCTTAGGAGTTTTATGCAGTGCTCCTTCTTCACTGATTAGGTGTCACACATTTGGAAATAGCTGGGCGTGTTTCTTCAGCAGTCCCTGTCACTGAATGAATCTCACTGGGACAAAGCCAACTCAGTTTGATGCCAAGTACAAAGAAATTTCGCAACATTAGACATGTATTACTGGCAAAGGTGAAATGCTATGCGTCGTATGGGTACTGCCATTTCTCCTGCAGATCTATTAACCCGTTCTTTTATTCTAAAACGCTGTTTCTGGGTGGTGTGTGCATAATGTGCTGTATAATTCTGCAGATGGCTTCTGCAGAGCTAGCATGGAGTTAGCTAACGTCATCACACAGACATGCGGCTGTGAACATGTAATGCAACAGAGCATATCTGTCCGATATTGCAAATGTACCTGATCATCTTCATGAATTAAGGTTGCAGGAATCTCCTTGCGTATGATTTTCCCGAATATTGTGTCTCCACCCGCCTGGGCAGTCTGCGCTTTCGCTGTTTCATCAGCCATGTTGGCGGCGCAGTCAGACAGTTGGTCGCTGCTTTTGGCTCTGAGTGATCAAACTAGAAGCTGATTGGACAGAAAAATGAGCCAGCCAACGTCTGCGCTGATTGGCTGTTTTTACGTCAGCTAAACCGGAAGTGAGCAGAGAAGTCAACATGGGGACTCGTTTGAAGGTGAGGATAGTGACTACACATTTCTAATCACACAAACATTAATTTTAACAACTGTTTGTTTTCACAAATTCAAGGCATTGTTTGGAGATATTTTAATGTTTGAACTGCTCGTGTTGAATAACAGATGATGTCAAATATTTACCGTACCCAGCTGTTACTGTGGTGGTGTTTTGGTAAAGGAAGGGAGATATGTGGATCATTTTTGTAAAATGTTATAGACAAGTGTAGATTTTCAATATTTCGTTGCGTATTTAAATTATATTTTTGTAATTATAGTGTTTTACGTCTTTGTTAACCTTTCTGACCTCCCGAGACACAGGACAGTACAAGTTTCTTCTTTTTTGCATAAAAAAAGTATCTTGAGTGAAAACAGCATGATGTGACTTTTTTTTTTTTTTAGGTAGCCTTTATTTATAATTTTCCTTTTTTAATGAATATCCTCCGCAGTGGACAGCTTTTTTTAAATACATCTCTAAAACTCCACAAATATGGTCAAACAACTCACATCTGGATCTAAGGAGGTTAATTTATTTTCTGAACTAAGGGTGCATAGCAGTAGTTAGTATTTATCTCTTCTGCTGAATTATTGTGTGTCTAGATATTAAAAGGATCCAAAAAGGTGCTAAACATTGGATTTTCATATAAATGCAGGTATTACAAGTGTTTAAAGCACTGCACAGGACAAGACTGGCTGTATTCAAGAATGATGATGTTGCATTGACAGGTAAGTACTAGTTTGGTGTGTCATCAATGTTGCTATCTGCTGTGTATCAAGTTTTTGGATGATGTTATCTGTTGCAAATAATGTGACATGCATTTTTTTCCCCCTCAAAGCTGCAAGGTTAAAAATCAATGAAGAGTTTCGCAAAAACAAAAATGAAACTTCAGAAGAAAATATTAAAAAGGTATGGTGTGCATCTCGCCCACTATTAAAATTTTTTAATTAACAGAATTGTTATAAATCTATTTTATTTGGATGTATAAGTAAGGCAATGCCATAATATAAAAGTATTTTTTCTTCTTTGCATTTACAGTCAGGTTAGTGGTTAAAAGAAACAAATTTCCCTCTAAGGTTGTTGTGTTTAATTTTGTTAGATTGAATTATTGTGAATGAAGCATCAAAATGTAACAACAATTTAGTCACTGGTCAAAAAAAGGTCAGTATTAAATATAGAGAGTGGTAAGTGTCCAATCTAAAGCTTTTACTTGCAGTTATTAAGTATGCTTATATACTGTAAATAAGAAAAATAGAGCAATTATTTTTAGTCATGTATCTACTGCTTATACCGACAATATGTAAGTAAATATAACTAATGACATTCTATCACTGGAATTGGTTGTGCTTTGTTTTTTTCAAAGGCCAACATTTTTCTATTGTGTAAATGTAAAATTATTATAGTCATGTTTTCTTGTGTTATATGATGGCAAGCTCATAAAACATTTTTCCTTTTCCAGATGATCAAAATGGGTTCAGATGTGGAAATTGTCTTGCGAGAGACTGTACTTCAAATGGAACATGTTGGAGAGAAAACACTATGTAAGTATTCATAGTCATTTCATCTGAGTTGATGTTGTCTGCTTACATAAATTATTTAAAGTATTCCTTTTTTCCTTTTATATGTACTTGTGTGTTGTGTCTGTGTTATTTCTTTTAACAGTGCTACGACCCAGAGAAAGTCTTCTACTAGAAAATGTACCTTATTGTGACCAGCCCAGGAAAAAGTCCTGACCGTATCAGTTGCTTGCCATGAAAAAAAGAGAGACTGTCAATCAATGGCACTCATTTAACATATGAAGCTTTTCTCACTCACCATCCTGAAGCCTGTGATCACTACCGAGAGAAATGCTTGCATTGTGTTTCACTGAAGATCTCAGCTTTTTTTTTTTTTTCATTTTTCTTCTGCAGTAAGACTGCAGTGTTACCTGGAACTGTTATGATTCCATGTACATTATGATATTAAATGTGCTGTAAATGTTTTTCATCAGATTTGGAAATTTTCTGCCTTTTTTTGTTGTGCTTAATGACTCAGCTGACCTGAGGTAAAACACACTTTATTGCAACTGAAAATGTTCTCATTGTTGTCCTTGTTAAATAATAGCATTCCCTGAGCACCAAAGGTTTAATTTGTTGTTAAAACAGATCCTTAGAGACAAGGTCACGGTTTGTTAAAAATACTGTGATACTTTACCACTGTAAAACTGTAGGATTTAAAAATGATAGAGGTTAGCCATTTTACAAAAATATTGTAACATAATTTTTCTTTTACATGTAAGAAATTATTTTAAGACATTCAGTGGAGGATTACATGACTTATATTGATATTTATTCATCACTATTTCTTTCATATTGTCTTTGTTGCCATGATATTCATAAACACTAGTGTAGCCTGTAAAAGAGGTTATTGATTGATTGAAACAGAACAGGGCTGCCAACTTCTCAAAAACCCTTAAAGTGAGATTTGGTGGGTGGGACCAAAGTTCTGTTGCACACGCAGCCACACAAGACAGTGGCTTAGATATAATTCATTGGATAGGTGTCATGTTTGTGGTGGTGGGGCAGCCTGCTGAAGACAGACAATACCTAAGCTACATTGGGTAAAGCACAAACATGGCTAAGGTTTGGATTCAGATGTGATTTCCTGCATTCTGGCTGATTTTGAGGTGACCTCTGTACAATACTTAAATCCATTCACATTCATAGCCTACTTCCTGACTCCACCAGTAAACATGGGCTGAACATTCAGCTCAGACTGACCCACAAAGCACCAAATTTGGGCTCAGCTACACACCAGAAAACCACAGTTGAACCTAAATGACTGCTGATATACCATCAGAACATAATTTATAGACCCATGGAGCAGATTTAAAGGTAGATTTGTGGTTGGATATATTTGGATTATTACTGATTGAACCAAAATGCTGTTGTGAATAATTCTTGCATTATTTAGTCAAAAATGAAACAGTCAGTGAAGGACATTCATTCTGCATTCAGGGCCTTTTCCCACCACAGGGTCCAATTGACATGGGCAAAAATATAAACACTAACACACAACAAATAAAGTTCCTAAACACTTAAGGCACAACAACTTAGAATATCCTTTTCCCCACTATCGTACAGTGCAATAGCACTAATATGCTGCAGGACTTGGACTAGTAACTGTGTAATATTCCCTGTGTGCTCCAGGACACACACCCACCATGACTGATCTGTTGGTCTGTTGGACCCAGGTCAGTCTCAGACCTGGTCCTAATACTGTCAGTTGTCCTGCATCGCACTAATGCACCTTTAGTATCACAGCCCCTTGTGTCAGACCCCCATGTACTTTATTCTCACTAGATATGGTCCCTGCTGTACATAGCTGTTAATGACAATAAAGAGGATGTTTTCTATTATTTCACATTTACATTGTGAGGTTTTCCACAGATATTTATTTCCTTTTATATTTCTTGAGTTTCAGTGAAACTTCTAATGAATTTATACGACAAACTAAATATAAATAATCTCTTGGAATAACTAAGTTAAGCTTTATAGTTTGGTTTGTCACACAAATTAATCAAGTTTTCTGTTTTGTAAAACCATCAATAATGAAATAGAACTCAGTTATCATACAGAACTAATATAACTGATGTATTCCAACCCGTGAGGCTAATATGAAAGAAAATTTACAAGTAGTATCATGTAAGGACACAATTTTTGTTAGAAGTTGGAAGAGGTTTTATGACTATTACAGTAGCATTAGTGAACTATTTCCTTGCTCACCAGTTTACACTTCAACACTAAATCTACAGTTTCTAAGTCGACAGTTTGTTGTGGACGCCTTGAGAGACGCTTGAACTTTAACCCTTTAACCCTCCATGATAATCCAAGCATTATTAAAAAAGGATTTGTTTGACACTGATCGACCATGTAAACCTGGAGATATTATTAATAGACAAAGATACATTTATATTTTATACATAGTAAAAAACTGCATTTTTACCAAATTGAATTCTGTTATTTTTGTGTATTTTTGGGTTCAGTATATGAATAAAGTAAAATAAAGTGTAAAAGGATTATCAGATAATATAGGTGAAATAGTGCTAAAACAATACCAAACACAGGTATGGTTAACATTTGTAATGTGTTCTATAAAGGCAAAATCAAAAGTATTTAAAGACACCAAAATAGGCTCAGACCTCAAAGGGTTCAACACCTTCCACTCCAAACCACTAGATAAGTGGGTACAATCCACTGAAATGACATGTTCTATAAACCACCTGAACCTCTGTCTTGTTTCTTTTATTTAAAAAAAAGAAGAAAAAGATGAAGTTTATGCAGTTTATTGTAGTTACAGTCTCAGGTTAGTGGGATCATTTTGGATTTTGTAGGAGGGTCTGGTCTGGGGTCTGGGGTCTCTGCTCTGCTTCACAGGTCCACCACTGACGTCTCCTCTGATGTCGTCTACACCCACATCTAGAACCATCAAGACACAATCATTAAACACTGTGTGGATGTAGAAGAGTTGATTTCATAGTGTGTTTTTGTAAAGGTGGGTCCTGAGGAGACAGGAAGTGGATTTGTACCGACCTCTGGATCTACTGGATCTGATGCAAAAGGACCACCGATGGATGAACGGCTCCATCAGACAGGCCTCCTCATCCACAGAGGATCTGCATTGCTGTTGTCTTTCCTGAGACACAGTCAAAATCAGACCCAGGTTATCCACTGTGACACCCACTGACACACAACAAGACAAATGTACAACTGTGGAGGACATTTCTGATCAGACACAGAAAAATGCATCTCAAAGACCAACACGTTCACTTACATTTAGAGACGACTGCATTTCCTCATCCTCCATCCATCTTCTTCCGCTTTATCCGGGTCCGGGTTGCAGGCCCTGAAAAGAAAAAGAACAAGGAAGTTGTAGATGAAATCCCCTTATACTTGAGTTTTGATAATATTAAAAAATATGAAATCCAAATGAATACATGACCTGGACCCGTCGTGGGTCCCCAGCCCTATCGTCAAGTCCTGACTGGACATGACACCTGAGACCAGGTCTGCATCTGGGCTGGTCCTGTTCATGTGGTGTCTCCCCTGGCCTGCAACAAAAATTATGAACAAAATGAACAAATGAGCCAAAATATAGAGAAAATTATCAACAAAAATGATCAAGATACTAAATAAAATGAACAGCAATTTCCAAATGAATCAATTCAATGTGTCACCTGTCTGACTGCAGGGGTTCCACAGTTTGACCTGGTCTGTCCCGGGTTGGCTGTTGGTCTGTCCTGTGTGTGCTGGTGGTCTGTCCTGGGTCAGCTGGGTACAGGGGCTTCTTCACTGGTGACTTCTGGATCCTGAAACATAAGAAACATCTGCACAAAACAAAGTTAAAGCAAAAAGAGACAAAGATTTTTAACATTTACAACAACAACACAAACATGAAAAGACAGAGGAAAAGAAACGCAGGAGTCTGCGTCTCTGCGATGGTCTGGCAGGGGGCAACGCCTCCTCCTCCTCTACCTCCTCCAGACTCTCCTCCTCCTCTACCTCTACCTCCTCCAGACTCTCCTCCTCCTCCTCTACCTCCTCCAGACTCTCCTCCTCCTCCTCTACCTCCTCCAGACTCTCCTCCTCCTCCTCTACCTCTACCTCCTCCAACCTCTCCTCCTCCAGGCTCTCCTCCTCCTCTGTCTCATCCTCCTCTACCTCCTCCAGACTCTCCTCCTCCTCCTCTACCTCCTCCAGACTCTCCTCCTCCTCCTCTACCTCTACCTCCTCCAACCTCTCCTCCTCCAGGCTCTCCTCCTCCTCTGTCTCATCCTCCTCTACCTCCTCCAGACTCTCCTCCTCCTCCTCTACCTCCTCCAGGCTCTCCTCCTCCAGGCTCTCCTCCTCCTCCTCCTCTGTCTCATCCTCCTCTACTTCCTCCATCCTCTCCTCCTCTACTACCTCCTGCGGCCTCTCCTCCTCCATCTCCCCCAGCCACTGCTCCTCTAGCCTCTCCAGCCACTCCTCCATTATCTCCTCCAGCCACTGCTCCATTATCTCCTCCATCCAGCGTTCCTCATTCTCCCTCCATCTAACTCCACGTCTCCTCCACTCATTACCTCCATCTCCTCCAGCCTCTCCTTCTCCACCTACCTCCATCTCCTCCAGCCTCTCCTCTGCCATCTCCTCCAGCCACTCCTCCGCCATCCTATCCAGGAGCTCCTCCACCAACTCCTCCATCCACTCCATCCCCCTCCATCTCCTCCGGCCTCTCCTCCACCACCTACCTCCATCTCCTCCTCCATCTCTTCCTCCTCCTCTACCTCCTCCAGCTGCTCCTCTTACATTTACCGCCATCTCCTCCAGCCTCTCCTTCTGTCACTCCTTCCTCAGCTCTGGCACCTGACAAAAACATATTGATGTATGACAGTGGGACAATCTGGGTGCAACAATCATAGATTTTGATGGTACAGTTATAGTCTGAGGAAAAAACTCACTTTTCACAATTATCATGAGTATGGATGTATAAAATCACACTTGTAATCCCAGGTTTTATTGTATTTTTCCTTAAAACTTTCAGTGCAGCTGTTTTTTAACCCATAAAGACCCAAACAGCCACCGGTGACCAAAACGCACTTACTGATATAAACTATTTAATACCTGTTGATTCACTAATCCTATCAATACATGTGTGCAAACTGGTGTAAAATACAGTTTGTCATCTTTTCATGGTCATCAAATATGACCCATTTGGACGTTCAGAGGCTCCGTATTGAACGTGGAAACACTGTCATCTTCTACAACACTGATTCACCAGTAAAACCCATGGAGCTGGATCAATGCCAGTGGATGGAGAAACTTGGTTTTTGTTTACTTCATGATATATTGAGGAGAAAAAAAGTCACTTTTTATTCAGTTTTCTCTGTTTTTAAAATAATAACCCTCAACTTTAATCCATGCTTTTATGATCATCTACATGATCAATAATTCAAACAGGAAAATACCAGATTTTCACTTAAACATACAAGATACAGAGTATAATAATAGACTAAATGGTGATAAATCACTTGAGAAAGGTTAAAAACAGAGAAAAACCCATACGGAACGGCCACAAATTTAGCACTGGGTCTTTATGGGTTAAACAGTGGCTGCCTTTCAACTCACAAATAATATGTGAAAATAATAAATAAATCAAAAGTGTATGTCTTTGGCATTAAATATGAACTTTTTTTTTTTTTAAAGTCTCTGCTTTGTTGAGGCTCAACAGATATAATACTAATAATAATACATATTAATTATCAGCACTTACAATAAAACTCAGACACTTTACAAAATTATTGAGAGACACCGATTCAAACATGCATGTAAATGAAACCTCTGATTTTCTAATCCGTCTTGCTGACGTGACCCAGGCAGAACAAACACCAACATGTTCACAACAACTTCCAGTGTCAGATGAACACTGAGGACAACTAGCAAACCGGTGTTGAAGTTCAGCCTGTTTCCAACCTGATGCAGTGACAGCGGGGACGGACGGTCACAGAAAGGGCAGAGCCGAGGAGGAGTTTGTGGAGCGAACATTGTTTTTGGACACAAATCCTATCTTTCTTTCTAATATGTGTTATTTAACCCGCTAATGAAAATGCATCTTTCAACCGTTCCTCCTCACATTAATGACACGTAGGCCTGTGTGTTAGCATTAGCCCCTAGCTAACTCTAGTTCTGCTAACATAGCTGATGGTGTTATGCTTTAAACTCATGTCCTTACCTGGCCCACAGATGGAAGGAGGGTCGCTCGTCCTCTCCTCTGGTCTTCGGTGGTGCTGGTCCCTCGGTGATCTCCTCGGTGCTGGATTAAGGTCCTGGGTTCGGGTCTTCGGTTCTTTCTCGGGTCTTCGGTTCTTCTCTGCTGCTTCTCCTCGATGATAGCTGTTAGCACTGTTAGCAAAAAATCTCTCTCTCAAGCTCAAATGTGTGTGTCTCTCTCTTGTAAAAGATCGAAAGGGGCCGTTTAAATCCCGTCCAGGCTTTATATACAGTCCACGTAACCTGGCAACGGTACAATTCAAACGGAATGTTTTCATTTTGTCCATGGTTTTAAAAATAAACCATTAATGATACATATTGTGTTACAATGCACCACTCTAGAGCTGAAATGTTTCCTAAACGATCATTTTTGTTTAAGGACACTAATTAATTTATCTATAATATGTTCTATTAGGTCTATTGAATAGACCTAATAGAACATATTATCAATATGGATACAGATAATGAATAAACTAATCATTTCCGTACTGGAGCCCAGCAGGTCAAATGATTAATGAAAGAAATATTGAAATAATCAGACAGAGACAAATATCCAGATAACTGATAAACTTGTTAGACACATTAGATTATATGCCCAGTTGTGCCTGTAAAATGGTCAGTAATTGACTATTACACTATTATATTGAATGTTTTGGTTTAATTTTACTGCTGAAGTGAAGTACTTTAGATACTGTTA
>JAPQRP010000009.1:18295474-18321375 GCA_037367295.1 Apogon hyalosoma | reverse complement strand
TCATCAAGCATCCCCAGCAGCCTGCTGATGAGCCATGTGGTTGAATCAGGTGTGTTGGAAGAGGGAAACATCTAAAATATGCAGGACAGCGGCCCTCAAGGACCGGAGTTTGACACCCCTGATTCATTCAATATGTGGTAAAATAAAAAAAAAGATCCTCTATTTAATGTATAAAATTGGCACTGTACAAAGTTGATAATAGTTGTTTGCAGGTCTCTCTCTGTCATCCTGATCTTGGACCTTTCTAAGCCTAACTCTCTGTGGGGAACCATGGAAAAATTACTGCAGGCAGCACAAGCTCAGGCAGAGAAAGCCTCTCACCAGGCACAGCAAATGGAGAAGGCAAAAGCCGGTGCAAAACACCAGCCATCTATGCACACAACAGCTCGTGTTTTGCCAAAAGACTATCCTGTAAGAACTATTTAATAAAGACTGCTCATTTTTTCACACAATCCTTTGTTTATTTACAAATTTTAAAATTTGAAGGGTCTCATTTCACAGGCCTTGCTTAGCTCATCTAAGTAAAGTGTGTGTCTGTAGACTGATTTGTTTTTTGATCTCTATCTACATCAACAGGACAGAGAGCTGATCAGTCCTTTTCCTCTTCCTCTGCTCATTATTGGCAGCAAATATGACGTCTTTCAGGTAACATATGGTGATGTGAAAAAGCATTGGTCCCCTCATAGATTTCCTGTTTTTATTTTTTGTCACACTTGGATGATTAAGATTATCAAACAAATTTTATTATCAGGCAAAGATAACGGTTTTTAAAATAATGTCATTTATTGAGGAGGAAAAAAAAAATTGTTAAATCTTGAATGTGATTAACCACATTTTTTTGAAAGCTGAGTTCAATGTCATTAGCCACACCCAGACTTGATTACTGCCAGGCCTGTATAGAATCAAGAAATCACTTAGTGAGAACCTGTCTAACATGAAGTAAGCAAAAAAGATCTGAAAAAGCAAGGCATTGTGTCATGATCAAAAGAAGTTCAACAGATGAGAAACAAAATCATTGATATCAGTTTGGAAAAGCTTACAAAAACATTTGGAACCTGGGTGAGAACCATTGTCTACAAATGGAAAAAAGATGGGACTGTGGTGAACCTTCCCATGAGTGGTCGGCCTTACAAATAGAACTTCAAGTGCACATTGACAGCTCAGCTAGGAAGTCACAAACAAACCTAGGACAATTTACCTCAGTTAAGGTCAGTCTTTATGATTCTACAATGAGAAAGAGACTGGGTAAAAATGGCATCCATGGGAGAGCTGAAAGGTGAAAACCACTGCTGACAAAAAAAGAACACAAAGGCTTGTCTCATTTCTAAAATGCTGTGGCCTCACCTTAAACAGGCCATTCATGGTCAAACCTAATGTGGCTGAATTAAAACAATTCTGCAAAGAGTGGCTCAAAAGTCCTCTACAACGACGTATAACAGTCAGTGCCAGTTATTGTAAATGCTTGGTTGTTGTTGCTGCACAAAGTGGCCCAACCTGTTTTTAAGTTTAAGGGGCAATTATTTTTTCATGGCTAGGTATGTTTAGTTATCTTTTTCCCTCAATAAATGAAATAATTTAAAAACTACTTTTTGTTTACTCAGGTAACCTTTGTCTAAACATTATTTGTTTCATGATCTGAAAGATTAAAGTTTGACAAATTTGCAAAAATCTTAGTGGAATACAGTATGATCACTTTTTTTTAAATGTTTGGCACACGAGTTGCAAGTGATTTGTTACTTTATTTGTATTGCAGGAATTTGATTCTGACAAAAAGAAGTCAATTAGCAAAACCTTACGTTTTATTGCCCACTACTATGCAGCTTCTCTTATAGTAAGTATTTTTACTTAATAATATGTCATAATTTATTCATTCTTGGTGTTTCACTCCCTCTGAACTTTTTTCCCCATTTCTGTACTTTTGTTTCATTAGTTTACCAGCATCAAGTCAGAGAGCCTGATGTCAAAAACCAAAAGTTTTGTCTCCCATTTGGCCTTTGGTCTGGACAAAGGGTGAGGAGGATAACTGTACTGAACAGCTTCAAATAGTTGGGAAATGGTAGCATCATTTTACTGTAACCAGGAAAAGAAGTTATTTTCAAAAGCCTTTCAAAAGAAATCTTGAAATCTACACAAATACTGTACAACTCAATTTGACTAAATCTGTTCATTGTAATTCCTTGTTTTTGGTGCTTATTAGGAAAACGGTGTCCACAGATGCCACCAAGCCCCTCATTATTCCTGCAGGTTCAGACTCCTTCAGCCAAATAGGTGAGCACTGCACCATCTTGTGGCCAAAAGCGGAACTGTATTTAAATAGTTTGAAAGTTGACATGTTTAGAGTGGATGTACTGCATCAAGGTGAATCAAAAAATTCAGCTGTCATGAGTTGTGTACTTAATAGCATAATTCTTCTTAAGCAAAGATTCTGTCTGCTTCAATAGCCGTTGATGAGGTAACAATTTTGCAGAACTGTGTTATTTAATAAAAGGCATTCCTTCTGTAGGTTCCCCTCCTTCCACAGAAGTCGATATCACTTCTCTGCATGCGAAAAACCCAAAGGACCTCTGGAAGAAAGTGTATGAGCGCGTCTTCCCTCCTGAGGTATTCTATCATGTAGATTCTGATGTATGAGTAGAAAAGAAGCTCTCATGAGATATTGTATTTGTGTTATAAACTGTATTTGCCTTCATTCTATGCCCATTTAATGAAGTTCTTCATTTTGTCTTGATTTATTTCTGCAGAGCATCAGTGAGCAGAGGGAACTAAAGGATCCAGCTCGGGATCCACAGTATAGTGAACCACAGATCGATGCCATGAGGGCTCAGAAAGATCAGGTAAAATGTCCTGACAAAACAGGATATATTATACTATTGAGCAGTAATTCTGAACAGACATTCTACAGCATTCAAGTTCATTAGAAAGTGCCCGTCACATGCCTGTGTTATGTGATTATGTCCATGACCTCATGGGGAAAGCAAGGAGTGAATATCTGTATTCCAACACCCATAGTACTGTAGTAGTCAGTTTGATGGGAAAAGGTTTAGCCAATACATGCAACTCCAAGAAAGCAGAGGTAGTGACATGTACTTTGACTTGTGTTTAATTGTGGACAAGTTTCTCCATCCCAATTTTGGATGCATTCTGCAGTATCCAAACCAGCATGCTTCACTTTGCAGTCCGCATACTTCTTTTTACTTAGAATGTCATGCTATGGGCTGTAATTAATGTGAGTTAATTGCAACACTGTGACAAATGAACATGTCTCAGTTGTTGGCATACTGAATTGAACAGCAAGTATTGAGGGTAGCTATAAGTATGCAAAGTAAGAAGTATGTGATTTGCAATGGAGGGAGTATGCCTGGGTTGTGAACCCTGTCAGACATGCTGGAAAGTTGTTCTCGTCACTGAACTTTCTGATCGTTAAAGCTCAGATCTAATGACGTTGTTTCAGCTATAAATCTTAGAGCAGCAGTTTCCAAATAAGATTGTTCTGTCACTACCGATAGATACCTACATCCTGTAAGCCCCAGACTGTTCGAAATTTTCAATAAGGTCCTCTTTAGGAATATTTTATTTTGTAGAACTGTAAGCACCTTCTTTTGTTTCACTGTTATCAAGTTAAATGTGTTACTGAAACCATACACACTGTGTTGTGTGCTCTGCTCACCACCCGTCTTAAACTGGTTATATTTAACCCATAAAGACCCAGTGCTACTTTTAAGTCAGTTCCCAAATGAAATTTACTCTATATATATATTAACTTTCTTAAGTGATATATCACCATTTATTTAAAATATTATCTGTAGTTTGTATTTTATCAGTATAAACCAGGTATTTTCCTATATTTAATTCACTGATCATGTAGATGTTTATTAAAGTTCAGATTAAAGGTGAGGGTTATTATATCAAAAAGAGACAAAACTGAAGAAAAACTGACATTTTCAGCCAAGATATCAATAATTTAACATAAACAAAGTGTCTTCATCCAGTGTCATTTATCAGACTCCATGGGTTTTTCTGGTGAATTCATGTTGTAGAAGACAACAGTGTTTTCATGCTCACTATGGAGCCTCTGAATGTCCAAATGGGTCATAAATGATGACCATGAAAAGATGACAAACTGTTTTACACCAATTATTTACATGTATTGATAGGATTAGTGGATCAGAAGTTATTAAACATTTTAGATCAGTAAATGGGCTTGGTTGTCAGTGGCTGCTTGGGTCTTTATGGGTTAAGGTGGCTGATATTCCCTATTGGCAGTCTGCAGTCTTCATGGCCATTTCAACAGGCTGTAACGTATTCTGTGGCTATAAAATAATTAGAAATCTTTCTGCAGAACTTTGTAGATGCCACTTTGGCACTTGAACTGCAGTAACCTGTTACAAACATCACACACTGTTATCTCTGGCCGACTCACCTGATACTGTTGGCCTCGCTCTGCAATTGGTTCGTTAAAATGTAATTGGTATGGGCATCCAGTAGGAGCAAAGGGGGGGGCAAAGGTTTATTCTAGTTCAATATGATGAATCAAATTTATGACTGCTTAATGCATATCAAGGCAGATTTGAGACTGATATCACTGATGTCTGCTGTATCCCTGTTTGGTAACCGTGCTTAGACATAATAATCTTGAACTTCACCGGTCTGATCTTTCATGCCCTTAGTCCCACTTTTTGCCTCATGCGTTATTACTTTCAAGTCACCAGGCCAAGTATATGTGCAAAAGGCCATGGAACAGAAACAGTGAAAAACTTAAAACCTTTCCAGATGAGAAGGTATTCAGTTATGTGCTCGATAAGCTTTCTTTTTGATTTAGAACTCTACATTTAGTCTTAATATGTTTCAACCGTGCTTTTGCTTAAGAGGCATAAACTAGGATTATGAAGAATTACAAACTTTAGCTTTAAATGCATTATTCTTTTACCCATAAGATTGCACAATTTTTACTGTGTATGAATATTAAAACAAAACATGATGCATTGAAGTGTTACATACTGTTTGTATCAGTACAACTCTGCAGAAAAACCTACTTTTGTTAAATATAATGCTTGCTTTAAACTTATCTGTGCTATACCCTGCACTATATGACTTTACTTCATTAAGAGAGACATGTCATGTTTATTTTCCTCTCCTCTTGTTTTTTCAGGAGTTGGAGCAGTATAAGAGGAATGTGGCTAAATCATGGAAAGGACTGGAGCTGGAGACCTGAGACAATAAACTTTATGGTGTCACACACATACACCACATATGATGTACATTTAATTATATTTATTTACATTTGAACTTTTTTTTACAGGTGTTTGATCATTTGTATGGCTTGTATGACCACAGTTTGCTTAAACAATTTATCAGTGCATCACAATGCATAGTAATGCTACAATGTGGTACAATCTACAAAAATAAAGTATTTTACCTGAATACAGATGCCATTGTTTGCCACTCATGAATGAGAAATCAAAAGCAAATCTTAGCTGATATTTCAGTATTTACAATGTGGTTGTTCTTTGAACGATACATGTTTACAGCAATTCATTCATTTACTAGTTATATTTAGAGTAAACCAGTTTGTAGACTTGTCATATAAGAGGTGGTTTACAAATGACTACAATAGAAAAAGAAATCCATGCACCAATGTACTGTAGTTCCCATGTAAAGGGCACTTTTGGATTTTGGGTATTTGAGATGTCAACGCTGTACCATGTGAGAATAAAAGGAAGAGCTATCATCCTTGAGATATCTTGCTAAAAATAAATCCATTAAATGGGAGTTAAATTGGTGTGTGGATTTTTCATCTATTTAAATACTGGGGCTTCCGTCATGTAGCACATCACACAGATGGAATGAAATTAATGAAGGCAACTTTGGATCATTCTAATTCTGCCACTAGGCATCTCTCATTATATACAGTTGCAAAAGACATTACTTGCAGATCTACCTTTCACAATAAAAGACCTAAACTTTCACAATGTATGGATGAAAGTCCGTCAAGGCACATTAAAATAAATTGGATTCATTCACATCATGTTTAGTGACGTATATGCATGAAATGTCAGATGACCAAATGAAACACTGTGACATGCCACCTTCAGCTTTCTTGTTTCTGCAGAGATGAAATCAGCATATATATTTGTTTCTTGTTCTGTTTTCTTCAGCTATGACAAGAAAATACAGGGAATATGAGCAAAGTATTAAAATATTTAATGTGTTCTAAAGGTTCACTATTTAGTGTAACCTCCGACCCCATGACAAGGAGCAGCACAAATGGTTACAAACATGTGACGTGTTAAATAAAAGCTGGTAGAAAACATCAGAAAATTAATGCAATACATCTTATATTGCCTGAACAAAGGAGTTAGACATGTTAAGTGCAAAGGGAGGTCACAATAAATACTACCTCTTTGGTTTATAGAAGCTGTTCTTTCCCTTAAACTTTTTTTTTTTAATGCTGTACATACTTCCCGTATATGCAGATTGTACCTTGATAAAGAGACTGAGAAATGTATTCATAGGGTTATTATAACTTTACTATACCAGCAAACCCTATGTTGGCATGAGACTTTTGCACAGAACAAAGGTCTTGTCAATTTTAGATATTCTGAAGGTGGAACATACTGTGGGTTTTAAATATGTCCAAAAACACTTGGTTTCAGTAAGAGTCACTTTACTTTGGGATCACTCGTTCTGTACAGTATACTGTACAGAGTATCCATTCTAGATGGTCTTGACCAAAGTTTGGTTCAACTTCCCGTTTTCACTCAAGACACTCGGTATGTGTGTGGTTTTAGTGGCGGATGACCTTGTCTCTGATCTTGAAGCTGATTATTCCCAGTAACAGGAGGGCAGGGAGGAATGAGTACAGGAGAACAAAGTCGAGCGTGTAACGGGACAAAGCACCTGGATAGCCCTGTTCGATGATCTGATCACCCCCAGTGATCATACAAGCTCCAGGCAAAGGAAGGAAGGGAGCTGGAACAGCACAGGTAGGAAATGAGTGAGTTTATATGACAGTGAATCTCAAACTTGACCAATCAGTTCATTAAAACATCAGTGGACCTAATAGTCATTGAAAATAAACCTTTCAATAAAGCAGGAGTGGCAACACTAAAAAGTTTGATTTTAAATGTGATCAAATAAAGCAGTAATACATTAGCCTACAAACACATCCAACAGCCTCTGGGTGATTAAAACAATTACACATTTCACTTCTGGCTGCACACAAGTATTGATGTCAAGGTCAATGCCCTAAATCATAAATACGTGTCATGTTTATTGGTAACCAGGGCTGATACAGTAGGCAAAAGCAAAGAACAAATCAAAACTGGCAGTAAAAACATTAAGTTGGCTAAAATCGAAATAAATATAAACCAAAAGTACATAGAACAATTCAACATGAACATGTAAGATCAGTTCAACATGAAACTAAAATTAAAAAACAAACTAGTCAGCTGCAAAAAATAAAACCACGTATTTACCCATAACTACCTAAAACTAAACCAAGATCTCAACCCAAACTGAAAGATTCATAATGAAAATAAATGAACTAACTGTTGGATATTTTGGAGGGCATTAAATTATTCCAATATCCTTTTAGTCTTGTGGGTAGAGAGCTGTAACTGTTTTGTAATTACTTACTACATGTGAAGTTTAATCCATGAAACTCTGTGACTATGAGCAGCTCACAGCTGTATTTCTGAAAGGTCAGATAGCTGAGCCACTGGAAGACCTCTGGCATCTGCTGTGTGCTTCTGTAGACAAAAAAAAAAAAAACAGAAGGTTGTGAATTCATGTCGAATTGTGTGCTGTTGGAGATTATTCTTCTAATATACCTTTCCAATAGTTGCCAAAATAACTCCTTTATGTGGTGCATCTTATCTGAATCACAAGGTAAAGTTGCTTGAATTTGACTGTTTTTCCTGCAGACGCACAAGAAACTATTTACCTAAGAAAACCAGAGCCCACCAGGATTCCAGCAATATTGAGCAGAGCCACACCAGTGTTGACCATGTTAGGGTCTTGGACCACTCCCAGCAACACCACAGTCAGAAGCTCACCTGAAAACGACAAACACACTACAGGTCAAATAATGTGAATGACACTGAAGCTTAACTTGTTTTGTAGGTTTTCAAATCAGCCTCAAAGTATTTAATTAGTAATATTTTCATCATGGAAACTATACTAATGAGCCTGTTCACTACATGTTTCTCCACAAAAATAAGCTTTTCTCTTTTTTGTAAACTCAGCTGACCTATAATGTGAGGCACCAGGACTACGGCGCTGAAACACAGGAAGCGTACACTGTCAGGGTGCATCCCAATTGTCCTGAGATGGAGAGACAAATGAAAAGTAGCAACTGAGGTTAAGTTGAGGCACATTCTGAATGTTGTTAAAGCTCGAAAATATACACACAAAACCCACCAGTAAAGGAATGAGGTGAAGATGATGACACTCAGGATGCTGAAGGGCAGGATGTGGAAGATGTAAGCTAGAAACATTTGCCATTTACTGTATAGGCCATCCTGACTCTCCTGGTCACCAATGGCCCGCAGTGCTGGGACTGTTGAGGGAAAGGGTGAGATGAATTATAATCAAATAGAAAAAAAAGATGTATATGTAAGACAAAAGCTGTTGACCCAGTCCTACTTTTATGGCACTTGCCAAAAGATTTTTCTCTCCATTTAACCTTTTTTAAGCAATTTATCACTATTTATTATAATAACATCCTCTGTATTTTGTGGGTCTTTATTTATTTTTTTGTGAAAATCAGGCATTTTCCTATATTTAATTTACTGATCATGTAGATTTTCATTAAAGCCCAGATTAAAGTTGAGGGTTATTGTATCAAAAACAGAGAAAACTCAAGAAAAAGTTACTTTTTCAGCAAAATATATTAATAACATAAAAACAAGTTTTCCATTCACGATCACTGATCAAATTCCATGGGTGAATGTTGTAGAAGATGGCAGTGTTTCCACGTTCACTACGGAGCCTCTGAACGTCCAAAAAGGTCATATGACCATGAAAAGACAACAAACTGTATTTTACACCAATTATTGACATGTGTTGATAGGATTAGTGGATCAACAGGTATTAAACATTTTAGATCAGTAGATGCTTTTGGTCTGTGGTGGATGTGTGGGTCTTTATGGGTTAAATAAAGTATGATGTTAGTATATCAGGACAAATTCATTCTGTCAAGACATGAACCTTTTTTCCTCAAATAACTACAGTGATGGAGAAGTTTTTGGACACCCCATGCATTTCTGATATATTGCATTAAAAATCTCTCAAGTCATTGAACTGTTCCAAATCTTGTTCCATTCTCCAAACACATCCTCTTCTCTGCATGTGCACGGTTCAGTCAAGGTCAAAACTGAATGTTTCAGCAACATAATGTCCCTTGAAATACATTCAAGAAACAATCAAGCATTTAGTTTTATTTTTTCTTCTTAACAATAAACAACAAAAAATAATAATTTGCATTTGTGTCTGATGTAGCCACGCCTTTGGAAACACAAAAAAGATTTTTCTGCAAATGTCAGAATTTTTGAGATTGTGTAAAATGTCATGGGTGTCTGAAAACATAGATCCACCACTGTATTGCTTTACTATTAAACTATTACTATTAAATCACAATTTTAGCGTCTTTAAATAAACCTATTGTGTTGTATTATCGCATTAGTCTTGATAACTTTTATTACTAAATCCTTATATGCAGAAGTCTACGTTTTCTGGGGTTTAAACACCTACTTCGGTCTGTGTTGTATACCGTCTGTTATCTGCAAGTTTCAAGGTCAGTATGATAACCATGGTCACCTCCTCTGGTATTTGGGTGCCTTCAGTTGTCTTTTAACATAAGTCACAGCTGCTGAGCTTCGTGTTTTATTACATCCCTTATCATCGTTATCTGCAATAGATACAACCCTAAGACTCAGATGATAACCAGGGACAATAATAAAGACGTAATTAAAAGAATCTTTCTACAATAAATTATCATTATTCCAATGTAGTACATTCAGCAGTTGTTCTTATTCTGTTGTGCAGTGAACGAAGACAAAATAACACACCCTTTTGGGCTTTCCTCTGACTCGATACTGCTTATATGTGAAGGTTTATGTGTACTGGAGGTTCCTCTGTGTCACCAGCTGCTATAAATACTAACCGTTAAACACCAGACACAAAGCATGTGCACACACAGAGTATAGATCATGTTGGTACTGTGGGTTTGTAGGTAAAAGGGCACGTAGTTCAATAAACCTTAAACCCTGAGTAAAAGCAAATTCCCTCATTTCCACTTAAAAAAGCAACTTTAACTAAATTGCATAGCTACTGAGATATAATGGGAAACAAATATAATAATAATCTAAATTAATACTACTTTTATGTAACATATAACTAAATTTGAAATCATTTTAGCTGTTGCATTTTTTTTTACCATTACTAATGATGATAATATGCACTGTGCAAATGTGTGCTCTATCAGTTTTAGGAAAGACACCAAAGAGCCAAGAACGACAAGTTACACGACTAATTTTTGCTGAATCAAGCAAAGGCAATGTACAACCTACCTGCTGTAAGAGATATATGAGCTTACAAAGCTGAATAAAGATTTTTCAGTGCTATCTATAAAGATAACTCATTACTTTTATCCCGCTGATAAACCACATTCTGGTTTTCCCTGAAGTCATCATATGCACTTCATCTGCATTAGCTGATGTAATCACATACATATAGTTAGTTAGATGGCCTACATTGTAACCCAGACATTATGTAACCACTGTGGTTTGGTAACCTTTTTTAACACACAGAACATGACAGAATTTTTTTTTTGCCTGAGTGGTGTTATGACCTGGAGCACAGTCATGAGAAATAGCACGGCATTAGTAATTTGTTGTATAACCGAATGAACATTAAATTGCTGAAAATCCCAAGCCCCGGAATAGCATTAGGGTCCAATCAAGCGGTAACATGTGGACAAATTTTGTGTTCAACAGTCTCTGTTATGTAAGCAGAGTAACTTATATGCATGTATTATACATATTTGAGTAGGCATTTATAAGCACTTTGACATTATGGAGAACAAAATTTTGGAGAAATAAAATTTTTAGGTGACAAATGTCAAATTTCTGCTCAATAATGTAGACTTGAAACTGACTTAAATTTTTTAAGCGTTATCCAAACATTCAAAATATGCGCTTCTTGACAGAAATTCATATCAAGCAGAACAAAACCTTTTAGATATTATGTTCAGCTATGCTGAAAAAAAAAAATTTGGAGTAAAATATAGAAAAGTCTCTGTTTTATTGACATGAGACTGTGGTAACACGTGGACGACTCTTCGCCATTGTATGCATCACCCAAAATGTATCCAAAGATCATTACTTTTTGAAAGTTTCACTCAAATATCTGAATTATAAGTAACTTGAAAATTAAAAATTGGTATTTTTGTGGTAACACGTGGACAGGGCCTTTTAAGCAACTCACAAATGTTCGAACTCATAAATATCAATAATATTCACAAAATAATGAAAATCTAATACTTGAAACTTCGCAATCATCTATGTGATCAACAGACTGAATACATTTTAAAATTTTTTTAGATATAATTTTAGCGTCAAATTTGAGCTATATGTTTATGTCAGGCATGGCTATGGTGCAAAAAAATCGGTTGGAACTTTTTTCTACAAGTGGTATTTTAAAAAGGATAACAGTTCCATAAAATAGAGACCTTTAGCTAAAAAATTAGCCAACTTTATAAATGATGTGTGCAAATGTACTTTTTCATGTTGATGTTCACTTTTGCTTGATCGGACCCTTTAGTGTTTCTTTCCCTGAATGCAGATGGATGGTGTTGGTGGAGCTTACACAGGGCTACCGCGTTCAGCATCCCAGTGTAGGGTGACGCGCCAATGCTCTGGTAGATGATGCCAATGCGGTCCTGAATGGCACCTTTGGTGATATCATTGTCTAAGTGCATGACAAAGAAAGCGACAAAAAGCCCGTAGATCAGGTTCTGGGACAGACGCATCAGCACACCCATCCTGTCTCTGGACAGGTTCCTTACAGTCCGTCTGTTCACAAAACACACAAACAGTTGGCATGTAATCACACTGAGATTTCTTATCTCCTGTAACGTGCAAGAAGCAGAGGAGTTAAATATGTCAAAGGTTAGTCACACTTTACATTACAGCTCTAATAATATGGTAATAATTTGATTAAAAAACTATGAATTATTGCTCTTCATGTATGTTAAATCTGACACTAGACCTAACATTTTCATGTCACCATGAAATTAAATATAAACACATAGTCTAAAATTTAAGGTGTAAAGATATTCCGATAGTAGCTTCTGTTACCTCTTTATTTCCATTTTAACCCAAACATTTTACCTTAATATAACATAGAGTACTGTGCAAAAGTCTTAGGCTACTTTAACTTTGTTGTTCGTCCAGGGTTGAAACAGTCATATTTATTTCTCATTCTCTTCAGATATAACAAAATACACGATACGTGCTCATCTTCAAAAGACACACAAATAACTGAAATGCATTTTTTTGTAAAAGAAGCAGCACGAACAGAAACGTGACCTTTTGAATGAAACTTGGTATAAAATATCAGCAAAACATTGTTGCAATAAATATAATATCGTCTGAACAAAAGGATTAAATACATATTAAGTGCAAAGGGACTAAACTCACGCTTAATGCTACCAGTTTAGTTTATAGAAAGTTTTTCCCCTGAAATGTTTGTTTTTAGTGCCTTACATACTTCACATAAATCCAGATTATATCTTAAGACAGAGACTGAGAAATGCATATGTGTGGTCATTATAATTTTACTAAACCAACAGACCTTATGTTGGCCTGGGAGTTTTGCACAGTATTGTATTTGTTAGTAGCCGGTTAATGTTCTGCGAGTAAAATATAAGTATGCATTGGACCTGTTAGATAAATTCCGGTCTAATATTACCCAGATAAACCCACCGTTAATATAAAACCATTATCTGGTTACTTTGGAATTACAACTGCCTTACTTCATCATTATCACACTATTGCCATGTTATTACTGATCTGTAATGTAAAATGCTTGAGCTAACGTGTGGAAATAATGGTATAGTTTCAGTTCACATAATGGGGTAATGAGCAGGAACTCCTCACTGACCTGAGCAGAACTTCTAGTTTAGCGGCTCCGTTGGGAGACTCTTTGCTCTTAAAGGGGATGGCTGGTTTGTCTGTTTGCTGCAGGTTTTGCTCTACTTTCTCCAACATGCTTTGGTAGATGGCAGACCTCTGATAGGCCGAGGTGATTTCATGCATGCGGCTGAACGTGGCGGCCTCTCTCTCACTGTTGCGAGTGTCCACAGAGGTGAAGTCAACTGCAAAACATGACAACGACTTCATCACGTACTTTATGATGTATATTCTCATTTAGTGCGCATTTTCACCTTTTCTTCAATAACAAATGGCTTTGTGGTAAATAATTAGTACCATAAATGTCAAAGGGGTTGCAGTACTCTGGACACTCATATCCACACTGGCTGAAAAAGTCAACCATCTCCTCTGGCTGCCCACAGAACACCAGCTTTCCACAGCTCATGATGGCTATCCTGCTGAAGACCTGAGGACAGACACACACCAATCACTGCTCTTTTTATGAACGCCCCTTAAGGTGTATTTAGCTCTTTGTCGTCCAAAGAGTGGTGAGTGTTTTTGCGACTTTAAAAAGCAGTTTTAGTCTGTTATTGCCACTGGTAGAAGTACTTTTACTTCTGTACTTCTACACAAGCATTTCCTGTCCATTATGTTGCTTTTATACATCTACTCCACTACCTCTCAGATGCAAATATTGTACTTTTCTCTCCACAACATTTGTCTGACAGGTTAGCTTTTAGATTACAATTTTTCATGGACTTTGTCTAAAACGTTTGTGATAAACTGAAGGATTCACTTGGAAGTCACAACAAAAGTAGTTCTAAGTCTTTAAGAGTTCAAACAAGCTCAAACTTAAACATGTCCTGCTGTAAAATACAACACTATGATGAATCCAAAAACATTACATGTACCTACATACTTTAATTTCATTTTGCTGCTGATGATTTATGTGTAAGGTTTTGAATTCAGAACGTCTACTTATGGGGTATTTTCAGTGTGATTTTAGTGTTAAAAAAAAGAGATAAATACTTCTTCCACCAAAGTTCACAGCCTACTTCATGTGTCTGTTTCCTCTACGTCTGTCTTACCCTGAAAAGCTCAGACCGTGGCTGGTGGATGGTTACTATGACGATACGGTTTCTCCTTGCCAGCTGTGCTAGCAGCACCACAATCTGATTGGCAGTCATGCTGTCCAGACTGGTGGTCGGCTCGTCCAATAGGATCACCCCTGCAACAACACCGTGACATTGACATCATCAGTTCCATAGTACAGTAAAACACCAGCAAGAGGAGAAAGGCAGTCCAGTAAGTTTCCCTTCTTTATGTTAGAAACTTTAAATGTACTTTTATTAAGTGGCACATGCAGACTCTCAATGGGGCCAACTTAACTTGTGAAGATAAGTAAGTTCTTTTTTTTTAGTTAATTACTCTAATTAGGACAATTAAAAGATTGCCTCTTTGCTTTATGAAAGCAGAGTGGAATTAGCAGATGCTTTAATTGTGAGATTAATTCATTTCCTGGTTGATTGGAGAGGCAGCAAAAGGGAACTTCTCATTACTCATTGTGTAATTCTGTGTGTGTGTGTGTGTGTGTCCATGGCCATTTTAATCCTGAATGAGGATTGAGACCCTTCATCCTCCCTGGAGCGCAAAAGACCTGATAAACTACACCTGGGATGCGCGCGCACACACACATACACACACACACACACACACACACACACACCTACACACACACACACACACACACACACACACACACACACAGTTGGAGGTGGGTCCCTGCTTATTCCTTTGGCGAGAGCGATAACCTGGTCTTTCATTACTCTTCTCCATCTCTCCCTCTGTCCTTTGCTCTGTCTTTCCCTCATTCATCTTTTACTCAGAACCCTTTGTTTCCCCTTCAGCCTGGACTTTTAAGACTCTTTGGGGAGAGGCAGGTTTTATGCTGAACTTTTATTCTGTCCTCGGGATGATACAGTCAGCCTTATGCCACATTTCTACTCTTAACGGTCCTCCCAAAAGGTCCAAAAACTTTGGAGACTCATCTTCATTTACCCCACATATCCTGTGCATCTTCATGATGATGGACAAATTCAGATGATTTGCAGTAAAACCATCAGCATCCAATATTAGTCACGTTTGTTCTACTCAGATTTTTTCTGTTATTGGATGTTATTATGGTTTAGAAAATTGTATTGACTTTTATGTTTACCATGTTTTATGTTTTTTTGATTCACTACATTTTGAAGGACAAACTAGTTTTAGTTATTGATATAGTTATTCAGTTGTGACACGGAAAGGCTGACTTTACAGAAGTGGGAAAAGAACCCATGACATTAATATGATTTACATCATTATTATCATCTATTATTATTATTATTTTATTAAAGGTCCTATATTAACCGAAACCATTTTATTGTTTTAAAGCACCTGTTATCTGCAATTTACATAATTTTTATTAGTGCAAAGTGTTATAGCGACCACATTACAATTCAAGGTTTAAAATGAAAACAAAGCAGATTTTTCCTGCAATTCTATCTAGTTTAATTTCTTTTTGCTGTGTTGGAATTTTTAGTAGTTTTTAGGTCGTTTTAATTTTTTTCTAAAATGCTGTTTTTATTTTAGTTAAGAAATTGATTTTTGCAACATGACTTTTATTTTTCGTTTCCACCCTGTTGCTCCACAGATACTCACTTGGGTCTTGGAGTAGCTGACTGGCGATGGAGACTCTTCTTCTCTCACCACCAGAAATCCCTGGAAAAACTCGACCTCCAATTACACTGTGGGCCACGTGAGTCAGACTCAGCTCTGCCATCACTGCAGACACCTGCACGGGGGCAAAAGGTCAGCCTTACCCATGAGACAACACCTTTATAAAATTGTGCTTAATGTATTTTGATCTTTTGTCAAAACAATTTTTTTTTTTTTTTTACAAAAATGATGGTATATTATCAAGGAATAGTTATAAGATTTATGTCATTAGTTTTTAAGATTAAACTAATGACGGCTAGCTTTTTAAAAAAAACAGAACTGCCTTAATGTGTATTCAGTCCTAAGTCTGTATTATGTCTGCATTAATAATTAACTCAGATCCACTTTTTGCCTAAATTTTGTGATTCTTATCAGTGAACATTTCCAGGCTTAAGCTAAAGAGAAACTAATGGAGTGGACAGGCAAGGGAGCTTTCAAATGTCACCTTCTTCTTGATGGCTTCAGCTGAATGTTTCCTCAAGGCCAGCTGAGCGGTGTAGGTCAGAGTCTCTTCTACTGTCAGATAACTCAGCAGGTTATCGCTCTGAGAGACAGAGGAGATGAGCAGAGCAAGAAAGAAAAGAAACAATAAAAGAGCAGGTAAAAAAAGATGCAGCGAGGCAGACAGATCCTTCACACTCATTGACGTTTCTCTAAAAGTGATCACCCATGAGCCAGGCCCAGGAGGAGATGTGAGGAAAATATTTGTTCTTTGACAAGCCATTCTTTAAGTAAAAGTACTAATGTCACAGTGTGAAAGTACACCACTGTCAGTGAAACCCACTTAAATCTACTCTATAAAGTTTGTCCCTGTAGGTAAATGTGTTTTTTTCACTTTACCCATCCTAATATGCACAGTATGTACCTAGTATTAGCAATTGGCATTAGCACACACAAGGAGCAGTGAGCTGTCGCTGAAGGCTCTTGGTTCCAAGTCTGAATCAGTACCTTGGTCAATGGCACTGACATGAGAATTAACCAATCTGCGCCTATAATATATAATATATGATAATTTAATGTATCATATGTTTGCCACAAGTAGCCAGAATGGGCTCCAGCACCCCTGCTAGGCCCCCTCTAAACCATGGGGGCAGCCATGTCCTAGGAGGCTGGAGAATCGGCTTGTTACTGAAGGTTCCTTGGCTCAGTTACCCGGACCAGTAGAGAAATTGCAGGTTGATGTGCCCTTGAGCAAAGCACTTACCCCTCATTTACTCCCCAGGTGCCTGACGTTGCAGCTGACTGCCCTGAGTTTGTGTGATGAGCTCCTACACGTTCAGTTAGTGAAGGGTTAAATGCAGAGGGTCAAATGTAGAGTGTGCTTTATGTCCACGTGTAAAAGAAATGTATAGTAACAATTAAAGATTCCTAATTCTTAATTAATTCTTCTCTCAAGGATTAAGCAGTTCAGAAAATGAATAAATGGATGTTTGCCACATTGTGCAGTGAGAATCACATAACCCTTTAGAGTTAACTTTTCACAGACTCATAAAAACAGGCCTGTTGTCAGGCTTGTGTCAACACTTTTTACAGCTAATCCAAGAAGGCTTTAAAGAGTTTATTTAGCCTAAGAGTTTATTTAGCTTAAGGGAGCACTTAATCACAAAAAACTCTATTAAAGGTAATGAAGGCAATTTCCACCAGACAGGAAGTAGATGAAAGATTGTAAGCTATCAGACAAATGTAGTGTTGTAAAATGTACAATATTTACATCTAAAATGTAGTGGAGTTGAAATATACATTTGGATTAAATGTGCAGCACACCCTCAGTACAAGTACCTGAGATTAGTGTGTGATTTAATGCATGCTTTCTCCTCTCAGACCTGGATCAAGGTTCGGGGACTCTAAAGGGGTTTCAATGTGATTTTGGTCTGTCATTGTTTACTTAAAGCAAACTTGTTCTACAGTAGCTTTCATCATCACACTATAGGCTCCAGAAAGGCGTAGTTTTCAGAGCATTAAACACATTTTGGAGCACGTTCATTAAACATAGTGCATTCTCTATATTTGTGTGTTCATGTGTGCTCAAAAATACAGTACACACACATCCTCAGTGCTTGATCTGCCTGAACCGCCTGCCTTCCTTAATTAACACGTGGGGCCTCCCAATCCCTCTTCTCCTTAGTCTCTCATCTGAATGACTTTAATATCAGGTGCTCATATCGCCTCCTCATCTACAGCTTAGCAGGGGAAGTTAATGACGAGGCTTAGAGAGCAGAGGGGGTGCTATCAGCTGAAGAGAGAGATGATTTTTAGAGGAAGCAAGGCCAGTTTTAAGCCAGTGCTTTTAATTCAGGCTTTGGATACACTTGAGCACCTCTCATTGAGAGATTAAGTATATGAGGAGGCTATCAAGGGTCTTAAGTTAATTTCATACAGAGGCCAGGGCAACCTTTTGAGGAGTTTTTGCAAAATGGAGTGATGATGGTGTGCACTTATATGGAGGTTAGAGTAACTAAAGGCAACCAAAACACATACAGTGTACAGTCTTTCATGGTATTGCAGCCACACATAAGGGCAAAGATTAACCTGATGTCAGACATATGTTATGGGAACAAGAGAAAAGGTGAAAGGCCTCTGTGTATGTGATTGGCACCACTTTCAAACTCATTTTCTCTACTGATACTGTTCTTATTATATTTTACATATTCAGCATTTATTTCATGTATGAGTAAGGTGGTCTGGGTTTTATATTCTAGTTTTAAACCACTATCAGTTTTGTGGAGAAATTGTTTAATTCCCAAAGCTGTAACTGAGTTGTAAATGATGATGTTTGTGTTTTACCTGTAGTACATAAGAGAAACAGTCCTGATACTCTTCTCTCTTTAGTTTCCTGCCATTGATGAAAATGTCACCCAAAAGTGTACCACAGTTTCCAATCCTCCCCGAGATGGCATCCAATAATGTTGTCTTCCCTGAGCCTTTACAACACAAAGTACACAAACACACATGTAAAGATCACACAGTGTTTCCTCAGTGGTTCTGTCAGTTAGAATTTGAGGGACGCTGAGTAAGACACCGAATACCTCTCACACTAAAGAGGTAATTAGACAGCATAATGTTTTTTTGGCTAAATTAGAGCCATTTTTATTGAATTTTGATCTTCAGATTGAACAGATACTAGTTACAGTGATTTATTAATACATCAAATTAAATGTGATCACTACTAGTTTGATTTGTCTTGTTCTGTTAAAACACTTTTGAGTTTATATTAAGCTGAGTGTCAACCTGAATTTCCCAGTATGCCCATGATTTGCCCACTGTCTACGTGGAAGGAGACATCATTGAGGATCTGTCGAGTCCATTGCTTCCTGTAGGAGGGTAAGTCCCACCATGGACCCAAACGCTCACTACGACACACATGCACAAACACACACAGACATGAGCAGTGTTCATATGAGAAAATAACAGGCCTGTAGAATGCAGGAATATTAACTAACATTACTGTGCCCTCCAGGCTGAGAGTGGGGCAAGTATAAGTTTATTTCTTTGTTTCTGATTAAAATAATTGTGTGTGTGTGTGTGTTGTACCTGACTGTGTAGGAGATCTTGCTGACACTGAGGCTGCAGGTTGGCTCTGATTGCTCCTCTCCGATCTCCTTCCATACATCCCTCTTCGCCTCCGACACAAACTTGAAAGACTCTCTACATTTGGTCCCCTTATCTGGCTCCACTCCCTGCATTGAATAGGATCCGTTCATTGCTCTGGCCCAATATCTGCTTCTCCAAACAGCAGCTGTGTCCAGTCCGTCTCAGATCTTTTAGTTTATATCCACCACAGCATGTGCAACTCTAAAATGTTGTGATCTTACGGTATCAGACTTTGTTTCTTTGTACCCAGTTACTGTTTCTGAGTGCAGGGCTGTCACACTGGAACCATAAACACACAGTGAATGTTACGTTATCTCAAAGAACTTTGATCTAGAGCTGTATAAAGTGGACAAAAAAGAAAAACACCCTTGAGTAGACTCATTTGAGGAGGTCAGTCCTCAAATCCTGCACTGTGACCGCAACTTCAGTGACTGACGAGACAGAGCACAAGATCTGCTGACATGACATGACAGAGAGGAGGCTTGTGAACTGACACAAGAGGAGATCTTCAGTCGGACTGGAGTCACCATCTAACAAAGAAGAAAGAGCACAGAGGGGTGAAAAGGCAGGAACACGTATAAAGAAAAGAGACACTTCAAACACCAGTGACAACAGGGGCGTTGACCTGCAACAGTATGGACTCGGACACGGACACTGGTGCCAAGCACACTTACAGCTCCTCACAGGTCAGTCCACTAGGATTCATGTAAACCTTTAGCACGTTTCCTTTTTTCATAAGCCTAATTTTATTACCAGTTATATTTTACATGTAAGGAAAGCCCATGAGATATATACTTGCATGCTAAATCATAGATGTCTAAAATTAATTCAAATCAAGAGTCATTACTTTTTATCCCCTGTCCACATTTCTAGTGTTCAGTTGTCAACTCCCTGTAGATCTGAACTTTAGCTGTTGGTTTCTGTGGCTTAAATGAGTTTGATAAAGTCTAAAAGCAATGTACAAAAGTAGACAAAGGAGGCAGGGTTAGAAAACGTATCAACTTCTTTGTACCTTTTCCTTTTGGGCTACCTTATTTCAATGACAGTTTTTGTTTGTTAGGCTATTTGCTCTTTATATGTGTGTATATATATTTTATTTCTTATTTTATTTTTCAAATGTTTGAAATTAAAGTTATGTCACTATTCATTCATTTTACATGACATCTTCATGTATAGGACACACAATGCACATTATTTAAGCTGTACATTGTGTAGATGTGGTGTGACCACGTGCACCTTTAACTTGCAGAGAAATTGATGTTATTGTTAGGATTGCACAACATCAAGATAAATGGACTCTGACTCAGGCAACTGTTTGCACACACAAACACATACGAGCATAAATGAACCCATAGATGCACAGCTTACCTTTGTTCATGTGTGCTCACAATTATGATTAAATAAAGTTGTCACTGAAAGCAGAAAACATAATACATCCAGTTTTTCTATTGTAGTAAATCTTGAGTGATGAAGTAAAAGGCTGAAGCAAGGTTTTTGCTCATGGAATTACTTTGCTTTCACAGATTTCATTACTATAAGTACTGAAAGAATTGACCTTTCTGCTTGTTTGTTGACAGTGCAGAGACACAGATTTGTTCTCATCTGAAGAAGACAGCAGTCTCTACTTCACCTACAGTGGAGGGTGCAATGAGCTGGAGGTCAACAACCTGCAGTATGAGGTAACTTTTGGACAGCACTTCTTCTATTATATAACTGTCTTGCTTTAACTTTGTTTTTTTTTTAACAATTATAGTTGTGTGTATCCATAGTTTGTGTTTACATGTTGTGGAAAAAATGTGTGTGTTTCCAGGTGGACACAGCAGCACAGATTCCCTGGTATGAGAGGTTGTCAGAGTTCAAGTTGCCGTGGGAGATAAACGGAAACAAGCAGACGGCCATCAACAAGCTCAGCCTGCGAGTTCACAGCGGACAAATGCTCGCTGTCATCGGCAGCTCAGGTTAGACACAAATGTCACCTGTGTCTGATTAATCCAAAAAGTAAAAAGTTAGTAAATCAAGAAGACAAAGTCCTCATATTTCACATATTTGTTTGGCTTAATTGGAATAGTCTTCATCTGAGTGCTCTGAAGAAGTGAAGTTTGAGGGTTTTGTTCCCTTTGATATGGAAATTTTAGATGCGCTACCTTTTTTGGAATATTATTCTTTATAGCTAACGCTCTATTAAAAATGTCTGTGTTGAAGGATGATCCCCAATTCATTGTCAGATACAGTAAATCTATCAAAAATTAAAAGATACAAATATGAAGCATAATATATGAATATGAAAACATTTAGAAAGGTAGAAATTCTTTTTAGGTCCAAATAATCACTTTCTTTCAGGTTGTGGTAAAACGTCTTTGCTTGACATCATAACGTGCCGGGATGAGGGTGGGACAATAACCTCTGGCCAGATTCTGATCAATGGGAAGCCTAACACTCCCAAGGTGGTGAGGAAGACCATCGCTCATGTTCGCCAGGATGACCGCCTTCTTCCTCACCTCACTGTCCGTGAGACTCTTGTCTTTGTGGCCAAACTGAGGCTCCCCACCCACTTCACAAAGGCTCAGAGAGACAAGAGGGTAAGTGGATAAAAGAACTGAAAATGTACAGCATCCTAAACCAAAAACCAACACAAACTAACCCTAACCCTCACTTGGAACCGATCAACAGTAAAAACCGTGTTCTGTTTTCTGTTACAGGTAGATGATGTCATTGCTGAGCTGCGGCTGCGACAGTGTGCACACACTAGAGTGGGAAATGACTATGTGAGGGGTGTTTCAGGAGGAGAGAGGAGGAGAGTCAGCATCGCTGTGCAACTTCTCTGGAATCCTGGTGAGAGAAAGAAGATGACGCATGAGAGAGAGAGATGTCTTTTTTACTGTAGCATGAGGTTTTAGACTAAATCAAATATATAATAACAAGCTAAATGTTTGAAGCATTAAAACCCATAAAGACCCAGTGCTACTTTTGTGGCAGTTCCCAAATCACTTTTTCTCTATTTCTACCTTTCTTAACTGATTTATCACCAATTTTTTATAATATCCTCTGTATTTTGCTTTTTTTTTATGTAAATCATGTATTTTCCTGTATTTAATTCACAGTTCATATAGATGCCCATGAAAACTTGGAGTAAATTCAAAATTAATTATATCAAAACAAAGAAAGATGAAGAAAAAGTTACTACATTGCTAACTGAATGTAAAAACAAGCATCTCCATCCACTGTCTTTGATCCAGCTCCGTGGGTTTTACTGGTGAATCAATGTTGTAGAAGATGACGGTGTTTCCACGGTAACTACAGAGCCTCTGCATATCCAAATGGGTCATATCTGATGACCATGAAAAGATGACAAACTGTATTTTACACCAATTATTTACTCGTATTGATAGAATTAGTAGCTCAACAGGAATTAACCAGTTTATATCTGTGGATGGTTTGTGTCACCGGTGGCTGTTTGGGTCTTTATGGATTAATGTAATTCTTCCTTCCACATTAAGTTCCATCAGCGCGGTTTGATAAAAGTATACCCATACAGATGGCCCTGCCTTTGAGAAAATAAAGAAAACACTGATATAACCTAAGTCAATGGGAGACTTGCATGGTGGAGGACATACTTTGGTGTTTTAATACAGGAGACAACACCACAGTACGAAAATACTCTGCAGGTAAATGTCCTTAAGTAACAATAGAAAAGTCACAACGTAATTAAAGCACCAGAAATAAAAGTGCAAAATGTGGGTGTGTTCTTATGCCCTATGGATTGGGGTATTGTTATCCTGGAAGAGACCAGTTTAGTTTTACATTTGAATCTGTCATTCGTCTACATATTAATCACTTATAAATGCATTAAGGTGGTAATGGTGGGACTTGTTTTAGTTACACACTTTATGTATTGCTGCGGAATTTAATCTATAACTGTAGTATCATAATAATGTCATTTATTAGATTATATTTATTCATTTATTTTATTTTTCTTTTTTGAACAATGTAGCAGTACATACAAAGAAGTGGAATTACAGTGCATACATTATACATTGCCTTTTAAACCTCCCCATGCCCAAACCAACCACAAGGCCCTCCAAGATTATATTTATTATATATTACAAAGAAAAGCAATCCAGGGAGTAAGTAGTAAATAAATTCATCATGCACTCATGTATAATAAGTGTAGCGGAGAAAAAAGTGAAAGAAAATTTAAATTACAAGTAAAATTAAGGACATTACTCGAATAAAGCTACTGATTTCCTCTGGAGACTTCAGGTTCCCAGCTTGTATTGTTGATTTGATCTGTGTATTTCAGGTATTTTGATCCTGGATGAACCCACTTCAGGCTTGGACAGTTTCACTGCCCACAACCTGGTGATCACACTGTCCCGTCTGGCCCGGGGAAACCGTCTGGTCCTGTTGTCGGTCCACCAGCCTCGCTCCGACATCTTCCAGCTCTTTGACCTCGTCGTCCTGCTGTCGTCAGGTCAAGCTGTTTACTGTGGACTTGCTCGTGATATGGTGCCATATTTCACTGCTCTGGGATACCCCTGCCCACGATACTGCAACCCATCAGACTTCTATGGTAAGGGTGTGTGTAGAGGAAAGTGAAGGCACCACAGACTTACATAGAAAAACAAAGAGAAGTGAAGGAGGAAAAAACCCTAACAGAGGTAGATCAGTGTCCTTATGTGGTGCTGAGGTCCTGATAGGTAAATGCACCATTGCTAGCCGCCCTCAAAACTACTGTGGGGTTAAATCTGACCCTTTTTCACATATTTTATCTAATTTTTTTTGTTGGTATATCTGTATCTAGTTGATCTGATCAGTATAGACCGCCGCAGTCTAGAGCAAGAGGCTGAATGTTTGGAGCGGGCCCGAGTTCTGGCAGAGCAGTTTGAAGAAAAAGTGAAAGACACAGAAGATCATATGTGGAAACCAGATGGAAGCAGCACATCAGTAACCCCCGACGACAGGTAGCTCTGTATGATTTATATGCACATTTTGTTATTTATGGTCACAGAGCATAGAACATAAGCAAACACCTGTAGAATTTATTAAGTTCTCTTACAATTTGATCCAATTACTGTTTTTACTTTTACAAAGATTTATATATTCTTAAGCGAAAATTTCTACATAAGTATCAAACCACTTTTGTCGTTTTGCAGAATTAAAAAAACGTATTCATCCCAAACTCAGCTTTAGCTGTAACCCCAAATGAAATACAGTGTTGCACATAAAGTCAGATTTTTTTTTTTTTTTTTTTTACCTCTTTTCATGAAATTATTGTGATTTATTCTTGATAGACAAAGTGTAACTGGGACTCAGTATGTAATCATTTTACCAGATCAAAAGTGATTACTAATGTGTATAAATAGGAATAAAAAGAAGAATGTGTCTGAAAACAAAGCTATTCCAACTTTATAGGCAAATGTGTACATACAAAAAAAAAAGTGTTATACTTCAGCCTTAATTATCCTTTGAAGAAATCACACAGGCAGCGTTTGCCTTCAGGCTTGTCTGATAAACAGGCTGCAGTCGCAGTACTTTAACCCAAAGCCTAATATTTTCTTAAACTTAATGTATTTTGATGCATAGACTTAACTAAACCACACTAAAAAGATGAATACAACTGAAAGTAATGAGTCGAAGTGTAAAAATCTAAATAGTCTGATACAAATTCCTTTCTTTCACTCTTACTGCTTCTCCTGTCTTGTATTCAAGCTCTTCAGCCAGAAACCCTTAACTCTCAGTGTGTATAGCTGTCTCTCCCAAACCATGGGTTGGGGTCCAAAATGAATTTTTTTTTTCATGGGTTCACCAACTGTTAAATACATAACAATAATATAATATGTGGGGTGAGAGAGGAGTGTTTCCTGTAAGAGTAACAGGATGAAAATAGAATTAAGATTAAGATTCTTTATTTGTCAGAATATAGCCACGCATAGACACCAAAATTAACCTTGTTTTTCAACCCATCGCTAGAACATGCAGACACCACATACACTGCAGACTAGGAGCACTGGGCTCCTAGTGATGTAAAGGGTAAAAAAAAAAAAAAAATTTAAAGTAGTAGCAAGACATAAAAGATGTAACTAAAAAAGGGCTCAGGTACTGTTTTGAAAGTGTAAAAGTCAGTAAAAATGTAGATATTACAGCAAAACTAGGTAAACTGAATTTGTGTCCCAAAGAGACCTTCTTTCTCTGTCAGGCTGGTAAACTCCACCTCGTCCTCTGCTTTGCTTCACTGTGGAGTCCCCCAGGGATCTATCCTGGGACCCATTCTTTTTGCTTTGTATCTCCTCCCACTTGGGGAGATTTTTAAGAAGCATGGCATGGCTTATGGGGCGGCACGGTGGTGCAGTGGATAGCACTCGTGCCTCACAGCAAGAAGGTCCTGGGTTCGATTCCAACACCAGT
>JAPQRP010000009.1:18276366-18288865 GCA_037367295.1 Apogon hyalosoma | reverse complement strand
GCTTTGCAGCACCTGGAGGGTTCAAATTCAAACTTTATGAACTATTAGGGTCCAAATACACAAATAAATGAACCCAAAGACTAATAAATGTGGGTTTAACAAAATATGACCCCTTTAAACTGGATTGAGAGAACACTACTCCTTGCATATGTTTTCTGGTTGTATCAAATCTCCACCATGGCCAGATTTTAGGGGGTTAAATATGTTCAAGAACAGCTGGAATTACCAATCAGAAGCCATCAGACACAACCTGGACATCATTCGACTGCTTTACTCCCTGTCTTGAAGCAAAAACTTGGAAAAATGGCTTCACCTGTCTATAATGTCATGAAACAACATCAGGTTCATTACTACCGTATCTATATTTAGTCTTTGGATTCGGACTGAGAGGACAGAGCTGCAGTGGTAAAGTGGGTATTTTCCAATTCTGTTTTTTTTTCTCTTAATTTTAGTTCCTGCAGCTTTACTTTGTCTGCAAATAGGCTAACTAGTGCTTATTATGCATCATGTGAACTGTTAAGTAGCTCAAATTATATTTAAGCTAATAATTGCATTTACATGACAGTCTCAAAGTAGTCAATAAAAAAAGACGGCGACAGCTGTAATGGCAAACTTAAGGCTTCAAAAGCACAGGCTGCAATATTTGCACTATTTTTATGCAGTCTAACGTTTGGAACTGGTTGACTGTTGATGTTAGTGGAACCTGGAGCTACTGGTTGCACTCTGTTGATGTGTTAGAGGAGTATTTTTGTAGATAATTCAAGGCTCCAGGCTGCTACAACTGATCTAGCTGACTGAAACAGGGAGATCTGCTTTTTTTTTTAGATACGTTACAATCTGTTCTCTGATTGGACATGAAAAAGTGATTATTTCATGTTACACATTGTACCTTTAACAGAGCATTTCGTTTGTGTGCTTGTGCGACTCACGGGGGGCTCGGGGAAGGGCACAGTCTGTCCTTCTTTACGGTACAGCACTGCCAGCCGTTTGAGTGACAGCTCGTCTACCTCCACCCCCTCCTTCTGCATCTGCTCTATCAGAGCTTTGGCGGCTGGAAGGTCCTTATCCACAACTGTGGCATGAAAAGACAAGAAAACAAATCCAACATGTCATTTAAGTCATGATTCATTTGAAAGCTAAAAATACAGTACATTAGAGAAAATAAGCATGTGCAATAAAAACTGATGATGGTTACGTGCCTCCTGTACTGATTTATTGCTGCATGGAAGTGATATTTTATAAAAATACTGGACAATCATCTGGACAGCCAAATGACATTTAATACACAGTCAAGGGCAGATATCAGTAACTTCCCATTCACTGAATTAGCTCAGAATCATACGATGACGTATTAGGACCACATAAGAAAATAAAAACACTTGTCACTACGAGAATGAAGTCGCAAAATATCGAGGTAAAACCCCTAATTTTATGAGAAGTCAAATACAGAGTCATTATTTTATGAGAATGAAGTTGTAATATGAGAATAATGTGATATTTCCAGAATAAAGCTATGATATTATGAGAATGAAGTCGTAATAAAAAACAAAAAACTAAATAAAAAATTAAAAACAGGCGAAAAATAACATAATTCATGAGAATTAAGTCGTACCCACTTGTCACATAATGGAGAAGTTTGAACATTTTGTGAGGTTATACTTTCATTTGGGGTTTACACACAGTGAAATACTGAGCCTGTTAGCCCACTGTTATGGCTTAAGACAGTGTTTTTCAACCTTGGGGTTGGGATCCCACGTGGGGTCGCCTGAAATTTCTAGTAATTAATAAAAATAAAAATTTACTAATAAAAGATATATGGTGAGTTGAGAGACCATCCCAATCCATAAAAGACATGACAAACTGAAGCTGAAACTGAAGCACTGTGGTACAGTTTATCTGTCAAATGTTCCTTGTTGTCGGTTTCAGATGCTGCAGCTCTTTCATAATTCATAGTTTAATTCTTGTTTGTTCAGTATTCATTGTCAGCCTTGTAAATCCAAGCTGGACTGACTGTACATACCCTGACCAAGGAAAATCAAATTCTCCCTTTGTGCAGTAATCTACACCTGGCTTTTCTGCCTCCGTCCATAATAATATACATTATATAGCCTAATGCCGCATTTCCACTACATGGAACTGGCTCGACTCGACTCGGGTACCAGGTACTATTCCTGGAGACCGTTTCCATTACAGGATACTACTGACTTTAGAGTATCTGGTTGTCATAGTGATGCGACGTGTTACTTCTGTGTTGTCTGCTCAGAGAGTTGCTGATAAACTCGCTCATTGTGTGTTGTCCTGTCAAGCTCATGCCGAATTTTTACATCGGCCGCTAAAGACTGAATCTCCTGGACTGACCATGGTGTAGTTTTGGGCTGTCATCATGTGGATTAACCTACCACTATATTTACTGCCAACTTCCACATCTGTTTTTTGTAAAACGGCAGGTCACAGAGACAACTGTCTGACCAATCAGAGGTCTGGAGAGTTTACACGTCATGTTTTAGTATCACTTGGAACTTCGGCGGAGGTAATACCAAAAAACTAGTACCAGGTACCAGATTCCAGGTCCTTTTTCATAATGGAAACGCAAAAAGTTGAGTCGACTCAAGCCGATACCACGTAGCGGAAACGCGACATAAATGTTGTCTAAAATGAACATTTATTTGCAACACAATATAGCAAACTATTGCATGATCAAAAAAAAATTCATTTTAGCCTAAAAAAAGTCTCCATTTTGAATGTCTGAGGTTGCCAGAAATTTGTGATGTTACAATGGGGTCGCGAGAAAAAAAAAGTTGGGAACCACTGGCTTAAGAAGTGAAAGATGTTGCTTCGTTTGTTGCATTCGCTGTAACTGGAAACTCATTAACAAGACTTAAGGCTTACAATTTCTAAATTACAACTTTTTAATCGCACTATTGCAAATTTATTTTCAAAATATTACAACTTAATCTCATAAAAGTACGACATTATTTTCATTAAATTATGAGTTGTTTTTTTTAACTACAACTTTATTCTTGAAACATGACGTTATTCTCGTATTGACAAGTGTTTTTATTTTTCCTATGTGGTCCTAGTACGCAGTCATAGTAATATACAATACTGACACTATGTTGTGGATTTCTAAATGAGAAGATCATCTGTTATACAGTAGTGGGAAAAACTTTTTGGACACCCTTAAAATTTTACACAATCTCAAGTATCAAGAAATATTTACAGAAAAGTGTTTCGAAAGCTGTGGCTGCATCAGACAGACACAAACAAACACAAGTGATTTTTTTTTTTTTGGTTTACTGTTAACGTGAAAAAATAAAGCAAAATTCTTGGTAGTCTCAACGTATCTTGGACTGGATGTGTTTCAAGGAGCATTATCTTGCTAAAACATCCAGTTTTGACATCGACAGGAGCATGGCACAATATTTCAACGACTTAAAACTGATTCTCAACTCTTTAATACCTGACGCGTCGTCGCTGACACACCTTGTGCATATGCAGTTTAGATGGCTGTAACTCTTTCACTGTTTGTACAATTGGAAAAATTCCAACTGTTTCTGAAACCTGAGACGTTGCGCTTTATAGTTTTTTTCTGGGTCATGATGATAATTTCACTAACGACTGTACTAGAAACTGGAGAAGAAGCCATTTTAGCAGTATTATAACATGCAGTAAATTGCAAATGATTACTAGATTTTGAAATATCTAGAAAAAAGTGCTCTGGTAAAATGAGCAAACGGACTCACTCACAGCATATGTTCTAACCTTTTAGTTAGTCAAATAAGAAAAAAAGTCAATTTTAGGCTTAGGGTTTAAAAGGTTAATACAATATATCACAAATGTTGTTTCCAAAACCTTTTTCCCACCACTGTACGCATAATCAGAGATAGACGACACTAGTCACGTATAAAAGTGAGTACAAAAGGAAGAACCATGAACAGAAGCAGGACAGTGATGAGATGAGCAGTGAATGTCTAACTGTGCCCCACATGGCCACCCTGACCGTCCAGCGAGCTAATGCTAATTAAATAGTCATGTCAGTGACAGGATACAAAGACAGAGAGAGGAGGGGGACGTGATAAAAAAAAAAAAAAAGAGGTGAGAAGCGCATAATAAAACAAACTCAAGGACAAGAGATCACGAGAGTCTAAAAACTGATGGGAGTGTGGAGGGAAAAAAAATGAAAACCTGAGTGGCGGACTGTGTTACGATTAGCACGCTAGGCTAACCAGAACAGCTAACTGATTAGAGGACATGTGTTCCTCAAACTCCTGAATGTCTGCCTACACACTCACACTTTCCTTGACCTGATGCATTGTTAATGTGTACGCTAATGTTGATTTAGCCACAGGTCAGCGAGTCGCCCGCTGCGCAGAGCCAGCCGAGCTGAGAGAGAGTGAGTGTTTTACCGTGACATTTTATCAGGTACGAATACACCACGTCCTTCTCGGCGAAGTCAGGAATCAGGCTCAGGAGGGACTGGATCTTACCCAACTGTGGACACATAATGATTAAATTCAGGAATGCGTACCTCATCTTTAACATGCAGTTCAAATTATAGGTATTATAACAAGAGCACATTGTAAAATACTGAATATCAACTCAACACAACTTCAGGCTGTTGTTTACTCATTATTTTTACTATGTAACATCATTTTTTTACTATAAAATGAAGCAAATGTTAAAAAAAAATCCTGTGGTACTGTATCAGAAACCATCTTCAAGTTTAATTTAGTTGAATCAATTCCAAAGGAAAAAGAGCACATTATCTTTGCCTATAAAATATGGGTCATCTGGGCTTCTGTTAAAAAAATCTATACTGTATGACCCCTGATACGACTTCAACCCTTGTAATAGAAATGTAGTAACCTTTGGACACTTGTCTAGGTGTGTATAATGTAAATATTAAAACGGTAAGAATCAAGGCCAAATATTAGAGTAAAGAAATGACACTAAAAGTATAGAAATCCTGACATATGATTTTACCTGTCCGGGAGTTTGAGACTTTTGGGCCAAAAAGGACAGCAGGATGTCCTTCTGTTCAGCCACAGCGTTACAGCGCTATGAGACAAAACAGACAGACGACAACATCAGAAACTTTCATAAAATACAAACAAATCTCCTCATACTCTAAGTCATATAAACATACAGACGTGGTGAGGTCAAAGCTTAAATATGGATCCACACAAAGGTACAAAACTGAAAATAAGTTTGGAGAACATGCCACCTAGAGGTCGATTGATACAGGTTTTTCTAAGGCTGATGCCAATTTTTAAAAATTTGGTTGATATCTACAGCTGAATTTTTACAGCAATATTTAAGGCTGATTTTTTTTTTTTTTTTTTTTTAAAGCAATTGATTGTAAAATACAACTGAAACTCTCAGATAATCAAGATTTTTATGCAGCAAATACACATACACATAGTACACTTAATATTTATTGAACTTTAAGTGCTGCCCACACAGGTGCCTGATCAAATATCTTATAACATTTTTACTACTGATCAAATATCAGCTTTAAAAAGAAAAAAAAAATTAAGGTTGATATTGAAAAAAATCTATATATTGATCTGATATATCGACCTACCTCTAATGCCAACTCATTAGATAGGTGTAGATAGGTGTAAGTATCCTGTAGATCATGACTAACTGCAGTGATACATGGAAAATAGTTTAATGGTTCATTATTGATACAGGCCAGTGTATATGGAACAGCTACTATTCAATACTTTAACACCAACATGTTCTTGCTCTGTAAGGTTTATTTAGAGAGAAAACAGTCTGATGGAGTATTGTCCGTCATGGAATGGTCTGTCCCGTCTCATGACCTACATCCTATGGAACTGGATAGTAAAGTGAGAAAAAAGATCCAATTAGTCATATTAGACCACATTTGGAACGTTTTACAAGATTCAGTGCTGAGTCTTTCAGGTGACTATTTGGAGAAACTAACTGTATCGTGTAGTGTTATGCTGCTAAAGGAAAATTTTTCAATGTAGAAAAAGTTGTTTTAGTTCTGTCAAATTAAATCCTTGCACTTTTATATTACCTAGTTTGTTGCATATAAAGAAAATAATGTATCAAGAATGATGGCAGTTGTTTCTAAACTGGACAGTCACTGTACAATACATGTATTTGTGTTCTTTTAGTTTCACTGGGACAGTAAACTCTCTGCTGCCTGTTTGCCTCAGCCACGGGTTACAATAAATCATTAAATGAGATTGTAGTTCATATTATAAATTCCAACCATGAAATCCCCAAAATTTAAGACAAAAACTGCTAATGCTCTTTACCCTTTTTCTTTAATGGTAGAAGACTTTTCCAATCAAACTTGCAAGAACTACTATAACCACCAAAGTACACGTATCACTAAGCGTTAACCCTTAGGGATCTGAGCCTATTTTGTCCATATAAATACTTCTGATTTTGCCATTATATACCACATAAAAAATGTTTACATACCCATGTTTTCCCTTTTTTTTTTTTTTTAGCACAGCTTCCCCTAACAATTATTTTTTTCACTTAAACTTACATTGTTAACATATTAGGTTCAAAAATACAAGAAAAATCCATCAAAATCATTGAATCCAAATAGATAATATAAATTATTTATTGCAATAAAAATAATAAACACGCTCAAGGAGCTATTTTAGAACTTAAAAAAGTAAATATGAATATAGTGGCAAATATGAACTTATAAAGGCAGAACTTAATATTTTTGTACTACCAAATTAAATTGTCTCTGCAGTTTTATAAGATGTATTAACATCGAAAAAAAACTGGGACAGTTACAAATCTGCAATTTCAAGTCAAGTCAACAGCAGTCTTTCTAGTTTTTGATACAACACTTTGAAATCATCATGTGACCTGATCATCCCGGTGTGATCACAGACCTTGAAGGCTTAAAACATGTTGAAATGTGAAACTAACTATGTTTATGTATTATAAGGGCACAATTTTAGATCTGTGTTGTATTTCTGGAGAACATTTTGCAGGTTTTATCTGAACATAACTGTGACGTGTCTGCAGTGTTTCATGTGTGTGTGTCTGTGTTCGGGAAATGCATTAAAGTTGATGTGCTCCTGGCTGAGAACAGCAATGAGGTCCGATTACTAGCCAGTCGTAAACTAACGTGTTTCCCTCCTTCTCCACCTCGTACAGAATTAAAAGCGAGTGGCCTGAGAGGCTTTTAACACGGTAACACACACACCCAGCTTCCTTCCCTTCAGAGTCATTCACCGGCAGAATGACTTTAGTACAATCAGGCAATTAGACCAACACTGTGCCACTTTACTCAACTTTACTCTCTCTTTTTTTTGCTACAGCTCCCATAAGGCAACACCAGAACCAGCGGGACCCAGCATCCCCCCTGCTCCTCTCACACACCGACTAAAAGCCCCGGCAGCCCAGGGAGTGTTCCCCCCTTTTCCTCAATGACCCCGTCTCAGCTCACACAGACATAAGCAGTTGTAGATAAGTCTGTAAAACGCCCGCCTCGCTGCTTCCCTCCGTCACCGCTCACATCTTAATGACTAACTTCAACCCTCTCGCTCTCGCCAACATCCCCTCCTCCTCTCTCGATAGGTTTGTCGTCATTATTGTCTCCTCGTCTACTTAAAAGCTTTTCAGAGTTTTGGTCCTGCTTCACTTGTAATGGGATGGAAGAATGGGATCGCCGCCCACCGCTGACCCTGGAGTCGAGGTTTCGGGGTGAAGTCACAGACAAAAATGGGCCATGATGAGGAAGAGGAGTAAAAAAAAAAAAAAAGGGTTCTGCTCACGTTGTATTAGTCTGCAGATAAAAATATAAGACTTTGGGAATAAAAACTAATGTGAGCAAGTTAAAGATAAGACTTTGCTGCTGAGAGGCGCTTGTCGACTTAATTTCAAGTACATTTATTCTGATCTTTTCCACGAATAAGTGTTAAAATTTTCAGTGACAGTGAAGACACCCTAATGTCAAACTCATTTTAATTCAGGGGCCACAAACGGCTCAAACCAGTAAAATAATATTATAATAACTTATAAATAATGTCTGCTCCATTTTTTCTTTGTTTTAGAGCAAAAAAGTAACATTTAATTATGAAAACATTTACAAACTATCCTTTCACAAAGAAATGTGAGTAACATGAACAACCTGAAATTTCTTCAGAAAAACAACTATTTTAACAATATTATGCCTCAACTTGTTTATTTATACATGTGCATTACAGATCGTAGTGGATGTTCGAGTTTTGGAATTTTGAGTTGTCATTATTTATAGGGTATTAATTTACTGGTCTGACCCATTTAAGATCAACTTGGTCTGTATGTGGCCCCTGACCTACAATGAGTTTGATATTCTTAACCATTAACGTCTTCACTATAATTTTTGCATTTCACAAACTCATCCCATGGACCAGAATGGAACTCTTGCCGGGCTGCGGGCCGTATGTTTGATACCTCTACCCTAATCCATTTACAAGTAAAGGTGGTTTCTCATTGAACTGAAACTTCACAATACCGCCAAGGACTCAAAAACATTTGCCAACAAACTAATTAACTGGATTACTTTAGAAAGAAGCTTCAATTGACATGTTAAAATTCAATTCATTCAATTAAAAAAAAAAAAAAAAGCTATTAAAAAAATGTTTTTATTTGAGCTACGAATGCATATCAAGTCTCCAGCACATTACAGACTGAATCTGGATGTAACCCATAGTCTGTGTTTAAATAGTGATGAAGATGAGAGCAGTAATGCATCTGTTCATTAGCATGCATGCTAGTCACACATCCGTGTTAAAAGATTGAGTGGGATCATCACTCAAGATGTCAAGGAGAACCGAGCAGGAGACGCGTTGTCCACAGTCTCAATGACCTCACTTTATTTCATTTACGGTGTTTCATTTCATTCCCAGGCGTCTTGTTTATTTCTGGTGAGAATGAAACGATACCATCACGGTAAAGAAAACTTGTTAACTGACCCGGCAAGTGCATCTTCTAGAAAGTTCACAGGGCGCTAAACAAAGTAGAGGTTTGTGCTTCGAGTACGTTTTCTCTCATTCTGAGCATGTAAATATGTGGAACATCAGTACCCTACACATGGAAAGATAACAACTTGGACTCTATATCTCAACTTTCCAATTCCATAGTCACTTCAACTCTTAAAAGCATTGTCCTAGTATAATTATCATCTCATCTTTATACGTTACTTACATTATAACTGCTACAGACCTTTACTCTGAGCTTTTTTTTCTGTTTACTGCACAAAAAAGTATCTACATAGTGTATTGTTACTATTGGATGATTGCATAGACCTGTTTCCCAAACTGTTAAGAACAAAAACAGGTTGTGGAGCTGTTTTTACAGGGTTGCCAACTGACAAAGGATAATATACAGCAATAATATGATGCGTTACCTTATTTTTCTAATTAAAATCGAAGAGCATTGATAGATGTGAAATAAACATGAAAGAAGGCAAAAAATACATGATGGGCTGTAACAGAAGTTGGGACAAAAAAGAAAAAAAACACTAAAGATGTAACAAGATAAAACAAGTGGTTCCAGGCACAACAAACCCCGCCCCTCGCATGTATAGTAGCTTATTTTGGCATGAATCCAGCTGATGTCATCATGTCTATGTGTGTGCTGATGTCAGCATTTCAGCTGCCTCTATATATGTGCCAAGTTTGAAGTAAATTGAAACAAAACTGATGTTTTTATATACATTAAAAATTTCAACCCTTAATGAGTAAATGGGAGAAAAAAAAAAGATTTTTGAAATTCGCAAAAAAATTTTAACTTTGACCTGCTTTACCTAAAATGTAACCACATCTATTCTGGGTCCCTGGCAATCTATAAACCAAATTTGGTATGAATTCAACCAATAGTTTTGCTGCTAATAAAGAAACAAACAAACCAAACCAAAAACAATATCCCTTGCCTCCCCTTCAGGGGGGCAGGGTAACAATGTAAAATATAGAAAAGGACAAAATATACTTCCAGAGACTATGTTAGAGTCAGTAAAAATGTAACTCTATAGCAATTCATGACATATTTTTTAAGGGTTCGTAGGGGACAGTGAATTTCAAATTTTTGGGAACCATGGGTGTAATAATGAGGCTTTTGTTGTGATTGTATGTTTATTCAAAAATAAAAACTAAAAAAGAAATGATAAAAGAAACAGGACAGAAGATGCAGCCGCTTTCACTTCTTGTTGAGTTGAATGTATCTGAATGAAACCACACATGAGGAGAGGAATCACTCAGATTGTAGTAATATAATATTTAATTTAAAAGTTTCAGGGAAAAAAGAAAACCGCCTATGCAAATAAGAGCACCAACAATCGTGTGACCGAACCGTACGATGACCTGAAAAGTACCAATTCTTTTAGTTCATATTTAAATAGTAATGAAGTGTCGTCAGAGTGGGTGGTAAGTAATATGGCTGTATTCATTAGTGTGCACTCTGTTCAGACATGCAACTGAATGACTGAGTGGGATAATCACTCAGCAAGTGAGAGAGAAGTAATCGTTAATGAGGAGAAGAAACAGAGAGAGCAATGGCTTTAATGGGAATCTGCTTTTTTTCCACATCTTTCTTTTCACTTACACCGTTATCCCATCCATCTTCCTGTCTCTCAGCCATCTAACGTCTACATATTCATGTCCCTAGGCTCAATGCAAAGTCATTGAGCTGTAATGTATGAACTGTGTTAAATAAATGAAGTAGCAGGAGGCCAATTTCAGACCACCAGACTCACTGGTGGAATGTGGGCTGAGGCTTTTCTGCATTTACTTAGGATGAAATGACATAAAGGCATAAATCCAAAGAGGCCGGATGAATAAGTCAGTGGCTGTGGCAGAAAAACATCGTCAACATTTGCAAGAGTCTGACTGCATGACCAATGCATCAGGGAACGGTGATGGACTGAATCATTGGCAAAAAAGTTCAGCTGCTGATGTTTTTTTTTTTTTTTTGCAGAGTTTAATTACCTTGATGACTTAAAATGTGGATGAGTGCAAATGGAAGAGCATGCATGGGGCAAAAATGGAGCAGGAGGAGATTAAAATTCATTTAAAGCGGACAGAAAAAATGTTGAACCTCAGTGGAAATTCTAAAATCAACCCAGTTTTCCAATAATGGGGTCTTTCTATGAATTAAAACCCATCTTTTATTCACAAAGACTTTTAAAATATGAGAAATTAAATGCATATCTAATGCTCAGTTCATTTCATTCAAGGCAATAAACTGTATGTGTGTGAATTTGTTTATTCTAGATCCGAATTTCTTCATAAGCCTCAGACGATGCTTTGGCCATCTGCTTTACAACTGTGCAGGACACACACACACTCACCGCCAGCATAAACTTGGCGTCTTCCACTTTGTCCATATCCAGCAGCTGGAGGAAGAGGTCTGAGGCTGGTCTGTAACAGGCAAAGTGGTTGGCCAGTCTCTCTGCCATAACACTGACTGCAACACAACAATTTAGCCAGAGGTTTCACAATTACATGTGGTTTTTACTGCCAGCGGTTCAAAGCTTTTACTAGTGCATGTAGAAGTAGAGCTTAAATGTGTTCTTGCTTACATTTGTCCAAGACCTTTTCGTTGCCATCCTCTAAGATCTTTCTGAAGACGAAGGACATACTGGAGTTATGGCTGTCTGGACTGGCTGTGTACAGGGTCTCCAACAGCTCCACAGCAGAATCCAAGTCATCACTGAAGAAGGTAAAAGGTGTGAGATTTCATGAGGTTTTGCACTTCGAATAAGCAGAATTATCGACTGGTAAAAAAGCCAAAGTCCCGTTCTGTCTGGTCGTGCCCTGTGGGACCTTGTATTATAGTCAATGGTGAGGGACAGTTTTTTTTTCTTTAAATCACATTTTAACAAGTGCCAGGCACAACAAACCCCACCCCTCGCACGTATTGTAACTTATTTTGCCATCGATCCAGCTGATGTCATCATGTCTATGGATGTAGTGATGTCAGTATACAAACTGCCTCTATAAATATGCCAAGTTTGAAGTAAACTGAAACAAAATTGATGTTTTTATAAACATTTGAAATGTTGCCCATTATAAGTAAATGGGAGAAAAAAAAAAAAAGATCTTAAAAATTCATTACAATTTTTAACTTTGACCTACTATTCCCAAAATGTAATCACATCTATTCTGGGTCACTTGTGATCTATAAACCAAATTTGGTATGAATTCAGCCAATAGTTTTGCTGCTACAGACATTTGAAATTTCACTCTTTATAAGTAAATGGGAAAAAAAGATTAAAACAATTCATAAAAAATTGAAACTTTGACCTACTTTTCCCAAAATGTAATGGCATCTATTTTGGATCACTGGCAAGCTATAAACCAAATTTGGTATGAATATAACCAATAATTTTTCTGCTAGAGTGTAAGTAAGTAAGTAAGTAAGTAAGTAAGGAAGTAAGGAAGTAAGAAAGAAAGAAAGAAAGAAAGAAAGAAAGAAAGAAAGAAAGAAAGAAAGAAAGAAAGAAAGAAAGAAAGAA
>JAPQRP010000009.1:18257886-18275287 GCA_037367295.1 Apogon hyalosoma | reverse complement strand
AGAAAGAAAGAAAGAAAGAAAGAAAGAAAGAAAGAAAGAAAGAAAGAAAGAAAGAAAGAAAGAAAGAAAGAGAGAAACTAAACCAAAAACAATACCCCTTGCCTCCCCTTAGCGGGCAGGGTAATTATTCTATCATGATATTTGTCAGTTTGAAAGATAATTGTATAAACTAAGAAAGTCTCCGTTTGTTGTAAAACTGTTGAAGTACCAGGCAATGAAAACACAAAACACAGAGGTGTCATCATCATAACTCTCTTTCTCCATGTTCTGTTTTGAGTTGCTGCAGCTTTGACATGGCCAGACATGTGATTCTCATTTCTTTTAATACTTTTAATACCTTGTCCTTGAACAAAGTAAAAAATATGCTGTGGTAATGGAAGTTTTAGTATTGCTGACACAGTCCACTGAACCATTTCACACAAAACTAGGTGTTTCTTTACCATCTCTGCACCAAACTGTGGCTTTTATGACAAGTAAAATTCTATTTTAAATTGACAAATGTGTAAATGGAAACAGGATCTAAAGAGTATCTGTCTCTTGCCATTGACCTTCACTCATTTTTTCTGATTTTGAGTCCCATGGGGCACAGCGAAAGGGGCTGGACTTCACCTCTCTATAACATAAAGATGAGACAAAATATCAACTTCTTGTGATACCACAAATATCTACATTTTTATTTAAACCAGTGGCATATGGGTACATAGAAGTTACAGTCTGTGTGTTCCAGAGGTTTTAGACCGAGACCGCACTTTTTGGTTCATTGTCTGATTAAACCAACCCTGCACTGTGGTGAATAAATACACATTGCTGCCTTTTTCCTTTTTAGGGATGTTTTTTTCTTCTACAGTTTCACAGACATCATAATGTATCACTGATTATTACATCATAAAATCACAGTATTGTATTGTAAGTTACAGCTTCAGTTGTTACCTGATAATATAAGAATGTTAAATCATTCATCTGACAAAATGGATGAATGACAGTCCTCTGCTTTCAAGACTTTGAGTGACACTTCCCTTTGGAAATCAAACAAATGTGATGTGCTCTGAACTGTTCCTGTGTCATGAACTGATTATTCCACTTATGTGACAGCTACACTCCTACTGTCTGTTGTTCCTGCTGACGATGCGCAATCAAACAAAGGCGACACAAAAACCTCAAACAATTCAATCTGGCAACCTGATCTCGCTACTAACACTTTAGGTCCCTTCTCTGATCCCCGCTTCCTCCCCACCGTCACCACTCGTGATGAATATTTAACTTACCCGGTGTGTACGGGTCTGTGTGCATGTATATGTGTGTGTGCTCAGAGGTGAAGGAACATATCTACGCTGATTGTTGCGAAAGGGACCGTCTGAATAATTCAGCAGGGGGCCCTCTAAATGTGGCGCTCGGCTTTGCGAGCCTGCTTGCTTTTCCGCCCGGGCTCTTAACCAGTCAGCTTGACTCAGGCACACTGGGGACGCACGTGTCAGAGCTGTTCACAGCGCGGCTCCCAGAGGTCAAGGTTCAAGCTGACAGGCCCGCGCTACAGTGGCCAATCAGGCGTGAGGCCGTCTTGCTATTCTTCACTTCCTACTGTCCCTCTGAGTTTGCAAGGGGACGGTGTCGCTCGAGCTGGGGGGGCAGCGCTAATGTGGCGAGTAGCGCGATGAAAGTTTGATGCACAATGTGTTTTATATTTTGTTCTCTGCTGTTTGAGAAGTGACAACAACAGAGTGGAGGATGGGTGTTTTTTTCACATTAAAAGGAATCATAAATAATCCTATTATGCTTCTGTTTCCTATTTGTACTTGATGCATGACTCGCTATATAGGCTTTTACTTAAAGTGCATGTCAACTCAGGTCTTGTACGTTATTGTCTGCCTGATAATAGTACAAAGCATGTCACTAAATATCTGTCTACTGTTGTAAGACCAGCACAGTCCATAGAAACACTGGACTGTGAATTCTTTACATTTTCCCAATTTACATTATTTTCACAGCTGCAATTTCTCTGTAATGATAACTGTAATGCTAAAAAATCCTCTGATATCAGTTTTCAGATCTCGAAATACATCTGGAAAGGTGCACACATCTAAAATCCTGACTTAATCTGAGGAGTTATTTGATAAGAGGGTCAAAAATAATACTGATATTCTTGATGGTTATGGGTAAAAAAAAAACCATCTTCCCACTTAGTTCGCATCCAGACTTACTTCTTGATGTGCGCCAGGGCTATGTTGTTGATGAACAGCATGCTGGACACGTTAAGGGGTGTACTGAGACCCTTCATCAGTTTCTCCACATCCTGGATGCCCGTCACGTCGCCTTTCCTGCCCAGAGCCTGCACCAGTCTGGTAACAGCCAGCTGGGATGGCACATGGTCCGCCTGCAGCAGGGACTTTAGCGTCTGAACAGCATCTGGAAAAAAGTGCAAGAGGTCAATGTATGTAATTGACATACAAACAGTATTGGTGACCATTCTATAAAAAGAGTGTGTGTTTTCTTACCTGTCACCTGGTCTCTCTTGCTCTGTGTGATGATGAGCAGGTTGGTGGCGGTATCACTCATTTGGAAACCGGGAATATGAGACACAGCACTACAGCAGACAGAGGGAGAGAGTTTTTTCCATTCATTCTGAACTTTTTTTGTTTTCTGTCAAGTACTTGAAGTAGGACTCTACCCACACATCACAGAAAAACACAGCATGGCATAATAACTAGAGAAAATGGGATGCATTTTCTCCTCATTATGTAATAATGGCCACATTGGGATACACACCTTTAATGTAGGACGTTTGACATTTTGTAATAAATTTTTACATATTGTGATATTTTTCTTACTAAAAATTATTGAAGTTGCACTTTTTATGATACAAGTGTAAAAATACAGTGTGTTATGTAATAACTAACTGCAGTAAATACCTTCGACTTTTCTATTAAAGAATTTAGCTAAATAAAAACTCCACAATATTATATTAAATCTGCATCCCTGATCTGTTTGTCTAAAATAGCCATATAAAAGCAGCAACAAGATTATCTATTAAATAATCATATTTATTTTAGAAATATAGGTATTTCATGTCAAAAGCCTGGAAAAACAAATTCTCCTTTCTTTTCTGGCAGATATTACCAAAAAGATTCAGCTTTTCAAAAAGTAATTGCTGCTAATGCTACTAAAAGTGCAACGTCTATTCTTTGTAATCGTCACAGCAATATGTAGAAACTCCTAAAATGCTTGGAAATGTATGATATGTAGTGTTCAGGCTGCTTATTGTGACAAAATGTGTGTGATTATGTGACAAAGGGAAAATGTATTGTATTTTGGCATGTTATTACATAATGCATTTTTACATAATATAATGTTTCGATGACAATGTGGTTTGTTAGGGCTAGACTAATTGTCTGGACTTCACAGAATTAAAACACAACATGTTCCACAATAAATAAATGGATACTTTTAGCAAAGACCGGATCAAAACCATGTGACCTAATACCAGCAGTGAATGGCACATATTAGATCAGAAATGTCTAAACATTAGAGCCGATACTGAACTGCACCATTAAACTCAAATCTTCATAAATCTGAAAGCTGAGATAATGCGTCTGTGGCGTGAGTGACTAAACTGCCATTGCACTACATCACTTTTAGAAAAAAAAAACAAAACAAAAACACTCCTCTCAGACAAGGTGGATAAACACACGAACTGAGAGAGAGAACACAGACAAAACAATGGAACAAATCTGATTGATGGTGAGTCTGAGCCTCTTGTAAAGCGCCTGCTCTGACCCTGAAAATAATACAGACATGAAAAAGTTAATTGAAATCACCATATATGTGACTGCTCTTCCTGCTGAGCCCCTGCATGTGTGTATTTGGATATGTGTGAGAGGTATTATCAGGGAGGGCGACGCCGGGACAGGCTGAACGCTGCAGTTTTGCGGCCTGCGGGAACTGCTCATCACTTCTTCCACCCGACGTTCCCTCCCTCGCTCCGTCTGCCGTCTATTTGCTGTCCTTTTCAGCCTTCCTCCTTTTCATTTCTTTGCCACTAAAACCTCAATCAAGCCTGCCTCTCGTCCTTTTCTATTTATTATTATAGCCCTGCAACCAGATTAATCCTTCCGCTCAATTGAGCATCAGGCCGGCAATCCTTATCACCACGGCGACACCAGGCCAAGCGGCATCGAGGAGCTGCTGTGACAGGGTCAAGGCAGAGATTGGAGCAGTAACAGGGTCGCCGGAGGATTGCCGTGGAGACCGAGCAGTGGGGGTGTGGGGTCAGAATTATTCTTATCGGGTGAAAGAAAATCTCTAGAGGCTGTCTCACTCACCTTTGCTCAACACACACACTCTGCAGCTCTCTGTCGTTTCCTCCTTCTAGGGTTATTGTGCTTTAGCCAATGAATCCATCATCCACCTCTTCCTCTCTCATCATCACTCTCTCACAATCCCTTAATCTCACCATAAGCGCCCCGCTGCTCAATTCTGTTCAGATTACCCCAAAAACAAACATACACCCTCCCTCATGTGCAGAATTAATGCCTATAGCGTCTTCATTAACCTCGTACATGATTAAATCTACCCCTCCTCCCCTCGTCCACACTCTTTTCCCATTTAGATCTTTTTATCTTCTTCCACTCGTCCACATTTCCATCTTTCGCCGACTCCTCTCAGCTCATTTCACTTCTCATTTAGAGTGCAGATAAACTAAGCTTTTATCCAGGCAGGGATGCCATAAACCAATTCAAACAGAAACTGGAGATGGGTTATCGCTTGCGTTGCATTGCTCTTGTTGAAACACGGCGTCTAAAATTGATACGATTATTTCGCATAACGTAAGAGGGTGAGCCGTGTAGAGACAAAAACAGGCAAAGGACTGATAGTGTAATAGATGGTTTTACATGTTTTCCCCCTTCCTTACAAATTAGTAACTGCATCTTTTCTCTCAGCGCATCATATCATTACATCATTAGGTTCTCATCTTTGTTCTCTAAGCGTCAGTGTTTTCACAGCACAAAGAAAGTGATGCACAGACGGGGACAAAAGGAGATAAAGAAAAAGGAAAAGGAGGAGATTACCTAAAAAGACAAACAGAGCAGAGAAGATCAGCGCTGCACTAAGCTCAGATTTTTAATACCACTGACTTTCCGTCCATTTGTCTCCAGGCTGCAGCCCTGATATGGCCTCGCAACACAACAGCATACGATACATTACTAATTGGAAGAAGATTGATGTTTTTGCACGGAGTCAACCGCGTCTCAGAAAAAGCAAAATTAATCTGCACATGTGAGGATGTGTGAGAGTGTGTGTCTTGGGGCTTAGTAAGAATCAGTGTTCACATCCAACTGGGCGTAGTGTGTTAGTACACAATCAGTGTATAATCCTCGTGTCTTTGAGGAGATGCAGTTTTAGCCTGAGGTGACCCGCTGCCACACACTGAGAGGACAGGGAAAGTGACAAGGCCTTAACTACACTACATGTTGCATTTGTCTGTTTGTAATGTTCACTATCAAGACTTCTTATGACTTCTGCCCTAAGGGTGAGACTTTTAACACATCTGAATAGATTAACTGCTCTGATTCACAATACCACAGAATAAAATGTACAAAAATGGATTGTTCAATATTTTGTGACGTATACTCACACTATGCTACAATAACTAAGATAACATAAGCTAACATAAAGTCAAATGCTAATTTATCAGATGAGTCAACGTGTTTAATAGGATACTAGTGTTGCTTAAACTATTTCAATAAATTAACTCTGCTGCCGGTTCACGATGTTGCAAAACTACATGCAAACACAAAAAAATCTATTAAGACCAAAATATAACTGTTATGAGGTGACAATGACTGATTTACACATGTCAGTTTCTCCAGATTCACAGGTGAACAAATAAAAGAGGTCGAATAAAATTAAGTATTTGAGTAAATTGTGAACATTGTTGAAATCATTTAATATAATGTTCACAAGTAAAACAAAACACATAGCCTGAGTCTTTGTCTCTTTCCTTTAAGTTTCATAGAATATTGATAGTTACAGAATAAAACACTCACATGTCTTTGATTGCCATAGCATCTTCCATCGACCCCTCAGCCAACAGAGCACGGATCAGGTGGTCATAGGAGGCGGGGCCAAACGCCAGACCCTTTTCATCAGCTCCCTTCACCATCTCATAGGCCTCTACAGAGACATCAAAGATGGCAAGAACAAAACAAATGCAAAATGTGACTTGATGCATATTTTTTCTTTTTGTGTAGCTGACGATATTATTTACATAAAATAGGGATGGGAGGTCCAGATTCATGTAACAGTGTTTTAGTTCAAGATAAAACTGCTTAGGCTAGAAAAGTGCGTTTATAAAACAAAATAGGCTAAAACCAAGATGCACTGGCTATAACTTTTACATCCCATTTATTACTAAGAAATCCAGCTAAAAATATGTGGCAATATCTTCTCTAATAACCTCATATCTCCCCATCTGTCTGTCAGCAACTCTATAAACAAAGCTTTAAACTGCTACTGAAACTAAGGTGAATGTAGACAAAAAGGGATGGACTGGTTTAAGTATTGGTTTATTAGTTTTATGTTCTATAGTCCCAAGATTTTTTGGTGATAAAGGACTTGACAAAAGGGTCTGTTAGTTTTGGAAATCACAGACACTGAAAAACTGAGATGTGGTTCAAAGAAATATGATGTTAAAATGGCACTTGGTTCTGTTCACTAGTTTGTAAATTTGTTTACTTTAGAAGAACCAAAAAAAAAACTGTGTACGATATTCAACTGCATAGCATCACAGTCTTCTGTAATGCATTACGTTGCGCTGAAACACACTGCATAACAATGAGGTGAGTCTGATGAGGACATTGGTTACTGCTTCACATACATCTGGTAGGAAATCATTGGTAGTGGTATTTAAGTTGAACTTAACCCGACCTCAGATAGTTCGAGTGTGGTGTTGTATGAGACAAAAATACCACGACCTCCAGCTGCTTACCTTTGGCTTTGCCCCTTTTGCACAGAGCCAGAAGACGGACGTGGTAATCTGGACTGTTTTCAGAGGTTGCGGGGGTTGGTGCTGACTTCACCTGCTGTGGGGTTGCAGCTTGTTCATACCATGACTGTAAAGAACACATGCAGAGGGGAAACACAGATGAAACCCAAATTGGAAGTTTCTATCAAAACACAGCCAGTGTTCATGACTTTTACAAGCCTCCACACATGTTCAGACGTGTTCAGGCAAGGAGCTGGTGTGTGTGTTTGTGTATGACAGTGCAATAATGCCGAGCATGCAGGCCAGGGTCTCTTAATGCGCAGTCACCCATGTAGCAGTGAGGGGAGGGGGTTAAGCTGTATTGGCTGGGGGCAAATTAGGTCTGGCACCCCAGGGGCAGGGGAAAAGTGTGTGTGTTAGAGAGTATGTGCGTCTCAGAGCAGGGGTGTCAAGTCGAGAGCCCCAAGGGTCACCAAGTTCAACGCTTGAGGCAACAGCAATCACCTCTTGTCTCGTCATGCTTCAGGCTACCCGAGTACGAGTGTAAAGCAAAGCCGAGTGCGAAAAGCAGTTGAATAACAGTAAAACAGGATTTTATTTAAAGTAAACCCCCACTCTCTCTGTAATGCATTCACTTTTCTATAAATTTCTTCCTATTTTACCCACTTGGTTTACTTTACGGTCAACACAGAGTTAAGCGTGCACACACACAAACTATGAGTCCAGGGGTGCCCATATGGTGGCATTTAGCTGCTGGCTAAATTAGTCTAGCATTACAGATTTACAGACAGATCAAGCTGTAATTCCTTTCATCAGGCAGCCCGTCTGATTGACCACACTTCAGATCAGACCTTCAATCCTGTTTCCTCTGCATGTAATGAACAGAGGCTTAAGGGAGGGGATGAAGGGGGGCACATAGAGATGCTGATAAAGATGATTCTTGGGGTTGCGTTCTGTGGTCAGAGGTTGGGGTCAGTATTCATTAAGCAAAGACCAAGGAAAAAAAAAAAAATCAACGGTAGGTTTACCAGTATTAAAATAACTGAATGATGTTGCAGCATTAAAAGACTGTCTGAAGTATCATCTTATATCTGCATAGAGTGATCATCAATGCTGCCATGATATCAGGAGGAAGCAGGACTGAATGGTGACATGTTCTGATCATTTTCATCACCGATCACAAATCAGTGTGTCTGCAAAATACCATGTTTTGTTAAAACTAATATTTCCAAATAAGCAGGGTTATTTGTTTTAATTTCATTGTACTTGCTATAATGACAATACAGATATTCTATTATATTAGAGTTAATGCAAAGTCAGACAAACACTAAATCTCACAGTAGATAGAATGCATTTACTCAAATGAAAACGAATAACAACTATGAATAACAACACAATATGATACAATTTCATGTGAAATGAGCTTAGTTTTCATTTTCCCCTGAAAGAAAATGGTTCCTAAGAATTAAATGGTTTATTATGAATTAAATGAAGAATGGCTTTGTAACTCGTATCATCCACTTTTGTTCTACCTTTTTAAAGCTGATGTACAAATAAAGGCTTTCCTAAAAATACTGTACTTAAAAAAAACAATACTAATAGTAAAACTAAATAAAGTAAATTATAAACCGAAATAACTAATGAAAACTGGGACGCAATTAAAGCCAGTGTGAACAATCTAAACAAAACCAACTAATGATCATTTCAAAACAATAACTCTCCAAATAGGAAGATTTCAACTCATAAAGATTCTCATCAGATGACAGCAGACAATTATTTGAAAATACAGTTAAACAGATTAGTTTACACTACATTTCACCCTAAGGTTTAAGGTATGAAACGTATGACACCTTCCTCTGTGATGTGTGTTTAAACATTAGTGATGCATGACTGTGTGTTTGACCTGGGGCATTTTTAAGACACTCCTCCTGGCCTCTTTCACTTTCTTATCCGCCCTCCTCCTGGCAGTTATTCCTCTGAATAATGGATAATCCTAATGAGTGTTGAAGAGATGTTCATATTGTCTAGTGGCAGGTTTACCTCAGGCACCTCAAAGGGCACCTCCTGGCCATTATTCTTCAGGATATCTGCCAACATTCGCAAGGTCTTCTCTCTGGGAATGACGTTCTCCTCCTGCATCTTCGTCCACAATGCATCCGCTTTCTGCCAGTTGTTGGTCTCCTCTATCAAAGGAAAAACAGGATTCTTATGTAATGTGTTGTGGAAAAAATGTGGTGGTCCATAATGGTTGTAGCCCACCACTCAGCAGCAGCAGCAGGTAATATCTGACAAAGCGCTTCATGCTGAGAGGGGGCAATCAAAGCACTAATCTGATCAACGGACTGACCCTCAACTATGCTGTAATTTAGGAAACACACCAACTAGTGACGTGTGCATGCGTTACAGTGTGTATGTGTGGGGCTAATGGGTTGACAATCAGCTTTAACACTTCAATCAAAACTGGTGTCTGCTCTGTCTTCTACCTCACACACACACACGCACACGCACACGCACACGCGCGCTCGCACACACACAGGGTCAAGAATGTTGTACATTTACAATCACAGTGGAAGGTTGTGACAGCAGAGGAGACTCAGATTAGACGGAAGGTCATGAAGTTAATATATTTTAGATGTAAAAATCTTGTCTACGCAGAATACATAAACATTACATGATCCACTCATTAGGACATAGTGTTCTCTTCAGTCTTCAAACTTTCTTCTTAGAGCTGCATAACTAATCAAATCACAGTTGTACAAAAGAGGATTCAGGCCACTCTGAAAACTCACAATATTACCAGATCAAAGTCATACATTTTGGTGATAAAAGTCAGAACATGACAAGAAATAGAAAAGCACTCGGAGAGTGCAAACCTCCGCCAAGGCAGATCAGATCATACATGGAAAAAAATAAGCATCAAGTTTTACTATAAAAGTAACTTACTGCATAACCGGAGCATGTAACTGTACATCTCATCTCTGTCGCACTCAAACAGCTTGGCCGTCATGTCCACCATGTGCTCCAAGGCCTCCATCTGTTTTCACAAATACAAGAATTTTCATTCATTTCCCTCCTTTCATCCCAGGTTTGATCAGTTAGGCTGGTGTGTGTGTATGTATTACCTGGTTGAGGGTGATGCATTTCTCTGCATACCAGTGCAGGCGTCCAGGCCTTGCCCTCAGCCCAGGGGTCTGCACAGATAAAAACACAAGGAATTTTAGCATTAATACATGAAACTAAACTATTCCAAGGTACAAATGTTTTCAGTGCACGTGGAACTGCTTTGCTGAATGGTCTTCCAACCCAGTGCAAGGCTTAAGAAAATAACACGACCTAAGCTGCTGTATACAACCACAACATTACATCAATATGGACATCAATAAAGTATATATTAAATATTTAGCACATGCAATATGCAATAACTGATTCTGCCAAAGGAACTTCTAGAATACAGCCATTAGTTGATGTCTATGGATTTAATTCCTACATATAAATCAACTGATCGTTGTTTTTTTTTTTTTTTTTTACCGTCACTGGAACTGAGCCACTAAAAAACAGATGTGAACATAGGCAGAAAATAGAGTTTCTAAATCCCAGAACCTGACATATGTTACATTCAGCACATTTTCATCACCCTAACAGACGTGTTATTAAATGACATAATGGGAAAGGTAGAAAAATCCAGCATGCATGATTAGTTTTGAAGAAGCTATCATTTTATTTTACTCTTTTTCTAGCAGAATATTTCCATTAGCTCTGATGATGTAACTGTGGTTAAGATGTGGACTTTCTCGGTGCTGGGATGGTCAATTCACGGGAGAAAATTGTGCTAAAGACAAGTGAACTCTATACAGACACTCAAACACTTGAGTTAAAACATAAAACATGTATGAGTGTACAAACTCCACTCCAACACCTGTGAATGGTATTACATTTTTGGGAAATCTGCAGCACTTTTAGGACACCAGTGATACGCTCATAGATCCACTGAGTGTGGGCTCTGATGTCAAATGAAGGCTGACATAGATTGGTGTGTGGGCTGGTGTAGCAAAGATTTAGTTTGATAGTGGACTGACTAGATGATTATTATCATGGAAAAACAGTGATCAGGATTTCATCTGTCTCTTGGGGCTTTGATACAATCTGAATAAGACTAGGATTGAGAAATCTCACATCCCTCTCTGTCTGTTAATCTGACTGAGGGGGGAAAAAAAAAGAGAGCGATCTGCCAGGAAGTTAATCTGAACGGGGATCAAAAGCGCTCAATCCCCGTTGGCCTCTTTGATGGGAGCCCATCATACTTTAAGAGGAAGGGGGAGTCAAGAAAAGACCTGCCACATCTTTTTCTTTGACAATCCCTCGCCATCCGCCATCCTCCTTCAATCCTCACTCCTCTCAATCCCTCGCTCTCCCTCCAAATCTCAGCAGCTTCTTCTCGTCTTTTCCGCCTGCCTCTCCACCCATCCCTCTATCTGTCCCAGGCAAAGGCATTATGTTATTACCCAACCAGCCAAAGGGACAAATTAAAATGTGTTGCACTCACTCTCGCTCAGTCTGTCTAATCTTCTTAGAGACTAAGGCCCAGTGCAAGTGCTCCATCTTTTGCCTCTGATTCTATTTACTTGGTAAAGTCTTGCAGGCTCAAAGCAGCGAGTCTCAAACACACACGCACGTACATCTATCAATTCAATGCAAATCTCCCTAATCTGAGGAAAAAACACAATAGAAACACGAAGGCACATTAATGTACACGTGCGCCTGTGGATAAGAGACACAGTACAAACAAATATAAGCACACTCTCGCTTTCACAAAGAGATAATGGAAAAAGGACAACCAGGTCAGATGATCTGCTCTCAGTGTATTACAGTACATTGTTTCGACTAACAGTCTTGTGTGGCCTTACAGGTCCATACTTGCGTATATACAAAATGGAAAAGATAAAAAAAGACCCCTTCTCACCTCCACTTAACAAACCCTCTCCATCTCAATTCCTAATGTTCTAATTCCACTAATCACCTGGCCACTTTAGCATACACACACACACACCCCTGCAACCCCTCTCCCTAACAGCAAAACACATAATGGCTCACCACTCTATAGCAATACTACCTAACCTTGACCATCGTACACACACACGCTGCAATAATAGGCCCGGCCACCTGACAATCCTCTACCTAACCATGACCATTTAGCACAAAATTGGCCACCTTTCTCTATCATTACATTTAATTAGCTGTGATTAATCAGCTGCCAATTATACCAAACACAGCCTAAAGAGAGACACCACTCTGGACTACCACTTGACGCCCTCACAGAAAAAGTATTTGTGTGTGTGTGTGTGGGCATATTTGAGTGATAGAAAGGTCTATCTATTGTAGCTATATCGAGCAAGTATAGTAAGTTCAGAAGAAGTTTAACTGTGACACTATGTCATTTAAGTAGTTTCAAATCCATGCAGATAAACTATTTCAAACTGTGGTGAGAGACCCCCAACCGCAAAGGGGATGCAAACACCATGTAGTAGTGGTGGTGGTAACAGTAGTAATAGTAGTAGTAGTAATTTATTTGGTCGTTAATTACTTTAAACAACAAACAAGAACAACATATCCATTGTTCCATATACAATGTGACCGAAAGGGTTTAGGCTGAAGTAGACTTATTTTGCCTAACCCTATTTACATGTCTTGTATATAGGAATATTATTAGACAGTTAAGTCATCTTTTGTGGCCTTAAATGGACAGACCTGCCCTGTGTTTTCTAGTGCTGGTGTTGTTTATTGCTCAGCAAAAAACTGAGAAGTGACGTACTGTATGTTTTATTTAATCAACAGGTGTAAAGGTTTCCTAAGAAATCCATCATACCTTAAAACTAAAAGCCAAAAAAAAGAGTAAGCAGCTGAATTTTTTTTCTGTCCATCTTCCTTTGAGACCAAGAACAGCATGTAGGTCTGCATCCCTTTTAGAAAGCCTTACCAATCTCACACACTGCTGCCATAAGTAGGATAACAGTCACACAATCTAGCAGGAATGGAATGAGAGGCACACAATAACATGTTGTAATATTTAAGAGGGTTTGGCAATGCTCAAGAGGGACAAATCCCTCTTTTAGTGGATGCCAGGACATGAGGAGATGGAGAGTGAGGGAGTTGAAGTATTTTTTCCCTCAGTTTTGTTATCATCCTGATCAGACAACATAATGGCCTTGTTTCCTTTGCCCTGATGTCTGGCTCATCCCTCTATCCGTTTATTCATCAATCTCTCCGTCCTGCTATCCAGTCTCTGCTGGTCAGTGTCATCAACGGTAAAATCACTTCTTATCTGCCCGACTTGCCTCTCTTTTTCCTCGCACTAATCTGCAGGGTTTATATGAGGACTTAAGATGACAAAGATACAAATGTTCAGAAAATATTCAGGTCAGATGAGCTATAATAACAGAGTGTGTGTCACAGGGATGAAGAGCGAACAGCAAGTTCTTCAGTTATCATCCTTGTTTGGGCTTAAATACCATTTCTAACAGATGCAATAGCCTTCACAGTCACAAATTCTCTTGATCTGAGTGGTTTGATGTGAAACAAGGATAGGAATAGTGATGTAAACAAGACGGGGACCTTTCTGTATTGAGTTGACATGTGGGTTCTCTCCGGGTACCCCAGCTTCCTTCCACCATTCAAAGACATGCACCAATAGGTTAATTTAAATTGCTCATAGGTATGAATGTGAGAGTGACTGGTTGTCCGTCTACAGCCCTGCAATGAATTGGCAACAAATCCTGGGTGTACCCCGCCTTCGCCCATAGGTAGCTGGCATAGGCTCCAGCACCCCCGCAACCCTCTCGAGGACAATGCAGTTCAGAAGATAAATGAATGAATGTAGACAAGACCAACTAAACTGAAACAAAGTAGACTAGACCACGCTGACACACAAGAACATTTTGGCAGTTTTTTTTCAATGTGACTGATATTAAGTAATATGGCAACAATAAAAAAAAGTTGTAGGAGCTGAAATCGGTTGGAAAAAAACACAACCTACCAGATTTGAAAATATGCACCTGCAGCTCTCCTCCCAGTTCAAATCAAAAGACTATAAAACATAGATGACCTGAATGCCATCGAAAATTGAAATGCCTTCATATTAACACACAGATTAGACCAGTTGAGGTCACATCTGACAGAATTTGATCAGCAAATCCTAATTACAATTTGTCAATCGCATATTTAACCTCCTACCTGGCAGAGCGGTGTCCTGTTAGACCATTTGAATCACAATGTGCTAAAAAGTAATGTGATGCTACACAGTTACTTAGCACTGCAGCTTTAAACTTCAACAGAAAGGGGAAATATCTAACACCCAGTCTGGGAAACACTGAGTGAATGAGTCACATAAACGTAGAAACATTAGCATTAGACTGGTTAAACCGTTGCATAGGCCTATGACTGTGTATTCATTCTTACAAGTCCAGTTGTATTTAAAGAACAGAGTATATACATACAGTATAAACCTCTGTTATTGGGAGTTTATTTTGTATAATCCTTCTTTGCCACATTTGTTGTCTTATCTCTGCATGTAATTATTATTCATTTACTCTCTTCTGAGTATGTTTTTATGTGTCTGTATTTATGCATGTGTGTTTATCCACTAAAAGAAAAAATAAAAATCAATAAAGAAAGTCATAAAAACAAATAAATAACATCCTGTGTCCTTTTATTTTGATTCTGAGACAAGAGTGAGACCTTCAGAATGTTGTTTGGACACCAGGACATATCTGAAGTACTGCAATGCTATTTATGACAAAACATTTATACAGCAAAATGTCATGCTTTCTTCTTATTATTATTACTACTATTATTAACATAGTGCAGATGCTCTGGATGACTTTTGCTGCCAGTTTGACTTGTCATAGTCTCTACAGCTTGGAAAGTTGGCATATGTGGACTAGAAAGTTGCAGTCCATGTGTAATGAAGGTTATTTTGACAATATATTCACTTAATTTCAATACCACAATGAATCATAACCCATCTATCTGAATATGTATCACCAGATTCTTGCCAATACACAGGCCTTGTAAGAAGGTATTCTAGCTTGACTGCAACTAGCAAGTCACTGTATGTGAAGTATACAGAGCCACTGATGGTGTGAAAAGATTGTATTTTCTTCATGTTTCCATAAGATCAGTATTTCAGGATGTTGTGGGCTGTGTGTTTACCTCAATAATCTTGCGAGCCTCACGGTAGCGGCCCGTCTGCAAAAAGGCAAAGAACAGATCATACAGCATGGTCATCTCTCCACGCTCCTGACTCACAACGTCCATAGCTAAAGAGGGAGAGAGAGAAAAAAGAAAGAGACAGAAAGGGAAATAGAGCAAAAGAGAGGTCACAAAATAATGCATGCAAGGTGAACAAACATAACACACACTTCATCCCTCCCCCTGATTCCCTTCTTTGGCACAATGTCCCAAACACAAAGCAGCTATATCAACTCTGCTCTCAAACAAGCACAAGTCCCGAACGGAAGCCTAAGCTCTGCCGGTAAACTTGCTAAAGCGCTCAGCTCAGCGTTACACACTATCTCTGGACTGCAGCTTTGAGACAGGTGCCGCAGTAGCACATACACACTAAATGCAAACTTCCAGTCATCCAAATGGACCTGCATAATCAGGGAAGAGGCAAATTTACTCTGTCCTACTTTAGACTTCAGCAGGATCCAAATAGATGAAATAATAAATCTCCACATAATGAACTGATTCTACTTTAAAGTTTTGATGGCGAGTTGGCAGATTAACTTTTACTCTTCCACGCTCCAGGTTCCTGTAGTCTCCCTCATAATAGAAACATCAAGGTTAAAAGCAGGTTAAAAGTACGGTCTCCTCTGGTTTTAGAAGAGTTCAGCAGCTGCCAGAACCTGCACATAAGTCGACTTTTCATGTCTCTGTTGATGCTTGAACTCAAATCAAAGTCAAAGATGTGAGTCAAATTCCTCTGACCTGCTTTTAGTGTGCTCTAGTCCATTGAAGGAGAGTCTGCCGGGAGTGTGGATGTTTGATGATTTCATTTCTGCTTTCATTTCAGTAGCTCCATTTTTTTTAAACCATCCATAAACTGCAACAACATGGGTGCAAAAGGGGGTACGGCATGTTGCCAGAGGCTGCAGCACTCAGCGTGTGCTCACAATACCATCAGGTCAAGTGTCTCAAGATTTCTGTTGTATGCCATCCCTCGTTCCCACTGTAAAGGGGAGTGGGATACAGAATAATATGTTATTTCAAGATCCACTGGTTGGCACTGGTTTAGATGTTGGCCTTTGTCAAGCAGTTGTAGTAAAAGTCACTTTCTTTTTTGCAAGTCCATGACCTTGGGGAGGGGGGGTCATAGAAGAGGATGCGACTACAGGGCGGATGTGGGAGTGGGTGAAAAGGACAGAAGGTGGAGAGGTGCTCAACTGCATGGATTCAACCTCGATGCACTCCAGAGCCACTTGCCACTATGGCACGTTGAACTTCACCTTTTTTTTAACCACACTGCTGTCAAGATTACACAGAAACTGTTCAAAATGTAATCGGCTGACGTGCTTCAGCGTGACTCTGGTGTGAACCTCTGGAACTCTTTGGCCCTCTTATGCCCTCTTAGAATGGCTGGTGCTTGTTACGTTCCCGTTTAATGCAAACACTGCAGCAGCACTTTACACTCTCTTTTCCCATTCTCTCCATCAAATAACAAAGGTCAGAAGTATCAAGTATGGTTCAATAAAGAGCTGTGGAAATTCTGGTCATGGGATTATTTTCTGTGCAAAATTCATTAATTTATGTCACTGTAGACAAATGAACGATGGTCAATCAATTGTATGACCACTGCAATGACTTGAAAAAATTTTGGGTGGCTATTATTTTTTATTCAAAGTAACAAACGCTGAAGTTTCATAGCTTCATAAAAGAAATTACTTGTTTTAAACACTAAAGCTGAATACCTTTGTGTTTTCCTGGAGATAAACTACAAGTATTTGTAACATCTCAACAGTTTATATTCAGTATACAGGGTTATTCAAAAAGAATGAACTGATTTCATTACGCAATATTTTAATAAGGAAAAGCAACAGACAATTCCAGCCAAGTCATAAGTATTGTACTCACAATCAACTTTTATTCCCTGTCTTACAAGAGTTCAATGTGGCCACCACTGGCAGCACGGACAACATCAATGCGATAAGCGAATTCCTCCCAGACGCGTATCAGCATGTCAATATCCACTAAGTTGATTGCTTTTGTTATTCAAGTTAGCCATTCAACACTTTGAAAACTCCTTTTTCAAATGGTCACTGACTGATTCCATGACGATGCTTGAGAACTGAAGCAATATGTCATGAAATCGGTTCATTCTGTTTGACTAATCCTGTGTGTGTGTGTATGTATATATATATATATATATAT
>JAPQRP010000009.1:18240515-18251154 GCA_037367295.1 Apogon hyalosoma | reverse complement strand
TGAGCATGTGGGACTGTGTGTGTGTGTGTGTGTGTGTGTGTGTGCGTGTGTGTGTGCGTGTGTGTGTGTGTGTGTGTGTGCGTGTGTAAGTGCTAAAGCATTTGACTGAAGGGCAATTAAAGGATAGTGTGTGTATGTGTATGTGCCAATGTGTTTAAACGATACATAGTGTGAGGCCACACTACTGTGCGACTGTGTATTGACATTGTAATTATCAGTGAATAATGCAAGGCTGTATGTGTATGCATGGATGCATGTGTGTTACAATGTGTGGATCCAGTTTATTCGCTTGGGGAGACTTGCTATTGGCATCCTAATTAGACTGAATGATATACTCTCCCTGCTAGAACCAATGCCGAGCTGTGCATAGCCGCAGTTGTGCACCGACCACCATGTTGGGTTTACTCCTCCAAGGCTGTTGCTAAGTAACTGATACTGTAGGGATTATATGCTTACTACAGATTATCTAATCTTTCTGCTGCCTTTAGAGACACTTAAAATGGCTACAAACCATCTTCTTCTTAGAGAAGAAGGCTTCATTCTCTTGCCAAGTGTTGGATAAGGGAAAAAAATACCATTCTCACTGATGTGAATATATGCTACAGTCATGCCCTACAGTCAACTATAAAAGAAAATCAACTCATCTCCTAGGCTTTGAATGAATAGCCAGGGGTAGCAAAGTTATTAGTTTTAAAATTTTCATTACTTTTTATGAAGTCTTTCAATTTTTTTGGTTTCATTCAGTCTTATGCATTCACATGTAGTCTTTGATTTGTTAAAGATTACAATTGGATTTCAAGTGAAAGTTACTAACTTTTTCCAGCAATTCCATTTACTTCAAATCTGCTGCATTGATCATTGGAGATTTTATTTGTTCAAATCAATGAAAAAGTATTTTTGCTGATTTTTTTTTTCAACTATCCTCACCTTCCTAACTACCTATCAGCTAACTAGCTAGTTAACATTTCATAAGCGATGTATGGAAGACCGTGTCCTCCTGTAAAGCAAATATGTCATAAGTAATGGGAAATGCTCCAAACAAACATCTATTTGTTCTTTGATTTTGACATAAACAATAAAAGAGATACAAAAATGCTTGTCTTTTTTCTTATTCAAAATCAAACATAAAAATAAAACTCACCAAACTGATACACTTGGCTTACAGTGATACACATGATCGAAGCACAAGTTAAGAAGCCAGAGTACCGATTATGGTTTCATCAGCAGTCAAATGGGCAAGACTGGAATCTCTCATCTTTAGTCAAAAATACCTTTAGATTAGCTAACTTCATTCCTGTGTTAACAACTGTCTCACTTTTTTTCCCCTCAAAAATCCATACACTTCTGGCTTTTTAATGTCTCTTTTCTGCTGCTCTACAGCAACACGCCTGTACAATGCTATACTGTTAGCACAGAAATTGAATTTATGAATATTAACAAATGGATTACAGCCGATACCACAGACTCCAGTGTTTTCATGTAAACACCTAAGCATCTGTGAATCTAGATCTATGTATTGAATCTGTGTTAGGGTGGTTGTAATGTTAAGCACATGGCGATATAACAATCATAAACACCACTGGTTTGGAATGGAGATGAACAGATGCCTCCCTTGTGGAAGTTCAAAGATTTTTTGCGTTATTCCAGGAGGACACAGAGCAATAACCTCAGAGTTCCGGACAGGTTAGAGGGGTTGCAGGTATGAAGGCTTATCACATGTGATCAAAAAATGATCAGAACCAAAGGATAGGCTTTTTGTGGTCTTTTAAAAATAAAACTTCCATACTCTCACAAACAAAAATGAGTCTGAACTCAACTGCTCATGGCCTGAATATGGGATTGAACTCCAGTTTGTTCCTTTCAAACTGACTGAAAAGATGAGAGAGGGGATGATATAGTAAGATGTTAACATGTTGCTCAAGTCATGTAGTGGTATTTAACTATGCTATGAATGCGCTGAGTTCTACAAATTAAATAAAAATGGATTGCATTTATTTTCATTTTACTGCTGTTGCAATCACCAATAATTTACAGTACAGTGAAAAAAAAAGTGAAATTCTGTTCTATGCACCAGAATTTTGAAATTTTGTCATCATTGAAAACATGTGTCAGTATGTATCTATCATTTTCTCACTCCTGTTCCTTTCAGTGGTTTCCTGTCTTCTCACTCCCACTCCCACTCTCCTCTTTTCCTTTTCCCTTTTTTTCTTTCTTGCCCCTCGTTCATTTACAATAGAACTTGACAGGGAATCATTAGCTGCATAATGAAAAGCAGCAGACCAGTAATATATACCGTCACTGTCTATTACAACCTCCTTAGCCTAAAGACCCTGAATGTAAATGAGCCCATGATATGTTCCATTGAAGTCTGAGTGGTGGGTGTAAATGCCTCAGAAATGCATTTAAGAGACAACTCAGACAGTTACTGTTGCCTCTATTACATGCTGCAATTATATGCTGCAATCCTCATGTCTATTAGTGAGGAAATGGATGAATAATTATTTAACTGTTAGTATACTAATGAATGTATTTATATAGTTGTGGGTAGTATGTAAAGGAGGATGTTTTAAAAATTTGGAAACATCTGATGTCATAACACATTATTTAATATTATAATGCTCATTGGGCTTTCATTCAGTGTTAAAAGCAGCCTCTTAAAATTTTGTGCATATTTCATTCACCTTCATTAAAACCAATGTTCAGTGATGAATGCTAAATTGAGTCTGTCACTTCCTGTGAAAATGCCATGTCTGTGCATTTATAGTTCTGAAGCACACACCAAGTTGAAACCAAATCCTAAATGTTTCGACTACAAAATAGTACACCTATCACCAAATACATATATAGGGCCTATTACTGAAACAAAGTATTCGGTGAACCAGAATGAAATGGATTGCCTTTGCAAGGTGGCTGAGCTCTTCCTTAGAGACAGGATGAGGAACTTGATCATCTAGGAAGAACTCAGAGGACAGCCACTGTTCCTCCACATTGAGAGGAATGAACTGAGGTGGTTTGGACATCTGGTCAGGATGCCATCTGGATGTCTCCCTGGTGAGAATTTTTAAGCATGTCCAACTGGGAGGAGATCCTTGGCCAGACCTCAGACATGCTAGAGGGATTATCTCTCTCCTACAGACTGGAAACACCCCAGTGTGTATGTGTGTGTGTGTGTGTGTGTGTGTGTGGGTGTGGGTGCGTGTGCGTGTGTGTGTGTGTGTGTGTGTGTGTGTGTGTGTCTGTCTGTCTGTCTGTCTATCCATCAATTGGTGTATAGAGTAGTAGCAAAACACAATCCATTAAGAGCCATGCCTCATATTATGGTCAAAACAGTGTAATTTTATCATATCTCAGTGATTCATCAAACATTTATCCAGTAGTGTCATTGGCAGTAGGCTGGTCAGGAGGTGGTGAATATGCAAAACACCGGACTTGTGTCCACATCCTGAGTCTCTTAAGTGGGCAGACACTGGCCACAAAATGTACTTTGGTTTGCTTTAGAGACTCTAGATTGGTTTAATAAATGCATTGAAAGGAAACTGTGGTGTTTAATCTCGATAAGGTTGGCAATACCTTAACACAATCATAAAAACTTTAATAAAAATGTTTTTTAATAGAAGAATGTGTGAAGCTGTAGACAATCCAATTACTAGTCATTTGTTTAGAAAAACATAATGCATTTCTATTCCACACCTGGTAGAACTAGTTCTGTAGAGGTGCTAAATAAACCCATATTATGCTAATAAATCACTACAGTGGTATAGTAGCCAACTGCTTTCCAACAGTTTACCACCTCCCACCTTATTTGCAGTCCCACCTGCTGATGATATTTTTCTTACTAATTTTGGTCTGGTGGTCTAGAAAGTCTTATCTTCTCTGAAGCCAATTTCTTGCTAGAAATTAATAAGTTGCAGAAGATATTTGGGAGAAAATCATCAGCATACCAACCATGACAGAACCCACCCCAAAACTAGACATAGCACACAAGACTGAAAACTTTAAAGCAAAGGTGCAGAAGGCAGGGACTATGCTGAGGCATTATATTGAAGAGTTTCTCCCTAACACTTAAAGCTATGGTGCGGAACTTCTACATGTTCGTAAATGTCCGTTTCACCCAAGCCACTACTAGAGATGACACAATGCTGATTAAGCGGTTCCTCTAAAATCTTGTGGTATTTTTCAATATATATCATTTTTACTTTGCATGTCGATTGGTGACATTCCCACGCTGGCGCGCAGGAAATGAAACATTCTACCTCACAACAAGAAGGGAGGGGCAAGAGGCAGAGCACAGGTAGAAAGGGAAAGCAAGTTAAAAGACATGGCGGAGAAGCCAAAGAAGCGGTTGAGACACGGTTCAGAAGTGGATCCTACCACAAAGAAAAAGCCTGGATATTCAGCTGAAAGAGTATTAGCGAAGAAGGAAAGTGACCGACAGAGAAGGCAAACAAGGATTTGTACTGGCGTCACTTTTCCTCGGTGGAGAGCCCTGAAGGAAGAAACTGGGCTGAGGGCAGACACGGATGTTGCCTTCCTGCTGTTGGATCAGTAAGTGACTGGGTTTATAATTATATGAGTTGGATGTGTTGCTGTTCCATGTACTGGACCTAATACTTTATTATTTTCTTGGAAATGGTGCTATGAACATAATGTAATGTTAGCAGCCTGGTGTTAGCCACATTGTGTAGCAAGTGTTAGTCTGTGCACCATGGCGAGCAGTACATAGTGTGTAGTGCGAGCATGGAGAGCTGCACTCGTTCAGTTTGGTGTTGCGTTTTACCGTAATCCTGCTTACAAAAAATAGACAGATCACCAACAACATAACATCCGTTATCTACACCTGGGTACACGTCATATGGAAGCGCTGGCTTTATGGTTGTAATAATGCAGAATTCTGCTGGGGGGGCCACAAAAGTTCTGCACTATTCCTTTAAATGTGCAATTTACCATTTCAACAAATGTCAGCAGACTTTCATCAATACCTCTGATTCTATGTTTGATTTATTTAGTGTCCAAACCCTGAACACAAATGCACCAGTAATTCCAGACAGATGATGATAGAATACCAGAAGCTAGCTTGTTCAGTTGTGTTCACAGGATCATTTGGAGAGTGTACAACTGGCGCTTGATTTGTGATCAGGGCTGTGAAAAGCTGGTGTGTGTGTGTTTGTGTTTTGGCTGCTGTTGATGACCCAGGAGTAAATTAGCCTGCTAATCTCACAGAAGCAGTGATTAACGATTGAACCTGGAAACTCTGTTTGTGCCAGAGACCCGACTTGGAGCAAAACAAACAGCAGCAGGGGAGCCTTGTTGCGTGTGAGCATGCAAGGATTTGTGTGTGTGTGTTGTGAGTGTCATGTGCAAAGGTCTACATCATCCTCTGCAGCATGAACAGTAGAGGTAATAAACAGTGTGTATGTGTGGGTTTGTGTGCAGTGCAGTGTCTGTGTGACTGTAGCATTGGGCCCCTAACAGCGCACCGTGTCGTTGTGGTAAATCCGGCAATTAGCGATCTGTACATAATTAACATGCTAATGAGCTGATCTACTTAAAAGCTGCACAACAAACACACACACACACACATGAACACTGAACAAAGTTGAAAGGTGAAACAGTAATAGTGACCTCACAGCTAGTGTTCCCTATTGGCAATTTGCATATGTGCATTATGGGAAGAAGCATTGGTGGCTGTCTCTAACGGGTACGCAGACACGCACAAACACACACTTATACCTCTGAGTACAGCAGTGGGCGTTTCAGGAGACCAGGGGTGGGGGCTCATGGGAGAGGTTGCAGCTGGTGAATACTCAAATAAACAAAGCCTGGCTGCCATACACAAACACACAAACATGCAATGATACACATAAATGAGCAACTTCCACATCCTCTCTCTGTCTGAATCGCTGACCCAGAATGTAACCCCGGCTATGATCACAGGGAGGGATGAGTGACTCATTGAGACACACATACATGCACACACTTGGCAACTGGATTTGGCAAGTGAAAAGACAAATCTGAAAACAAAGTGAGCTTGTTGGCTGGTTGTGGAGGAGCTTCTGCCATGGAAATAAACACACAAAAACATGAGTGTGTTTATGGATATTTGTAAACATCTGTGTTTTGGAATAAGGTTGTGCTGTTTGTACATGATCACTCTGCACTGCATGTGTGATACATACTAGGGCTGGAATGATGCATCAACATAATCGATTATGTTGATTGTGTAAATACACTGATTTGCTTAGAATGGACTGCACTGTTTACAATCATCCTCAATTATGCAGACTCCTACTATTGCGCAAAATCAACCTTTAACTTTATCCTCTGAAGCCTGGACTTGTTCATCAAAAGTGTGGGAATTCTTCAGAGACCTAATAAAATAGTGCTCTGACAGCTTTGTAAAGCTGACATGACCTACCACAGACTCAGATCATACACTTATGCTGGTATGGCCGTTCCACTTTAAAGTGCATTTGTAAGTTGTAAGTAGTTTCTTCACGAGAAAATGCACAACTAAAATGGTTCAAAGATACATGGGAGAAGTTATGGCTTAGTGTCTGTATGCTGATGCCCATTTGAGGTGCCTTCACCTGTCCAGGTAGGCTGTGATCAGGGGGGAGCAGAGGTTGGCGGAGGGCTTGGCCAGTCCAAGGGAGAAGATCGTGTCCTGGAGTCGTCGGATGGTGGCGGGACCACCCTTGGCTGCGAAGGAGCTGAGCGCATGGAACAGCATAGTGGTATGTGTGTCATTCAACACCACATCTTTCTCTTTCATCTCTTTCAGGATGTCCACTGCCTCTGTGATGAAGGAAGAGAAAAGATGTGTGTTAGTAGAAAAAGTGTTTTCATTGTTCCTACAGCAAGGCATGAGTGATGTAGAGTTTTAGCTTCTCAAACAAATAAAGTATAAGCTGTGAAAAACAGTGACTTGGAGGTAAAGAAAAAGATGCAAATGAAAAGAACAAAAGGAAAGGAGAAAGAGAAATAATGTAGGGAGATGAGGAAAGAGGTGGGCAGAGCTTGGCTGTGAGAAGAGTAGGGTGTGTGAATATGATAAAAGGCCCCTTTAGCTAATTCCATGTGGGGAAAACAAACCCATATTAAAACAGCATTTTGTGCCCAGCAGGGATGCAAATCCAACCCTGTATAATGCCAACTCTGCACTAATTGCTACTTGCGGTTTTCTAAACGAGACTACAATTACTGAACACCTACAATGGAGGCCGGCTTTTTGCCGTGGCCATGTGGAAAGCACTTGGGGGGCTAAATTATAGGTATGTGGCGACAAGGGGCCGCCGTGGCCTCGATGAGACCCTGTAAACGGGCTGAGGGGTGGATCAGTTTGGTCAAGTCCAGTCGGTAATGGAGGGCTTTTTACCGGGCCACGCGCCCATCTGGCCAACACTGAGGGCTAAATGGTGAACAGAGAGGGGGTGTGTATGTGTGTATAAGTGATGTATCGGGGGTAAGGTAATTAAGATGCGTTTACTGTCTATTTAGACAGCTGCTAATGGGCTGACAGCGATACAGCCGCTCTCCAGCACAGATACTAATCTATACTGCATGACAGAGAGAGAGGAGATGGAGATGGATACACAGAATATATCTGAATAATGTGTACAGAGGTGGTTCTTCTGAACAAACGGGAGCAGCTCAAAACAAGGCTTTATACTAAAAAGCAATCAATTAGAATTACCAAAAAGAGAGAATTAGAAATAAAGGCCTGCATCTAACACAGGTCAGCTGTTAATAAAGGTGGAAAAATATAAAAGCCAAGGAAATACAACACATACATAAATACACATACATAAAACACACACTCATACACACTAGTAGGCTGAAGGACAGGCCCACTGGTGAGTGCTTTGGCATCTTAATTTTAGTCTGTCTCTCCATCTCTCCACCTCTTAGTGCCAGTTGTTACAGTGATGTGGAAGATGGGCTGCCACAGAATTAAAGGGACACAGTAAGACAGAAAGGGAAGGAAAGGAGGAAGTAAGGGAGGGAGGTAGGAGACATCAAGAGGAGACAGAGGGAGGGGACCGTCAGGGGATGAAGCTCGTCACAAGGATACGTTGGGCTTGTTGTATGGAAAGAAGTTGCAGTTTCAGTATCAAGCCTACTCCTTTTGTCCTCTTATAAAGTATTTCCACAGAACCTCATGCATGTTGTTAAATTACACAGCGCATTTAAATTCATTCCAGTAAATCCAAATCACTAATGAAGTTGCCTGCTGGCTTAATTGTTTTACTCCAACCTCCTACATGGAAAAAAGGCCTGTCATCTCCTATTTGGGCCAGAAAAAAGGGAAAAAAATGTGTCACATCTTCTACCATTAGAAGTTTCAAGAGCAATAAAAACACTATCTATTCCCACATTGGAATCTGATCTCTACTTTGATTATGGCTCTCCTGAGGTTTTTTTGTCGATGCTCAAAATACAATAAAGTAATATGACAAAAACAAAGATTACCAGTAGATAGTTTGTGCAGGTTTTTTTCACAAGACCTGAATAAGTAACTGAAAGAGCTTTTCTCAAATGACGACCATGATGTGACCTCTGTTTCTTCGTCTGTTTCACCTAAGATTGATTTTATTATTTCTGTGTTTCTATTTTTACAACATGGGCACTACAACCAAGAACTACTGAGAAAAAAAAAAACACACACACACACACTGTGTCAAGCTTTCTCAACTGGTGGGTCATGACACAGAACTGGCTGATGGACTTATTGTGAAAGGATTTTGTAGTGTGAGTACTTTAAATCTGCCCTGTGTCAGATTTTTTTCATTGCTAGCCAAGATGTTAAAGCACAAATACGAACCTGAGCACATTGCATATGGATTTATACATTGAACATAAAAATACATTCAAACTGCATATATTAAGAAGTGCACCCATATGAGAGAGTGTAAACACAGTTACGGTATTAACATATGATGGTCACTCATTAGGGAATATCCTCTGAAGAAGAACAACACTAATGCTGTATTTGTATTTACTATTTACTTGAACATCCTACAGTGAATTTGTTTTGTCACGAGTCCGTGGTCAAACTTTAAGTATATTATTTCTTTTTGTGCTTTTGGTGTAAACAGCTTATATAGGAGTTGTCCTCTCACACCACTTGAATAGGAATATATTGAAAGATAATTACTGAAGTGGTGCCAAATAACTATCAAGCAACGCAGCTTAACAATTAAGTGCCGTACTTCTTAAAATGCTGATTATTATATTTAGCTTCACTCAGTCTTCATCCATGAGCAGGTGTTCTGTGATAAAGCCATACTTGTAAATGGAAAGCGAAGACAAAAAGTCTACCCACAATGCTCAGCATTAGTACTTGAACCAGAGTTATAAGGAAAACAACCTGATGGCGGTATCAACATTTAACAGCTGCCCTAATGACCTGACCTGATGATGAATCTGAACTATTTATCAGAGCAGATGATCCTTACTTTGCCTCTGTCTCGCTGCGTGTCTCCCCCTCCTCCATCTATCCATACCTCTCTCCATCACTCTCTGACAGACCCGCTAATCACCGAGACCAATGGCTTGGAGGTAATCTGCCCAAATGGAGCTACACTAGCTAACATCGCTCCGTCCACTATCCAACACCCCCCCCCCACACCCACCCCTCATCTCCCTTCATCTGTCCGTTTAGCCAGTATGCATATCCATCAGCTCAGCCGAGCATCGTGGCCAGCAAAGCGAGCCAGACCACACACACACACACACACCAAGAGATGGAGAGGCAGACAGGCCAGGTAAACAAACATCACACAGCCCAGTGGTTCATCTAATGTTCCACGGCTTGACTGCTGGTGATGTCTTTTTTTCCCCAAAACACACAGACGGCACCAAAAAGGAGCCCAGGACCCGAGCAAGTTGTGTTTAGTGGAGTGGGAGGTTGGACAGACGAAAGCAGAGGGGCAAGGGCAGGTCAAAGAGACATTTAGTCATAAAAGAGAGCTGTAGTTAAAATGGAGGGAGAGGAGCACAAGGCTGAAGGAAGTAAACAGGTGTTCACTCTAGTGAAGCCCAGACTGATGTGTGTGGAAGAACTGGGTCACAGGAGCCATTAGAAACATACATCACACAATAGGATGATTATAAGGTAGTGGCCAGTTAGAAAATATGTACAAAAAGTTGAACACACAGGTTTATTAGCAAGCAAGAGAATACTTTCTTTTACAATTGTCAGATTAAGTGGTAACTTTAGAGATTACTTAACCTCCTGAGACCCAGCAATGCATTTTTGTCCTCTGTAGTGGACAAAAGTTTCACAGCTTTACTTCAAAAAAGTCAGCTGAAAAGGACATTATATAATTAAAAAAAAAAATTTATCTGAAAAAACTGTGACATCATGCTATTGTCAATTAAGGCAATTATTTAATGTAAAATGGCAAAAAAGTTTACTTACTGGGTCTCAGGAGGTTAAAAGAAAGACATATTTGACTTATAGAGGAAATGTTTAACCCTTGAAAGCCAAAACTGAACATACACATCACTGTAAAATAAGTACAGAACATGTGGAGGCTCCATAATTTATGCAAATATATGTTTGACTGTTTGCATTACTTCACTTGATAATATAATTCTTTTATGACATGTGTACCGTATATGGTCAGTTAATTATATA
>JAPQRP010000009.1:18229359-18240415 GCA_037367295.1 Apogon hyalosoma | reverse complement strand
CATCCACAACAATATTAAAAGGCAGGGGGGAAAATAATCTGGAGACTAAAACGAATGACTGTCTTAACTGTTCACTGTAAAAACATTATTTTTAGTAGTAATTTCTGTAAAATTATCCATTCTTAGACAAAGAAAATGCAAAATCTGAATTTCAGATTATAAATATCAAGTTGAATCAAATTGTAAATTTATATACATTACATAGAGAAATTATAGCATTTTTCACTTTTTTTGTGCTATCTATAAGTGAGATGACACTACAACTAAAACTTATGAAATATTCCCCCAATTTATCATTAATGAAAAGTAATAGCAATAAAATAAAACTCTCAGAGAATTTGACACTTTGCACTGGTACTAGCAGCAGAAACACAAACATGCCTTTTCACCCAAAGATGAAAAAATTTTTTTTTAAAAAGCACTAACTCACACTTTTATCCAACAACATTTTCAATTCTGAAGGGATTTCTGTGACAGATGACGGTGGTTCTAACTCCATTACTGCAAACTTTCCATAGTTTAAACCATATAGAAGTGTTCATGCAAATAATTTGTACCTTTCTAAGATCGAAGCTGTTGAAGGGAAAACTACTTCTCTGACATGAGTTGAACTTACAGATGGAACCGTTTAGTCAGTCAACTCAAGGGTACTTTGCCTGAATCTCGGTTTAACTCAGGACTGTTTACACCTAAGCTTTTAGGACGTGCAGAGTTTTGCCGCACAGTGGATACAATCTGATGCTGTGAATTTATTGTTGAATTACTTCTAAATTCATGTTCACTGAAAAGTCAACTACAGAGAAATAAAGTTTTTTATAAAGTCAATCAATCAACTGGTTGGAGTTAACAGAATAATACTTTGGTTACATTGCAATGCAACATATCTATATGAAGCGTTGTTTTGTTGCTATTATGACACATTATCATATACCTTAAACTGATATTTTTAAGCCTTTTATTCTATTACACTCTTATTTCCAATGGTATGTATATGTGTATATTCAACAGAACTATTATGTAGTCACATCTGCTAACATGAAAGCTATAATTCAACATGTAAAAACACCAGTTAAGATTATCATGAATAAATAAGATGGAAAGGTTGAGGATGTGCTGGACTTAGAAAGTGCATCCCAGCAGCAAAAGGGGGATGTGACACAGGAATGAAGTCTAAAGCATAAAGTAAACCGTAAAAAGGAAAGTTGCCAGGTGAGGTGGGTTGGAAGGCTCTGAACCAAGGGCAAAAACAACAAAGCCATTAGAGGGAAAGAAATAAAGCAAGATGCCAGGAGACATGATCTTCAGCTGGGCCTGGTGTGTGCTGGGAGCTGAGCAGACCAGCGTCTGGGTGGGGACAGGCTAACATCAAGGTTAGCCATGTGTGCTAATGTGGATGACAAGCGTCCCCCTCCATATGCACACTCCGGCTAATGGCAAATGCGTTAGCACTGCATATACACACCCCAACCGCCAGCCCCACCAAATGCCTTTTGCTTGAATTCACATGCAAATTTGTGTGTGTCCGTCTGTGTGTCTGTGAAATGTTCAAGCACTTCGGTGGACATGATATGCCATTAGCATCAAGGCGGATTTCAATAATTCTGGAAAAATACACACAGTCCTGTAATTTTCCCCCTCTCTCATTTCTCACTGACGCGGATGTGAGCGAGGGGGGCCGAATGAGAGAATGACACGCTTCAAGACAGAGAGGGTCAGATCGAGAGACACGGGTGAACACAGGGAGAGCGAGCGAAGGGGAGGAGAGGAGACATGAGGACAGACAAGGGAAACATTTTGCCTGTCATTGTGTGCAAAAAGCAGAGCGGCAAAACTGATGGTAATTGGGTCTTCGATAGGCTGAAGGAAACCCACCGTAGCATTCTGAAAATGGCTGGCTAATGTGGTTTGAGGGAGGGAGAGAGACAGATTGTGACAGAGATGGGAACACACAAACACACACACATCTGGAGGCATTTGGGTTCAAGGCTTTTGTATCTGAACAGGTTTAACGTCAGACACAAATAAAAGGTAGCGTACTTAATGCTGAGATCAGTCGATTCATGGATTTGATAGTTACAATCGAGCAGGTATTTCCAAAAAAAAACACCAAAGGAACTAACAAAAGCCATTAAATTCACTAACAATTTAATATTGCATTTGTAGCTTTTTATTGTTTCTGTTTATCTGTAGATATTAAGGTAGTTCATAAGTGAAAAACTAAGTGAACTACATCTACTTGAATAGAGTCGACATGGATGTACTAGCGTATTGTCACCAAAAAGAGATATGTGCATTACATAATGGCCGAACCTGCTTTCTATGTTATCAGTATAAGACATTACAAAACCTTTATCAATAATCACTAGCATTCTTTTAGAATACAGATAAATATCTGAGTAACGGCTTTGGTATTGTGTTTAACAGAAAAAAGCTTATATGATTATGATAATATCAGACATTTATTGCCCTTAAAACTCAGAGAAAATTGTGCCATTTTCAGTAATTTCTACTATTATTGATTAAATAATGATTAATTTTAAGTCACATAAGATCAAAATATTAAATATTTGCTCTAAAGCAACTTACCTTCCACTTTGCCGTTGTTGACAAGCACCTTCATCAGTGCAATGTATTTACTGGCATCAAGTGCAACTGACGAGTCTTTCCGACTCCTGGAGACAGAAAGCGCGACAGATGGATTAGAGATTAATGTATTCCATTTACAGTAACTTGAGTCACTCATTGCACTTTATTGGGGTCTGATGCTAAAACCAGGAGGTGACTATAGAGAAAAAAATATGGCAGGAAGAGTGGAGTTTCCTGTGTTTTAGTCAACAGAGTGGCTGCATTAATGTCTCCCCTAATACCACTCAAGTTAAACTTTAATGGCCTACTACTGGTCATAGCGCTGCCGTGTGTGTGTAGAGTATTTCTGTGTGTAACCCTCACATTTCCCTCTTTAGGTTGAGCGCTTCCTCTGCATTGTCGTTACGGCAGCAGTGGTTGATGAGGATGGCGTATCCAGCGGCTGTCATCTGCTCTTCGTGCTGCTGTTTCAGCTCAAGGGCACGCTGCAGGTTCTGATCAGAGAAAAAAAACAAAACCTCTCAGAGAAGACATCTTTAAATGGGACGCAACAGCAAACCAAAGAAATTCAAGCAAAGATAGAGGTTATGGGAGATTTACCTCCTCAGCACAGAGAGCCTGGATGATCTGTTTCAGCGTCAGGTCGATAGACTTGTTCTCTGCTTTTAGTTCGGCTAGTCTCCTCTCTAGAGTTTCTACCTTATCCTCAGTTACCTGCTGGGACACATTTACAAGGCCAATTATACATACATTCTAATATACACAGGAGATTTCTACTTCATTTAGCCTGAGATAGATTCATGCTATCTGAACATAGTAAAACAGCTTTATTTTAAACTTACAGCGGCACGAGGAGCAGCCATCGACAACTCAGCAGATGCTCTGTCTTTAGGATCAATCAATTCACCAACATCCTAAGACACACACATGCAGCAATATCAGCATCAAAAAACAACATCAATTAAGCAACAGTTACAGTGAAACAAAAAATAACAAGTGATACACCTGAACTTGCCATTGCCACTTGCCAGTTAATAAGTGGAAAAACCATAGAACACACCTTTGTTTTGACTGTTTGTGCACAAATTCAATGTGATAAATGGTAACAACATAAAGTTATAGTCCTATTCTGTACCTTGATGAGCTCTGGGACGTTGTAAGAGTCCAAAAGGTTCCGGATGCCTCTGAAGATGTTCACTGGAATGGTTATATTCTGCAAATAAGGTGAATTATTTTTGTGAACAAGAGATTAAATGTGTTTTTAAACAGGATTATTGTAAATATGACAAAGGTTTATCTTATTTTAATAAGGTCTGAATATCTGAAGTTCTTTACACGATTGTTCTAAGAAACAAAAAGTAGTAGGAAAGTGGGAAGCTAATTAATGTTAATGTCCCTAATTGCGATGTAGCTAATTTATATAGTTTGGTAAAAAATTATTTCTATTTTCAGACACAAGTGGAACTACTGTATAGCTGCTGCCAATAAATGGTCAATTTGAATTAAAGCCAACAGAAAATAAAGCACACAACTGCCCTTTATCTATATAATTTATAGCAATATATATATAGAAATACTATCACATATACATATTAAAAACTCATATAACACTATTATGAATTAGGACTAAAACATTTTTCTAACTTTCTGATATTTTTTTGATGAATTATTAATTTAGTTACATTTGCTAGTTATTAAGAAAATCTGCATGAATCATCCCACTTTGGTTAACAAGGTACAATAAATATAAAATATATAACCTATACTTCTATCAAGTTAGGTTGAGTTTTCCTTAGAACAGATATTAACAGATGCAGGTTTTTTCAGTTTTATCTTATTCTGTGAAGATGGACATCATATAAATGTCATCATTATTATGTATCGCACTGTTATGAGGATGATTTGTGCAGATAATTACTTGATCTGTGCTAATATCCAGTCATTCCTAAAGTACATAGCGTATTAGATTGTTTTTTCACATAAATGTTTCAAGTTGGGCCAGAAACCAGTTTTACTGATTTCCAAAAGGCGACTGAAGGCTTGACCTTTAGCCAAAAAGCATAAAACATGGTTTCATTTTGTGCAACATGTCTGAACGTCCAAACCGGACTTTTACTCTCCATAACTGGAACACAAGGAGGGGGTGATCCTGCAATGTCCGAGTCTGATTACACACTGTAAGTAGTATCAGATCAGAGTGTGTAAGCCGGGTTAAAGTGGGAAGGTTATGAATGAACTGGAAATACAGTGTGTAAGTGAGTCATTTGTTTGTGTGTACCAAGGCATGTAGTTGTTTGAAGTATTCCCTCAGTTTGTCTTCCTGCCCCTGCACCTCCGCCTCAGTCATGCTGTCGATCAGGCTGTACAAAAAGAAGGATCCGCGTTCTGGGTGGAGACACAAGCGTACACGCACAGCATTTGTCTTGGGAATACATTTCATTTGCCACCGTGTCACTCATTCCGTCCATTTGTGCATTTATACAATTTTTTTCCTTTAACCTCTGCAGTGTGTGTGTGTGTGTGTCCCTATTCTGCTGACAGAGGCTGCTTTCAGGCTGTGTGAGTGTGAGTGAATGTGCGAAAGCTGGCAGTGACAGCCTCCCCCCTACTTCAGCTCTCACACACACACAAAAACACACACATACACCCAGATGCCGTCTAACTGGATGTGACATGGATAACAGTCTCCATCTCTCCCACCAGCACACACACACACCAGTTCCAGCACTGGGGAGCAGCTCCGTGACACACACACTGACACAAAGCGACGTTAACGCTCCACACACACTGTCAGAACAGAGATGCTGCCTGGCACTGACACACACACACTTATACACTTTAACTACTCAGCGCTGTGTCAGCAGCCAGGCTCTATTTCCTCTGACGGAGAGAGCAGCTCTTTCACTCACACACCAACACACACACCTGGACATAAACACACACCGGCTTCATGATGCAAAATGGGCCGGTCAGCAGTCTACTGCTACTGAGACAACAGGGATACACAAACAACACACACAAGGTTCAAACACAAAAACTGTGCATTTTTCTGTCATCAGAATTATAGCTGCAAGGTGACTGTAGATGCACTTGTCATCCTGCGAGTTAGAGCACTGATTTGTGATAGATGATACACATAAAGACACCCACTCGCTCATCGCTTACTTCCCTTCTCACCTACACACAAAACTTGCTTACAAGGACACTGTCAGATACTAGCGTCCTGAGCTGCCAGTGAGAACATAGAGTATAAATGCTTACCAGCAGGCATAGTGCTTTGCCCATTAATGCGCTCACTTTTGAACAAAAGCTCAGTAATCTGAAACAAGAAAAATATAACACAAATTTAATCCATGACCACACAGTTGGACAACATTTCTTGAATTAAGAGTGATTCTACATGATTGGCAAGAGAAAGTAAACATATAGAGTTGATCTTAAAAATGTCTGGGTCATTTTTAACAGCTCACTGTGCCATATGGAGATTTAAATAAAAGGAGCATGGCGCTTGTTAAATTGTATTTTTTCCAGTATGTAACAGATGTCAAGTAAACTGTTTATCACAGCTATTATGTTTATTTATGATAAAAGACAATGTAGACAACTGATTGAATGCTTCAAATACTAAAAATTACATTTTAATATTTTGTTCAAACTTAAAGTAAGAGATCTGTTTTGTTAAGGATAAAATTTTCCAACCTAGGGTACATTCCCTCAGATCTGTAAATACTTACTCAACTAGGAGATCATTCAAAATCTACTTATCTGTTCATGATTTTCTAAATGTTTTGTGCCTTACCTTCACCATGCTCTCCACATCAGAAGACCTGCAGGGGGCAGTAGAGGACAAGACATGAGTTTGCAGCCAATATGACAACATGCGAGGGTACATGAAAATGTGTATTTGCTTCTGAAATAGGAACACATTGCTATTAGATAACAAAACATAAAATAATTTAGTCCAATACATGTCTGGATGTATTGTTTCTCATAACGTATGAGTGTGGACGTCATAATTTCTATGTTTATATTCTTTACAATTTTTCATAGTTTGCATGAAACAATGACACTTTAAGTAAAAAAAAAAAAGTAGAACATGGGCTGCAAATGATTATTTTCTTTGTTGGTAGTAGCTGTCTTGAATAATCAGCTATTTGTTTTTGGTCCATGAAATGTCAGCAAGTGGTAAAAGAAAAATATTTATCACAGTAAATGATAACCTGAAAAATGTAATTTGAGCCAAAACCCAAAGATATTCAGTTTACTGTCAGAGGAAGAAGGAACCAGAATATATTCACATAGAAACTGGAGTCAGATATTTTTGACTATTTATCCTTAAAAAAAATACAATTATTGATGTCAATTAATTTAAAAGTCAACAACTGATCGATTAATTGTTGCAGCTGTAAGTAGAGCATGAGCCAGTTTAAATGAATGAGTTCATAAATCGGCTTTGTGAGAGAGTTCTGACAGTTTATGGAAAGCCTGATGTACATACTCAACGTGTGAATTCATGTAACTATCACATGTAACTCATGTAACTGTCATGTGAAATGACAGTGTACTACAATGCATTATGACGAGACACTCTCAATCCCACAGTACAAGAGAGAAAACGGCAATACAAAAGCCTGGGAAACCACAAAAGACACACTAACACAGGCTAAATGGTGACAACGAGTGACATTTCTGGTGTTGTCAGCTAGTTGGTGGGGAAGACTAAAAAGCAGGGGAATGAGAGTGGGGAGAAAAAGAAAGTAGAAGAGGTCTTTAATGATTAAATTATCCCCTGACCTTGTCTTTGACAGGGGCAGGTCCCCCATCACAACCACATAGAAAACACACACATAGACACACACACACACACACACACACACACTCCCCAAGTGACAAGCCCAATTATGACCCTGTCAGGCCACCTAACAGTCAGAGGAGTGTGTAGGTGTGTGTGTTGGTGCGATGAGGAAGAAAGCAAAAAGATACGGCAGGTTAAAAGACAACAACTAAACTAATACTGTAACCAAACTATCTGAATGAGAACATAGACACTGACTGAAAACATGACATCTACACACACAAACCACTGTAAATAAGGCTGCACCTGAAATACCAATATTCACTTAAGATTTATATATAGATTAGTCGCTTGATTAATTGTTTGGTTTCTAAAATTTCAGAAAAATGTCCTCAAATGCCCAAATATATTCACTTTACTGTTGCAGAGAAGGAAGAAATAGAAAATATTCACAATGAAGAAAATGAGCTCATTTATTTGATAGTCGATAACTACTTAATTGTTGTAGCTCTCGTACATTGGGGAGGTATGGATTTACAAAGTTAATTTATTGTCTTTCCACAAGTAAGTTAGTGCTAAAATAAAGCAATAACTGGGTGCATCAACTGAAATAACAAATCAGTAATTATTTAGAAATTCACCTTATTTGCTGATGATCAACAAATAAATGCAAAACACGTTCATCTTTTTCAACATTTTAGAGCCAAAATTATTTATCAAGAAAATATCCAACTGCAACATGAGTAAAAAATAAGTAATAAGCAGCAGTTTTAACTTGATTACAGACATGCAGAAAGAGAATTTACACGGAAGTGCAAACGAAGTTGTGTTTGGTTGAAGGAAAGTTCAGCAGAAGCTCAGCTCAACTCAGAGAATTTGGGGCGTTTTTGTAAAACAAATATCTTCAGTCCCTGCAGACAAGTCAGCACTTTTCTCTTTCACTCACCTCCAGTCTTGCTCAGGGGGCTGAGTGTTTTTTGTGTGGTCGTGTGGTGTTAAACTCTAAATATTCATAAACACCCCTTCAACAAAAGCCCAGCGGTCAGAGCCTGGTCCTAAGGGTAATGTGTGTGTATGTGTGATCAGTATGGGTGGGTGGGTGGGAGGTTGAGTATGAGGGGCAGTGGTGGGCATCTGCTAATTTACATATCTCCCACGGTGCTTTGGGGCAAGAGCTGAAGGATGACGGCCTCCATATGCATGAGGCACCCACGTATGTGTGTGTGATGGTGTTTTTCCCCGCAGCTGCCCACACACACACGCACACACACACACACGCAGTAGATGGTGTGATATGCTGCACATGTCATGTTCACAGCATATGCTGCTGTGACCTCTATAGAGCTACAGGCCTCCCTAAACTGCCAGTCAGGAGCTATGAGGCAAAATATGGAGAAATATGGAATATCAAATGTTGGCAGCCACAGAACGACATAAACAGGAGACGGGCTAATTGACTCACTTTCTGAATCCGAGGATGAGGCGGGCACGGAAAACACCAAAGTCCAGCGAGGGGAAGGAGGCATCTGACACTGAAATTAGAGACAGAGAGAAAAGCAATGAGAAAGACAGAGTAAGACAACAAAGGGAGCTTGTTTTGATGTGAAAAGTTTGACGATATAGGATTTGAACAGATTATAATAATGGTGAGGAATTGAGTGATTTCTTTCCATTATTACTGATACTTTTCTGATTTCCAGTAAATACACGGTTCAACAAATGCTTGACCTCCACTCTTATGCAGCCACCTCTTATTGCAGTAAAAACTCTGCCCAGAGCCTTCTCCAACTAGTTACACGTCACAACTAATAGTTTATCAACACTTAAGTAAGAAAACATGTATTTAACTACTTATAATTCCCTCCAGTCCAATGTGGAAATTGGCGATAAATATTGTTGAAGTATCATTTGATTTGACAGAGTGAAATGTCTGAGCTGATTTGACCGTCAGCTTAAACGCATTTCAATAAAGGTTTGTGTTGGAGTCACTGTGGCATTTGAGAGCAAGAAGTTTCACTTTTAATGCAAACATACTGGTGTAAATATTGCACTAGCCTACAAGTAAAATGCCTCCAGAATAAAAGTAGTGCAACTTTACCAAGTTTGAGTCATGATACTATTACACATAAATCAATATATATTGTATATTATATATGTGTGACAACACTTTATCGTATACATTGAAATCATCAGTGAAGCAGCACTTTTGTCATCTTTTTCCTCCAATTTAACTTATTAAAGGATGTAAGATGTCACTCATTTAATGTCTGAGGCAGATCATTTCAAAAAAAAAAATAAAAAAAATAAAATTGTAGACCAGTGTTATTGGTCCACTCAGGTACTAACAACAACCATCATCATCATCATTTTGTAACAATTATGAAAAAGTTCCAACACGCCAATTTAACCTCAATATGCATTAACAGAAAATGGTAGTAATGCACCATTTCTGTCAGTGTTGTTTTCTAGTCCGTACAGTATTTCAAAGAAATGCTGAAGAACAAGAACAAGGATCAGTAACCAATAATAAGTAACCAGTTTGTCGCTTTCTTTAAGCAGAATAGCAAAACGTAAGGAAAAGAATATATAACCTGAACCAAAAAAAGATGTAGAATGAAAAACAAAACAGACTGTAGCTAAAAAACAATCACTGTTGAAAAAGTAAGTAGTGCAAAAATACAACAGCTAGAAACAAGTGTAAAATAAGCCATAGCAATGTGAAATGTTTTTTCAAGTATTAAATCCTTTAACTGAAATGACATAGTTTCCATAACCCACTGTGAAATACTGAACAATTGCATTGATAATGCATAAAAGATGAGCTGGACTGTTGCGTTTGTGTTCATGTGAGAAGACAGACGTCGACTGAGGACGTATGCATATAGAAAGAAAGTGCAAGAAAATGAGCAGAGTTAAAACAGAAGGGCATGTGTATGGAACGATAAGAAAGACAGAAAACAGGAGGAGGCATCCATTATTTAACACCTTCCTCTATCCTGTTCCTCTACCCATTGAGGCACCTCTCTTTCTTGCTCTTTACATATTCACACAGACTAATCTCTTAAAAGGCCTGATGAGCACAGAGGAGTAAGTGGGCAAACGCAGAAATATGTGAGTGTGTGTTAATGCAGGGCCAATTAGCCCGCAGGCGAACCAGCGATTTTTATGATGACGGATGCTCAAGATGCTGTGGAGCTATGGACTGTGTGTGTGTGTGTGTGTGTGTGTGCGTGTGTGTGTGTCTTACATTGGGTGTAGAACATTGCCAGGTTATTTGCAGCCAATGAACGAATCTCTGAGTAAAAGAAACCTTCAGACTCCACTGAGACACCGGCGTCCTAAACAGAGAAGGTCAGTTTTTTGCAAAGTTACACACTCACCTTATAATGTTGATGCAAACACCCACATGCAAACAGAAGTATGCGTTACCTTGAGGGCCTGTCGGGCTTCTGTCAGGTTCTTGAAAGCAGGGAGGATGTAGTTGGATAAAGTTGGAGTATCAACAGCTACTCCAAGCTCCTCCATAGTTTTTACCACCTCCACAACACCTACGCAAACAACAGACACATACACACATGGACAAAATTGTTGGTACCCTTCTGTTAATGAAAGAAAAACCCACAATGGTCACAGAAATAACTTGAATCTGACAAAAGTAATAAATAAAAATTCCAT
>JAPQRP010000009.1:18192103-18229259 GCA_037367295.1 Apogon hyalosoma | reverse complement strand
TGGGGACATGTTCATCCAAGGTGTGTCCTCTAATTAGCATCACAGGTGTCTACAAACTTTGAATCAGTCAGTCGGTCAATTTAAAGGGTGACAAGTAGTCACTGTGCTGTTTGGTGACATTGTGGGTTTTTCTTTTATTAACAGAAGGATACCAACAATTTTGTCCATGTGTGTAAGTATTTAGTGAGGCCACAGCAGATTCATTCATTAACTCTTATGTGTGTATCTATACAGAAAATGTCTCCAAACTGTTAGTTTGATCCACTTTCCAAAAAGTATTTAATTTATACTTAAAAAAAAAAGTCCTGTAAAAAAGCTCATGTTTTTCTTGGAAAATAACCTTAGATGTTAATTAAAAAAAAAAAAAGAACTATTCAGTGAAAATTCTACAATAAATTTTGTTTGCTGTCATAATTGTATCCTAAATATTAGAGGTGTAATAATAACAACTAGAAAAGCACTCCATAACTTTTGAGTTATCTTGCTAACAAACACACAAACAGACAGACAAACAAACAAACCCCGATGAAAACATAACCTCCTTGGTGGTGGTAATTAAAAAAAAAAAAAAGTTATCAATACAGTTTTTCTGCAGCACTTTAGGTCAGCTGTTGTAATTGTTCTTTACACAAAAAACAACAATTATTAAAAACAAGTTGTTTGTGAGGACATCACCTTTAGCACTGATGATTGGATATGATATGCAAATAAATGAACACAAATATATCCAACATATTATGTAAAACAGTTAATGCAATTTTACTGCTATACATATTTTCCCCATCACTCCTGTAAAAAGGCCTGGAGCAGCATTGGCACAGTTAAATATGGGTCTAAAACACCGAGCTGGTACATACATTCTCTCACCTCTCCAGGCAACCACACACCCACCACTAACAAAATGCTAATGACTACACCCCTTTCTATCTTAGTGTTCTGGAAATAAACACGGACATAAACACATACTCGGTATGAAGTGGACTCTTGCATCATCACCCTGCTTTCCAGCAGAGCCTGGAGGTCCTGCCTCGGGGAACAAGGCCAAAACAGCCACATGCATATGGAACAACCACTTGCACACTCTCAATAAGCCCGTAAGTATGTCTGTGTGTTTGTCGGTGTGTCCATATGGAGGAGGCACTTTGCATATGTCTGCGAGCGTGCCCATAAAAGACATGGGTCTAAACGAGCGAGTGCACATTCTTATTCATTCTTAGAGTGTGTTGCTATGCGGTTTTATGACAAAAATATCAATGCATCCATATGACTCACCCGGTGTACCGATACACCTTGTTCCCATGCGGACTTTAGAAAACTACCCTTAAGTGCTTCCTTGAGTTGCCATACCTCAATATGCTGTATGTATTTACTCTCCACTCAGGTCAAAAACACACATACATACACACATATACCAGCTCTGTGTTTCTTTATCCTCAAGGGATGTATGTGTTCACCTGGCAGTCTCTCTCTTAAATTAAATAAAATATGAGTCCTGGGCTTTTATACGCCATTAAAACCTGCGACTGGGGCTGCATTATCCCAGGTATGGCTACCTGAACCACTCTAACCATCCATTCAGCTTTCACCGTCATCCCTATCACTCATTCATCTGCCCCTCTCACTATCCATCTATCCTGCTTTCAAGAAAAAGTAAACAGGCGATCGTCTTGTTTCTTCTCAATGGAGGATCCATCCGTTCCTCTTCAGGCTGTCCATTCTTACCCCCTAATCGCTTTCATCCTGCCTTTTTTTATGAACGAGAAGAGGAAACACCTGCTTTCCTCCTGAATAATCCATAATCAATTTCACGGTGAGCCAAACAGACAGAAAACAAGTGAATGGAGAGGTCCAAGTATAAATGCATGAGGCTGGCCTCCTTGGGTGCCTTTTGCCGACTTCTGCACATGTGCTTTCATGATCATCAGCACTTTTTAGTTGTTGAACAAAGCTGTTTTTGTGTGTATTTATAATTCAAACTTGTGTCCTAAAGCTTTCAATGAAGTTAAGGAACCTACAGCCAAGTACTGCTGCATTTTTTTAACAGTCACTGGCATCATTATGTTTTGTTTAATTCAATATCTGATTAAAAAATTTTGGTGAAACTGGCTCGGATGCAAAAATGTGATATTTTTGTTCTGAGGTATGTTTAACAAAACATAACAAAAAAAAGGGAGAAGAATTACTTTAAGAACAGTTGTCTTTGTTCTGTTTTTTTAAACAGAGAACTTGCATGGAAGTGTGTATGTTAAACTTCATGTTTTACCATTGTTGATTTTTCAGACATGGTATACAAATGTGATTAGTTGTCTGTTGTAAAGTATCTTTCCAAATGAAAAAATAAAATTATGAGAAAAAGAAATTGGCTCAGATGCAGCCAACACTCTCTCTTAAGGCCCTTTTCTACATGGAACAGTTGCCATAATGGTTGAGGCACCAAATTTTGACCCACTTGGAGCCTTTCAAAATAAATTGGTTGAAAAATCAGGAACTTAGTTTTTAAAAAGAACTGTGGAAAGAAGATAGAGAAAAACAACTATGTAGACATCTTGCAAATTAGAGAAAAAAAAAGCAGTCAACAGGTGGAGCTGCACAGTGTCACCACATTATGATGCACTACAAAGGTTCAAGATCCAGAATGACCTGATGTTTCTGAATTGGAATGACAGACAAACTGCAGGACAAATTTCAGATTCACAAGCTATATTTAATTCATTTTATTTTATAAAACCCTGGGGAGACATTTTCTTTATTAATATTCATAAGAGATTATGCTGTGACCTTTGTGCACCTTTACATTTAAGTTAGTGCTGAGAGGTTCAATGCATTTCACCAAAGTTTTGGATTGAAGTTTATCTTACTTTTTTAAAAGACTTTCATATGAACTTCAAGTGTATAGTGGTTCTAGAGATAGAAATTAATCAGCAACTAATTATACTGACAGGAGCTGCTCCAAACTATTGTTGTTATAGTTTACTTTTAACAATCCACTATCAGTCGACCTCTAATTGGTTCCAACTACTTGTTATCAGGGCATCGGTCAGCCCCTGTTTAACACACCAGGCCATAACGTTGGCTGTTGTGAGGTGTCATTTGCATCACAGTCCCTCTAGGTCACTCCACAGTCCTCCACTGTGAGTAACCCTCTCTGCTTTGCCTCCTGTCTGAACTATTTAAATAAAAGATTTGGCACAGAAGAGGAATGAGAGGAGTAGAGGCCTCTCCAGGTTGGTCAGCATAAAGTCTGACATACCATCAGGGCAGGAAGTATCTAAGTAGTGAGTTAAGCATGGCAGTGGTCACAAGATATCATCATCAGATTCATGTCTTCAGGTTAACTGTCACAGACGAGAAGTGAGGAAGAGAGGAAAAGAGGAGTGGAGTGAACCGGTTGCTGTCATCTCTTCCTGTCCTTGGACATGAGTATCTGTCACTTCTCCTTTTCTTTCTCCTCTAACACCATCTGTCTCTCCATCGCTTCTTGTCTATGGTTATCTGAAGGTAGATTTCGCATGCTCTGAGGCAATGTGGGATTTTTATCTGAAGGTATTGAAAGCAAATTAGATGTATTTGGCAAGAAAACAGGGCTGCAACACATTTCCATCTCAAAATTCAGTACTTTGGTGAAGTCACATTTCAAGAGACCTTAGTAGATCTTTAATCTAATCCTAGATATTTGACTCAGAATCAGTACAAATACCTCAGTGATACTTAGCAAAAGAAATGGTTCAAGAGGCTTTTTACTGAGGTCAAAAACATGATAAAAAATGCGGGTGTCAAAAAGATTTGGGTGTGGCAGATGATGTGTTAACAGTGCTTTTGTCCTAGCATATGGTCTGTATGGTCCATTTGTTTTTATAAATTCTGAATGTTGTAATTTAGAAAATAGAATAGTCTGGAAACGAACATTTTTAACATAGTTATCCAGACTTAGAAATTTCGTATTTTTCCCATACAGGGTTCATCTTGAGAAAGAATTTTATCTTTTCCTTCTTTTTTACTTTTTTAATCCAAGCTACGTCTTGACCCACACCCTGCCAATTAATTGATGCTGCAATGGTTCATAGATGACCAATTTACAAATTTACTTCAGTGGTATGTTTTTTTCTAGATGCAGCTCGTTTTATTTGACAAAGTAACTGCATCACAAAAATGAAAAAGTAAGGGTTGAAGATGAGGTCACAAATAGAATCTGAGTCTGGAAGAAAAGCAGACCAGACAAGGAACCTTTACATCTCTCAACCCAAAAAAACAACACAAGACCAAAAACAATTCATCTGCAGTCTCCCCTCCCTCTCTTCCTCTCTTTTTCTTGCTCCACCATGTCAGAAGTGATAAGAGTGTGCGTCGCAAGGACTGACAAGCAGTGACTAGCTGGCGGCAGGTGGGAAGTATGGACCAGCATATGCTTCCGCTACACCCGCCAAAACCACACCTCATCAAAATGCAGAGGATTTTTTTCCCCCTCTTCTTATTCCTAACCCCCTACCTCCCCCATTGCTAGCCTTCAATTCCACTGCTCCGGCCGGCCTCTGCCCGCTAGTGACACCTGTGGACAAAAAGTGACACGGCTCTTAATATTTCATGGGCCGTGCACAGTGGGGCGCGTAATCCAAAGTGAATTCCCTCAGAGCGCTTGCATTTACATGAAATCAAGTCACTCTGCATCAGTCACATCACCTGCACTGGCCGCCCGAAAGGCCCCCCTCACACATGCAGACACACACACCTCCTACAGCCAATAGTGTGTCTGTGTGGGAGAGCGAGTGGAGAAAAGGAGAAGCTGCATCATTCATGAGGGTTAAGGCTAACACCAACGGAAGCAAGCAAGTGTGGGAGCAAGAAAGAAGTTTCTTCACTTTCCTTCCCACCAACATTTCCTCTTTCCGCTGTGATAACAGAATGGATGCAGACAGATGTGTTGGGACTGTGCGGTTAGAGTCTTTAAATGAGAGAACGTGTGTGTGTGTGGGGGCTGTGCTTGTTGAGACTCATGTCTGGTACTTTTCTTCATGCTGCCAACCCAAGCAATGAGGCATCTCACCGCTCAAATGGAGAATCTGTCTGAACCACACACAGAAGTCAAACTACAACCATCACCACGCTGGTCTAACCAGTTTCTCCTCCCTGCCAGTTCAAATGCTGTCAATTAGCTGACAGGGGAAAAATACATCATTTATTAATCGCTCTAAAAACCCCAAAGAGAGAGCTAGAGCTCAGCATAAATAAAGTACTTAAAAGCCAAGCCACTGCTGAACACATTTGACAGCGTACATTAGTTAATGAGATGTGAACTCAGACACATCTTCACATCCCGGCTCTCTGTCACTGAGACGATTCCTTCCAGAAGCTCGGAAACAAAAGAGAGAACAAAACAGCAGCCAAACACTGAAGAATCCACCAATTGCAGCTGCTGAGTCATTTAACATCCTCACTAAGAAAAAAAAACTTGATATATTACCACACATTAAAGCATAATAGCCCAACTGGTTGGAGACAGCAACAATCCATTATCATGATAAACCTAGTTTTGTCATATGTACGTGGCTTTAAAGGGCTATTAAAAGTGTCAAATGTTCCACAGGATCAGGGTTAACATTGCAGACATAGCAGACCAACAATCTTGAATAAAGTTTGAGGACTTGAGTTGAGAAGCAGCTTTCATTTGATACAACTGAATTTAGCCAAAGCTACTGGACCAAGATGACCTTTAAACCTTCTGCCTCAGGCCTGGATGCACAAACGTGTCTGTCCGTGCGCATGTATGAAGAAGACGCTCCAGCTTAATGAGCCTCAAACAAGGAAGCTTAACTCCTCCCACCACAGGTCTAGGGTCAACACGTGAACCATTCATAAATACTCTGCACCGCTTTCTTTTCCAATCACATTATACGCTTGTTAATGAGATGTGGATTTTTCACCAAATGAAGTTTCATGGATGATGAAAAGATATTTAAAAAAAAAAACAAAAAAACATGACTATACCATGAAAGCCTGCAATGTGTAAAAGTTGGACAATTGAAAAACAAAGTAGTGAAGTTACGTACCCAGAATGCTTTGTACAGTTTGTACGCCAAAGAAAAAATTTGAAAAAATCTGATGTTCATGTTTCAGGGCACTGTGAAAGTCAGAATGTCTTTTTGGTCCAGAGTGGCTGACATGGGAAGCTGGGACTTCTTCTAAACTTTGTGATCTATTCCTAGAGCCCTCCAGAGAGGCATGTGTCTATATGTTTATGTATGAACCCACACACACCCACACGTGTTTGTTTCATCTCTTTTTGCACTTCCTCTCTCTTGTGTAAGTATCAGACCTCTTTGCCCTTGACTGCCCCCCACACAGTGAAATCTGTCCCAGTAGGACCACTCTGAGACATTAATATTTGAGGGTAACACTCCTTTAAAAGCTCTTTCTGGTACAGAGGAGGAAGGAAGTCATAATCCCCTATATACCACAAAAATGCATACATATGCACTCACATCCTGCTAATATCATGCTCTCCAAAAAAATTAAAAAAAAAAAAAATATCTCCATTTCAGTTTGTATGCAAATACTGATAGCAACTTTTGTAATTTCATTTGACTTCACAGTGTCCACTCACTTCTTGCATACACAGAAAATAAACATGTCTCACCTAAATGGACAGTCAAAACTCAGAACAAGACTAGATTTCTGTGTGTGTGTGTTTGTACCAGTTGTGTTGTTATCCTTCACAAGCTGAATGAGGAGGGGCCAGAAGAAGTGTGGCCTCACTGGTAAGTTCTGCTCCTTCATCTGCTTCATCAGCCCAAAAGACAGACCTGCAAAAATAATTTCTTTCAGTAGCAATTCTGAATTTTTACTCTGTATCATGTGCTTGCAAATGACAAAAAACTATATTAAAAAGATTGAAATGTGTGTGAATGCACTGAATATATGAGTGAATTAGATGCAAATGTGTGCATATTTGTGCTTTGTGTTGTACCAATGTTCTTGGCCTCCAGTGCACACAACAGAGTAAAGGTAAGGGGTGAGGTGTGCAAGTTCGACTGTTGGAGCTCTCTGCAGTAATTGGTGAGCTTCTCCAATGCCTGCGTACAAAAAAAAGAAATATATTACAAACAAGACTTCTAAAAAAAAATAAGTAAAAAGACTAGACATGCCGGCAACTGTCAACAGTTTTTAATACAGTTGTGATTGTGCTCACAAGAAAATAATTTAATTAGCAATAACTGGAGGATGCGTTCCCTAATTACCGTGTTCATGTTGACACAATGTCTGAGGAAGAAGTTTCCAAGATTAAAGGACTCTGCGCTGGTGTTATCCATCTGCAATGTGGGGAAGTTCTTCAGGACCTGAAAAGCCATGTCCTCCTGACCGTGGGTGATGAGGCTCAGACACAGATTCATAGCATCTACAATAAGAATCAACAGTCACATTTATCAGTGATATCATCAAGTGCAGGAGAAGATTGGGGCAGTTTGTTTTTACTTCAGAACTGTTGCAAAACATGAGGTGTGTGCATGTTAACCTGGGATATAGCCCCTCTCGTGCTTCATGCACTCCACCATCTCTGGGACGTGCTGTTGGTGTCCGGCCTTGGCCAGAGCGAAGATGACTTGCATAATGTCTCGGTCCATGAGGCTGCAGTCTGCATTCTCTGCTTCTTCCAGAGTCTATCAGACCAACAAATAAAAGAAAGGTCATAGCAATGTAAAGGTAATCATGATATTTTGATAAAAAGACTCATTCATTCATGATGCACACACACACACCTCTTATGCCTTGACAAGCACCTTAGTAAATTCACAAACCTTTTTCACACTGTCAATGTCTCCTTTCTCGGCGTAGGCAGTAAGCAGTGATACATATGTGTCAGCACCGGGTTCAATTCCTGCGTTCCGCATCACAGTGAGGATGTTCTTTGAACTGTCAATGTCGCTATACAACAGCAGACAACAGACAACAGCAGATTTAAAGCCTTACTAATCCAAACTCCTGCGGGACAGTTAATGTGCTTTATGATGTACAACATCTGGACTGAGAGAAAACAAAAAACATTTCTCACCCTGCACGAGCATGGCCTGTTACCAGGGCATTGAAAACAGCTTCAGTGATGGGCAGATCTTTGCTCTTCATAAAACCCAAAATGGTGCTAAAAAGGAAAAATAATTTTAAAACAGAGAAATGGTTAAAAGCTAAGGCAAAATAGCATTAAATATCATTATAGCTTCAAACATATTGTAACAATTTATAAAATGCACTGAATGTGATCTTATATTGCTTTAATTTTCAGATGTACAATGCTCCTGTCTGGCGTGGAGGACATAGGGTTCGCTCACCTCGCTCCTTCAATATCTCCATTTTGACAATAGGCTGCTATGAGTCTCTGGTACGTAACCTATCCAGAAAAAAGAATCAGAGTTGTAAAATTCATTTACATTACAGCCCTGAAAAGAATGTTAAAAGTTAAAAACCATGATAAAAACTTTGACAAATACAAAAGCACTCAGAGAGTGCGGACCTTCGCCAAGGCAGATCCCCTCCCCCGATCACCACCAAAATTTAATCATTTGTTCCTTGTGCCAGTATCAACATTCCCTGGAAATCTCATCAACCTTTTCAGTTATCTTGCTAACAGGCAAACAGATAAACAAATAAACCCCAATGAAAAAATAATCTCCACCATCCTTGGCGGAGGTAATAACCTATCTGCAACAGCGCAGAGCATGTTAGTTTCTTTTTCACTGAAGCAAACAGCAGTTGGATGCAGAACTTACTCTGTTGGGCAGAATGTTAGCTGCTTCCATCTTGGCCAGAAAATCCGTAGGAGAGAACTTGAACTCATTCTGCAAGTAAACCTTCAGTATGGCATTGTAGTGACTAACATCATACTGTGAACCTGTGGGAGATGGCATATTAAAATATAAATAAACAGAACACATGCAGACATACACCCACAGAACATTATGGTGTATATGCCATGAAAGACTTGCTGGTAATTTTCATTATCTATAAATATATAACAAAATAATGTCTAAAATGATCACTGTGCATATACAAAAAATTAAAATAAAATAAGAGATCAAAGTGAAGTCCATTGTTTATATCATGCAAATAGTTTGCACACAAGGACCAAAGTAAAACATTTTCTTGTGTAAAAAAGTGGTCTTGGATGGTCTTACCCAAATCCTGCAGCTTCGCCCACATGTGGTGTGCCAGCTCAGTGCGGTCTGCAGGAGGCACCTCTGGCAGCAGAGATCCACAGCTACGCAGCAACAATAAGGCCTGGTTACCACTGGGATAACCTGCACAATGACAACAGACGACAACAATGAGACAAGACTCTAAGGAAAGAAAAACTGAGCCTGTTCCAACTAAAACTGTATGATACTTATGCAGCTGTTTATCATTTGCAGAAACCAATACACTTTTTAACGCTGTAGAGAACTTCTAATAAAAAAGTAACTACAAATTTCACAGCTGATTTACACAAACATGAATTTTGGCTTAAATATGTAGTTTATTACAGTTTTTATTTGCCTCAGTGTTAACCTACCTGTCCTGCAGATGTCATGGAAGACACGAAGCAGCATAGTCTTGGTGACGCGACCAGTCCTCCTCACAGAGTTGTCCAGTTTGGACAGGGCCCAGTCAAACTGCTGAGCCTGCTTGGACTGCACTCCAGAGCTCGCCTCATCCTTCTGCTCTTTGGCTACGGCATAGTTGCGCACACAGCCTACTATATAAGGTGACAAACGACTGAGGAACAAACAAAGAGTGAGGAGCAGAGATGAGTGGATGGAGAACAGAGAAATATTCTGTAACTTCCCAGTTTGGAATCAATGAAGTACATCTTTCTAGATAATATTAGTATGTGTGTGAATGAAAATGTGGGGAAATGACAGTTCTTCAACATGCATCCAACAGTCTGAAGTTTGGTTTTTTTTTTAAATGAACAAATAAGGCCTGGTCATCAGCAAAAGTAACACAATTACCAACCGACATATGTTTATGTGGGCAGATTAAGAAAAGTTTTTGTTGTATGTGAAATTAATGCAGCAACTAACTTAAATAACTATGGCAGCACTTAATTGAGTAAAAAAACTGATTGTACTGCTCATCCTTTTATCTTCATCTGTCATAACAGGCAAATATACATAATATTAATCTGGGGTTATAGCACAGACATGTCTTCATGAATTCTACTTCATTTTTAATAAAATAATTATAATTGTGACAGTTTATATCTTAATATGGTTTGATAGTAATGAAATTACAGACAATACCACAGTTATGTTCATAGTATCTACCTATCTATCTATCTAGACAGATAGATATTTGATGTGGCTTTAACCTTACTCCAGGCCTATCTTTGGAAACTCCAACATGTTAGTGACCTAAATATGATTTATAAATAGGTCACATAAGAAGCAGTCTATAACTGAATTATCCTTGTGACACGATTTCACTGTTCTGGGTGGTAGATAAGAAATAATCCACCTCTTCTGTACCAGTTTAGGTGAGCCATCACTTTTTTTGCAGACTTTTACTATTTGGTGTGTCACCTGGAGCATCTCCGGACAGACAATAGGAAAACTAGTCTGAGTGTTGAATGACCTTGACTTAAAGAGACCCCAAGTTAAACAATAAGTGCTATCGACTGATCAGTACCTTCATTAGCTTTGTACCTGAAATGCTTTCGGATATAATTACGAATATTTTTGACACAGTGATAAATAATTATCTCCACTGACAGGCCTCTAGCTAACACAACATGTAAGAAAGCTAGATCAAGATAATTAAATACACGCGTGACGGGGTGCCTACTACAGTGTTAGTTATATATAAGATATGAAGGTATAGGCTTAACATGGAGGTTGGATTTCACAGTGAGTTTGTGTTACACAAGATGTGATCACTAGCTGAAATCACACAGGCCTTTCTCTTTTTAAACCACTACACGACACACGTTTTTAACAAACAGATACACTACAAGGCAAAGCAACTGATTTAACAAGAAGGTCGCATAAGTGTAAAAACATGTATGCTTCTGGTTGTCATTGACCCTCAATGACATCTCTGCATCACGCATGATTAGCAGCTACACCAGCTAACAGGCTGCATGCTACCTGGGCGCATTTTCCACAGCAGGACCGATGTGACGCGAACAAACTCCGGTTCTTCTGCTGCCGAGTGTTCCGCTGTATAGTCGGCTGAGATGCAGTCCATTTCTTTTGGTCCCCGTGATCTGGAGCAAGCCCGAAGGCGTAAACTTCAGTAACCGGGCTGATCTCAAGAGCGCAGCCATGTTTTCTGTCGCAGCGTGGAAGGGCATCCGCACCACGTGACCGGACAAACAAAACACCGCGAGAACACACACATACCGTCACTCAGTTGTGACGCAGCCAGACCCTTGACTCAGATAAACCTAAAAATTACACACTGAATATACTCCGCTACAAGTAAAAACTCTGCATTTCAAGGTAAAAACATAGTGAATGCTGCATTTTACTGTTGTGTTTAAGGTTGAGGTCATTTTAATTACTTCATAAACTGATGATAATTTAACCATATGCTTGTGTCGTCACTGACCTATCTGTGAGAGCCACAGGTCACTCTAAAAAAAAAATAAATCAATAAATCAACTTTCCATCAGCTCAAAAAACAACCCAAGTTTTACTTTTGTGACCATGCATTTTCCATCTTTTCCAAGATGTCTTTTTAAACCTTACATGAAAGTATAATTTTAAGCCCAACCATAAAGAGATACTTGAATATTTACCTCTGTAGGTGCAGTGAAAATTGCAGATTAGTAGAGTACTTGAAGTATTGTACTTAGTCACTTTCTGCCACTTCAGTATCTGTAAAGTCCATCTATTTCTCTATAAATCCAATTATTTGTGTCCGACTTGCATATTTACTTAGCAAAACCTATTTGACATGTAAATATAAAAACATAAAATAAGAGCAGAACATTTTGTACTGATGTCATGCTCTTGCTTAAAACTTTAAGATGCTGTATTGAGATATAACATGTACAAAATCTTCTGAAATAGTTTCAAGAAAATGTTCTATAACCTTGACCTTTCAATGTCAAATGTCTTGTGGAACTAGCACAATGCTACACATATTTGTGGAAAACTACCCCCCCCATTATAAACTTGAAAAGCCAAAACTGTCATGGAAAACGTACACACAAAAAGAGTGGACACTAGATTGCTGTTAAGAAAATAAGGCAGTAAAAACAATGTCTTTGGTGGAGAGAAACATATGGCTTTATTTAGCTGTTGTGCCAATTCATCCTAACAACAAAGAAAGACGTTTAAGTAAATGACCTGGTTTAACCTCAAAACGAGAGAAAGAGATTTCATTTTCGAAAGATTTATTCAAATAAAGCAATTTTACAAACATTAACATGGCTCATATAGATTCCATTAATTCAGTTCTTCAATGATTTTACTGTCTGCTTTCCTCTTGTCTTTCTTCATGCTCTCTTCAACAAGTATTTTTGCCTTCTCCATTGTGCTCCTTTCACTCTCTCTTTTACTATGTTCATTCCACAGTTCAGTAGCAATTATATGAATATGATGGCCACTCTCCAACACCCAGGCCTGAAGAAACTCACATTTTTTGCTTGCTAAGAAGTACTTCTGTCTCTTTTTCCCTTCCTCTCCTTCTTTAGATAGGGCTGCTCTGGCCTGGGAGAGCACTGAGCGGAGCTGACTCAGGGCTGAAAGGCAGTATCCTGAAGCATCCTTCCTGCTTCTGCCAGTCATGATATGAGCTACAGCCTCCACTGCTCGGGCTGGGGCATGAAGATCGTCCTTGTCAAGGTAATTCCCACTCAAAACTGCAGTTTCTCCACAGTCTATAGCCTCTTGGATTGAGTTGAACACTCTGTTTGAGTTCAGTGCCTCAGACAGAGCTAGGATCATGTCACAGAGTTCAAACATTAGTGAGTCTGTGTCTCCGTTTAACAGACACAGGGTGAAAGCATACCCAAAAAGTGCATTTACCAATGAAAAACCTACCAAAGGAGAAGGGTTTGGACATAATGTACTCAGCTTTGGAATTTTTGCAGAAATTGCAGGCACTCCATAGACAGCTGAATCTTGAATGCAGTTGCTCTTTTCCTTTCTGTTCCCACTTTTAGTCTTTTTTACTTTTCCAGCTGGTTGATCAGGAGCCACTCCTTGTAATATTTTTAATTCACTGTCATTGTCCTTTTCATCCATATTTGATGAAGGACCTCTCTCCAGCTTGTTCATCTCTTCCTCAAGCACCTCCACCAGTGCCCTGCCTCCATCATGTTCCTCCCACCATGGTTTCCACAGAGGAACAAGCCCACCAAAAGCTCCATCCTTCATCAGACTCATAAACTTTTCTTTCTCCTTGTTGTTAAGAAGTTCCCACAGTTCTTCTTCTGAAAGCATATCTAGATCCAGCCCAGAGAGATGCGCAGCCAAGTCCACCTCCCCTACTGCTTCTTCAGGTTGGTCATCTCCACACAGCAGCTCATTTTCCCCATCCTGTCCTCCTCCAATCTTCTCAAGCTGTCTCAGAATTGTCTCAATTTCTGTTACATCTTCTTCTCCAGACTGTTGTAGCTCTGCTAGCCTCGATAAGAGCTCTACAACCTGTACTTTCTCCTTTACCTCTCCTTCCTCTCCCTCGGATTCATCTGACAAAACACCCTCCTCTCTTAACAAACTTTCCATCCCTCCATTTGTTCCTTCTGCTTTCTGTCGGAGTCCTACCAGGATTTCTTGCATTTTCTTTCTGCCCTCAGCCTCAGTTTCCCCCATTTCCTTCAGCTCCTGTAGAACAGACTCCTTGTAAAACTCTTCTGAGCATACAGAGTGATCTGGGCTTTGGTAGCATGCCAAGCCACAGTAGGGCAGGTTGCAACGAGGACATGTGTAACGGGAGGGTTTAGATTTACACAACATACAGACTGTACTCCTGCTGTTATCTGTAGTCTCTGCTTGTTGGACCCTGGCTGGAATAAGAAACCCCTCTTGTCCTCCTCTGGACGGCAGCATAATCCCGTCTCTAGTCACAGGGTCGGGCTCTGTGTCTGTCCACTCTTCCTTTGGACCAATGTCAGTTAACAGACTCCTTACAGACGGAGGAAGTCTCCGTCTAAATGCTGGATTCATTCTAAGAAGGCGAAGAACAACGTTGCAGCAAAAAGAAGTCGGACGTGGGATATGTCACAGGTTAACCTAAGAATCAAACAAATGGTCAGTACATCAGCGCTATATAATTTATTCTAATAAAAGCTACTCGCTGTTAGTGCGTGAATTTCACATATCGAAATGCTAACATTAGCCTCAAACACAAACAACACACTCAACACATTGGACGAAACGACGGACACCATTAAACAAGCTTCTAAAGAACTTTTGTATTCGCTGCGAATATACGAGTGTTCAGTGCCAACACAAACACCTTTCGTTAAGTTATAGCAAAACATACTAGTATATAAACTGTCGTTTTACATACTTTGCAGTTATTTGATCCACACCAACGTTACATGGATGTCGTCCCTTTTTGATGACGTTGGTCGGTCGTCAGCAATCACTTCTCGCTTTTTCTTTTTTTCCTGCAAGGATCGGCTGTACCAAAAACTGAAAGCAAAATGTTCTTTTGTAAAATGTTGCACGGGTGAATACTGTCTTTTAAGTTATTCGTTTTTATATATATATATTTACCCGAATTCGCAAGTATATACTACTTGTTTTAATACTCTAAGATTTAACCTGGTTTGTTTTTGCATATTATATATTTAATGTACTATTATATTACTATTTAAAAAAAAATAATAATAATAATAATTATTATTATTATTAGTCAGTACATCATTATTATTATTATTAGCAGAAGGTGCTGTCAAGAATTGTGGATGCTAGACTGCTAACAGACAGACTTTGGCAAAAACAGATAATAATATATGTATACATATGTAATAATAAATTGACAACACAATGTTTCTCTCTTATTCTTTTCAAGCCAACTAGACCAGTCCAGTTCCCAAAGCTATCTTATTGTCGCAAAGATTTCCAACAGGACTGTCCCTCACCAATGCACAAAAAAATTCTCCATGTAAACTGCAGACTCAAAAAATAAATACATCTATTGTATCTGTCCTGTACCAAGAGGCAGTGACTGTTTGATCCAGATACAGATAATAGCAATAATTGATCAGTCACACTGTAAAACCTTTGATCAAGCACACAGACCTATCATATATTCTGGAGGTTTAATGACAGCAATAGAATGTATGAAAATAAGTGTACAAAAGTCTGTCTCACCCTTCATTTATATAATCAAGTAACCAGGAATTGATTGATCCATGAATAGACCTACTGAAAGCATATGTTAGTCTTCAACCTGATGCACGATCCCTAATCCACCACTCTGTCAGTCCTTATAAATGTTATACTAATCTATCCACATGTGTCTTTCTGACTGTGCTGTGTGTCTGCATCTCCCATGGGGCTGTTTGCTATGAAGTGATTGTCTCCCGCAGAGGGTCAAGCATGGTAAAGGTCATGCAGGTGGGGAGCTGTCAGATGGCTGTCCACCCCTCGCTGGGCCAAAGGGTTCCTGTGCTGCCTGTCAGAGCCCATGGGGAAAGAATAAGAGGAAGGGGGGGTCTGAGGTTGACGTGTGCCATGCTGTCTTGGCCCCGCCCCTGGCTGCCATGCCAGCAGTCCTGGGTAGGGTGCTGCCTACTTCTTTCTTCTTTCTTCTTTCCCCAGTATGCCCTTTGACATGTTATTGTCCCAACACTGGATCTACAAGCTTACTTACACTATTAGCTCATAAACACTTCTAACAACTGATTTTATCCAAAATCACAGTCAGGTGAGAAAGTGATACTGACTCAAACACCAAAATACCTGTTAAAATTCAGTGTTATGTCATGTTCTTTAATTGAGCTACTACAAAAAACAGAATGAATGGTCTAGTCTGTGATCTTGAAATTACAATGCCTTCTCTGCTTTAGGTTGAATGATTTTTTTTTTATTTTTATTTTTTTATCACATATGTGTATCTCTGGATTATCAATATGTCGTATTGCTCAGATAACTGGGATCCCTTTGGCCTTTTTGTATACTATAGACTCAAGGTAATAAAAGATACAGCCAATTGATAAAAGAATATTCTGAATGAATATAAAATTGATGGGCTTAATAGAGAATCCAATGTGTTGTGTCTATACATAATTGGTTGGTATCATAAAAATATTAGACAAATTAAAGGAAAAGCAAAATACCCAGAAAATGCACAATACAAATGTGCTTATACACCCACCCTGCTGCAGTTCAGTAGCTCCAGTCGTGCCAGGGCTGAACATGCCCAAAAGGCAGGGCACATTTCCTGTCACCTATCAGCTGGTGGGAGAAAGCAGTATGTGTGCATGTCTGCTGTAAAAAAAAAAAAAAAAAAAAGCTATCCTGTGGGTAGTGGGCAGTCTAACGTTGATGTGGACCGCTCTGTCACCTGTCAGCTCAAAAGGATCTGGCATCATGTAGGGCAACCAGAGTGGAGTGTGTGTGGGAGAGAGTAGTCTATCTGTCTGCCAGTCACTAGGAGGCACAAGTGTATTACACTGACCAACTAATTTTACTCTATTATTTCTGACTGCTACGTTGATTCAGAATGAAGCATTTTGAGTTTTAAACATCAGTCAATTTCTTGTTTTTCTCACATAGGTGCAGTCTGCATCACGTGTCCTCAATTGTACAAGAACAATGAGATAAGCAATATTTTATATATAGATACTCATTTCTCTTTCAAAAATGGAATAATCCAGCAATTTTAATAAGATTAAAGTGGCTATATGTACTGTTGATATTCCAGGGTAAAATTTGTATACCAGAAAACACTTATGACACCCAAAACCACTAACAAATCAATGCCATGTATCCAAAGACTGCATCACTGACTGAATAAAATATGAAGCTCATTGTTTACACACATCTGTGTTATGGCATCTTCAAACTTCAAAGTAACACTGTGTCTTATAATCTTCATGTGCTGCATCAGCTGATAGTTTAGATACATTATAGATCTGTTAGCTTAGCTCTGCTTTTAGAGAGAAAACAGCCACAGTAAAACCACAAATCACCTCAGTTTTCTTTGTGGTTTGTGTTGTTAATAGCTGCACTAAAGATCTGTTTGGAATCATCCGAATAAGAGCAGAACTGTCACTTTTTATTCTGAACAGTGGCTCAACAAACAACTAACTTAGTAAAGATAATAACATCACATAATAACTTTATTCCTTCATAAGTCTCATAATCAAACTCACTAGTGTTGAAGAAACACTGATTTTTTGCATTAAACTGCATTCTTTTCATTTAGCACTATGTCCACTTGTGAAAACAACCACAGTGCTTCTAGCTTTTATCACAAAATTGTTTCTTAGTGATTCTCATCCCATCTTGTTACTTTCTGACACTGGTCAAAGGCCTGCAGAGTGACTCAATACTCCCTCTAGTGGACAAATAAATCATCTAAACCGTTGGTATGAGTCGATTCAGTTCATATCGCTACAATCCGACACTACTTTTCTAGAAAATGTTTTGAAATCTGCATCCAAGTCTTTTCGGCTCTTCCAGATTTCAGAAGAATATTCCACCCACCTTAATGTTCCATTATATTACATCTATACATGTATGGATCATTATCTTCTGGCTATGCATTCAATATGTATGTAATTAAGTTGTGTAAAGATTTTTAATAGATTGATTCTGTGTCTATTATCTGAATGCCTTGTTTTTACCTGGAGCCTGAGTCTCCAATGACTATAAAAATATACATATGCTTTAAATTTGCTCTTACTCACCAACACCAATACCTTAGAATTTTTTCAGTAACTATAACTCTATTGGGTAATTTAATATATCGCTGTTACATGTTATTACACTTGAACTAGAGATGAGATGAAATAAATTATACTGGGTGTAAAAAACAGCAAGATTGTAATGAGAAAACCAGTCTGCATCTTCTTTTCCTTCTTGTGCTCTTATCCTTCATCTACTATATGTCGTTTTTTTTATGAATGAACCAGAAAATATAGCTCAGCTCCCATGACATGAATGCATCAATGTATTCCCTCAATAATTCATCTGTAGGATATATTATTTACCTATTATTTTTAGTTCTTCACAAAGAAGCATCACTGTACCTCCACCTCCTCCTTCCCCTCTCACATCCCTTCCTGTCCTTCTTTCTGTAATTGACAACCTTTGCCAGGTCACTCAATCCATATAAACAAATCCCTTCCTTCCTCCTCGATCCAGTTTGACTTGTGGGTTCTCTCTGAGTGTGTATGTGTGTGTGCGCATTGGGTGCAGTGCGGCATGTAATGTGCTAAAACACAGGTAGATGGAGTGGTAGCCTTTCAGTGACCTAAAGCGTCTGTTGACAGCAGTGACAGTAGAAACAAGTAGGAATAAAAAGGAAACTTCATAGCACTTCACCCACACATCAACATTCTCTTTCTTTTTCAACTCACAGATAAGAAATGGAGGGTCCAGTATAATCCAGTGTCTTACACCAGTAATTTCATGTACCTTCATTTTTTCTGCACCATCAGTTCCATGTACTATCATTGTACAGATTCCAGATTACTCTGGTGGTTATTCACTCTGTCTGTCCTTTTTATGTTGTGATTTCTTGCCTGTTCCTTTCTTCTTTTCTGAAGATCCATAATTCAGTAAATGTAATCCAGTGTGGTGCCAAATACATGAAATTATGCATGGACCTATCATTAAAGTGATTATAGGATGCCATCGTCCTCCATCAGAGTGTATTTTTCAGATTTATCCTTGCACTTACAAGTCTAGATTTTGTAGTAATAATAATTTTATCACCATTTGGGCAAAAACAGGGAGAATGGTGTATTTCCAAAATGAGTTGAAGCTCATTAAGTTTGCATTATGATGTCAAGAAAACAGCTCTAAAATAATACTGAGAAAATGCTTGAGATATTGCCATCGTTGCCATTTAGGTGGAAAGCAAATAGCAAAAAAATGTGGTAAATGTTCATGAAATTGATTTGTTTCTAATCAGGAGAGAGAAATGAAAGATTTATAATTATTTTAGTAAATATGACCAGTTTTCTTAAGTATACTTTTCATTTCAATTTGACAATGATTGGTTCATTTAAGGGGGAAAAAAGATGCAGCACTTTTAGAATTAGATTTTTCTGTGTTGTTTATCTGAATCTTAACTCCACTGTTTCTCCTCTTGACTGGAGGAAACATTCTTTCTGATACTTCCATCTTTGCTTCAACTTCCCCTCCTCTCTCTCTGTCTCCATCACACCATTCCCGCAGGAGCAAACCTGAAACTGACTGTGTATCGGTATATCACCCTCCGCCGTCTGTCTAACCTCCGGCCCCGCCTTCCTTCATCCCCACGAGAGGGAGCAGCAGATCAAGAAAAGGGGAGAGAGGGAGGATGGGGCAAAGGAGCGAAAGAGAGAAGTGTGTCTGTGTCCCAAAGGATTGGTCTCTGTCTGTCTAAATCAGGAAGTGAGAATGTGATGGCAGGAGAGACAGCACAGAAGCACCTCTTCACTGTGTGTGTGTTTGTATGGACCTTGTTGAGCTGAGGTGTCATATATGTGAAGATCACAGCTTCACAATGGTGGCAACCAGAGATGACGCACTAAATCACTGAAATGCCAGGGACAACTGTGCGGTGATATGTTGTGTGTACATGTTTGTGTCAGTGTGTGCATTGATGTGTGTGTCTTTTGGGATGTTGGTTGAAGATTAATACTTTACGGTCTGAAAGTGAAAATGTTATCGAGTATGTCACCTTGAAAGAAGAAGCAAGACGGCATCTCATCTTGACTCATACAACAAACACACAGTGGTTTAATTTACTTGTACTCAGGTACTGCACACAGGTACAACTTTAGTGAATTTTAGTGAAGTATGTCCATACTTCATGCTTCTGCTCTACTAAGATGGATAGTCCTTTATGCTGTTTGTAAGACCAGTCCACATCAGCAGGTAAAAGCAGACAACCCTCCCATTCTACACACCAGGCCATAGCCATCCAAGATTGCCAAAATTTTATCACTGGCACTGAAAACTGCAAAATAAAAAAATAAAAAAAAGATTCACTATACAGTTTAGCTTCTCTAAATTTTAAAACAATATTCATTAGGCATGTGTAGCTCAAAAAATCTATAGCACTTATATACCTCTAAGCAACTCATTGTTTTATTTATTTATTTTGTAATCTGTGACAAGTCTAACACAATATGTTCCATCTATTCCACACAAAACACAAAAATGGAATTAAAAGTGGCACCAAAAGACTAAAAGTGCCAATAATTAACAAAACTTTAAAGCTAAGCTTTTAAGTGCTTATAGAATCTGCAGGCAGTCCTATCCCCTGACCACTGAGGCCACCCCTTTCAGCAAACCTTAGTACCTTAAGAAGCAAATTAAGACAAAATAAAGCCAAGATAATCACGGAAAGTCACTATAGAGGAAAAACACAAAGTACATGCTGAAATATAGCAAAATATTATAACTGTATGAAAGTTTGACAATTGTTAGTGTTGAGTTCTGCTGTGAGGTTTAAACTGCTTGGTTTAAAACACTTGATTTTCAGCTTTATTGCCCAGGTTGAAACATTCATTAATTTTCTGTGCCCGCTTTATCCTCGCTAGGGTCGTGGGGGTCACTGGAGCCTATCCCAGCTACTTAAGGGCGAAGGCAGGGTACACCCTGGACATATAGACAAACAATCACTCTCACATTCACACCTATGGATAATTTAGATTAACCAATTAACCTATCAGTGTATGTCTTTGGGTGGTGGGAGGAAACCAGAGTACCTGGAGAGAAACCACACAGACATGGGAACATGCAAACTCCACACAGAAAGGTCCCATCCTCATCAGTTGGTGTTGGAATCAAACCCAAGACCTTCTTGCTGTGAGACATGAGTACTATCCACTGCACCATCATCTTGCCCATGGTTGAAACATTTGTTAGAGAAATAATTGTAAAGTAAACCATCAAATTGATGACATAATTAATTCTTACATTATCACATTTCAACAAGATAAATTATACTCTGTAGTCCATTACACCTCAACAGTAACCCCAAACCTCTGCATAAACTATTAGCAGATATTGGCCCATGGAACATATGTAACTGTCAAACACATGACATGCACTGAATCTACTGAACATGCACACAAATAAGCCCAATGATATTTCACATACTCCCTCACAGTGGATGAATTATTAGGTAGACACAGGCCCATCTTTCTGTTTGTCCCCACACATAAAGCTACACAGATATAGGCCAGTATATCTCACTGTCGGCTTCACTTCCCTCTCAACACAGTCATAACAACACTAACCGTCACCTCCTGTTTATCAGCCTCTGTCTATTTCTTTTTGTCTTATATCTATGTTTAACTCTCTCTTCAATGAGTCATGTGGAATTGTAGAGCAGATCAACAACGCAAGTGTTTCTGTAACTTGGCAGCCGACACACAGGCAAGATGATGTTATTGTACAGTGGTTATAGCCACATCATTATATCCGTATTAGCAGGGAAAACCCTTCACGCTCCAACACCTACATGCCTTCACTGCATGCTATCGCGTTAATTTGATGCCTGTACAAACTCATGCTCCATGCATGCATATCTGCCCTGTTCTACCTTGACAGATCATGCATGACACATACATGGCATGGACAGCATTATATGTTGATCAAATACTTTGTGCTTAGCTCATTATTCTATAACAAGAGCAAAACAGAGATAAAATTACAAGGTTGACAGGCAGTGTATAATCACCCAAGGTATAAGGAAATATGTTTGCATGTATGTTCTGTATGTCTTATGTGAAATGTATCCACAGTCGACAGCTGGGTTAGATTTTTAGCGTAAAAGTAGTGCTTATAGCTCAAAAATGTTGTCAAAACTGACTACAGCAAAGGATTAATTCTCAACACCTTTATACCTATCACTTTATGTATTATTAGTCTCTCCTCTCACAGTCATTTCAGTTGTTAAGAGTTGTCTTCCTTTGCCTAAATAGTATGAAACAATATCATGTGGTTTTAATCCAGGTAAAAGTCATTATAAAAACAGTCACTGAAAAACACATGAACCCAGACACACTGTAACAGTATTTGAACACCCCAAATGTGAATTTACCTGAGGGAGGGTAAGGAAACAATAGAGGAACCGAGCAGGGACAGCGGAGCACTTGGCATTTTGGGTATGCACATAATCACACACTCTTGCTGTGTTAGTGTTGACTTGAAAAGGTTGTGTGTTAGTATGTTTGACAGCGCTCAGACTCTGGCTGCGATGTTGACATTAGTGGACTAGGACACATCACCTCTGCTTTGGGAAAAGGCCTACGGTGAGCCTGCCCTTAAGCACAGCACGGGTTCCCTGTGTATGTGAGTGTGTATGAATCTGTCTGTTATTTATTTATTTATTTATTTATTTATTTTACCTAATTTTAGGTATGTTCTTATGGAAAATGATCACAAACGGCATAGAAACACCTAATTCTAAACAGTCAATTTGCAGGCACAGATGACAGTGTTTCAGCTGGCAGGTGAAGTGCATGTGGCAACATTTTACTCATTGGGAAATGTTCATATTCACCAAACATAACATAAAAGACTGACAGATGAAATCTCCCCTTTTTTCAAGGTCTTACAACCTTTTCATTACAACTGCATGGCACAAAGACCTCAGATTCCTATTTTTTCCACTTCATAGTGCTGATTTTCTCTTTGTGTGAGCCTGTTGTTGACTTCACTTTTGCAAAACCATCAGGCAACACTTCTTTATCAAATTCAATCAAGTTTTATACTGTACAAATTGTCACTGTACCACCTTTAGAGGATTGAGTGTATGGAAGAGGACAGCGAGATGCAAACAAACAAGCATGTAGATGAATAACCCACTGCTGATGTCAACAACATGCCTGTCATCATCAGGAGAAAGGCACAGGCTCTCTGAACCGTGACATGCAATTGGCACGCAGGCAAAGACGCAAGGGTCGGCATAATGATACACAGCAAACTAATGGGGAAAAAAGTCATACATCTGATATCTGCCTCACCTCTACACATGCCAACACAAACACATTTTCTTCAATGCATTTGTCTCCTTAACCCCTTTGTTATACATATGTCTGCATTTGTATGGCATCCTGGGCCTTCTTTTGGTTTTTGTCAGGTACAGTATGTCATCTTACATAAGGGAGAACACTGACAGACATTTTCTCCAATGCAAGCACCTCAGCAAAGGATACTTTGTCCCACCACCCTTTAACCCCAAATTCTATGCATTTCTCAGTCAGATTAGTTTTATTTTTGGGGTGTTTGGTCCTGGAGGGATTAGTAGGACACTTTTTAAGAAGTGATTAAAGCTGAGGAGAAATGACACAGTGGCTGCTTATTGTAGATACTGTAGATGATGCTTATCGAGGACAATGATTTAGACAAACCACAGTGTCCTCATGGCATTAACATTTTATTATATTTTGCAGGTTTTTCCATAAATAAAATAAAACAAAGCAACATTAAGTGTCTTATTTAAGGTGCTCCAGAGCCACTTCAGTGTGCCTTGATTTTACAGTTTGTCAGCTCCACTGAAGGGATGAACTGTAGTCTTCCAATAAATGTTCCCTCATTTGATGTTTGGTGATGGTAGTGGAGGCACCTTCTGACATGCTTGTATGAAATTTAACATGATTGTTCAACTGGATTGAAATCAGGTGATGAGAAAGGCAATAGGAAACGTTTCACATTATTCACATTTTATACTCATCAAACCATTTAGTAACCCCATGTGCCCTACGGATGGAGACAATATCAGCCTGGAAGACACCACTCGACCACTTCATTCAGGACTTTCATTTAAATTACCATCCTTCCTTTTCTTCTCTCCCTTTGCTTTTCATTCAGACAGTGTCTATACACTTTCTATCCTCTCCATCTCCAAACTTCCTTCACATTCCCTTCCTGACCTTTGACATTCATCAATCTATTCATCAGCCCTTTGGTGTCTTGTCCATCCCTGTATCTGTCTCCTGTCTAGCCTCTAGCCTCTCTCTTAATCCCAACTTCTTTCTTTTCAACGACCCTGTCACCTCTCTATCCTCGGGCGTGTTGGCTGTAGGTGGATGTAGCAGGTCTGTGACAGGGTGGAAAGGCTGTCATTCATTGTGCCCATATATTGTGTATGTGTGTGCATGTGTGTGTGGCGAAAGGGGTGTGAAAGCAGCTGTCACGCTGTCTCAGGATCATATGCTGGCTGTCAGACATGCTGTAAAGTAACTGACATCCAACCCTCAAACAAACACGCATGCGTGCACACACACACACACACACGCACACAGGAATCTTGAGAAATCATAGGCTTACAACAAATTTGTATTCAGATTGTGTTGAACTGTAGGATTATAGGGCTGGTGAATCTGAGCTAATGACATAGCATCAAGCTTCCATATTCACTTTCGACTTTTCTGCAGCCTGGTGTTATACACATGGCAGTTTTTCAGTGTGTACTCCATATACATTTATTATGACATTATGTGTTCATTTTTACATGTAAGTGTGTGTTGAGGGATTTCTTTGGAGAAGGTGAAGGTCTCATCACTTTGGTCCTCATCCTCTCCAGGTATATATAGAGTACCATTGATTCCACACAACACATCACCTGCTTCCCTTGTACAGCACTGATCACATTCATCCTCTCTATCTTGTGGTTGGGTTTTTTAACAATATACTCTCTGCTTCTTTATTGTGCTGGGTTTGTTACACTTTTCAGTCAACTTCAGATATTATTTCACAGTGTAGGAGGGCATTGTAATTCCATGCTACTATGCAAAGAAAAACCTTGTACACACACACACGCACACACACACACACACACACACACACACACACACATTAATTTAATCATCAATTTTATTTCAGGACTGGTCAAGCTGTCTGTTTGGAATACAAGGGAAGAATGCTATGAGGGTTGAGGTCAGATGATGTGGTCCTGATGCTGACTGGAATGACAGATGCTCAGCTCCATTAGCATGGAATTTAAGTAAAGATTTGATGCACGATTTGTTTCTCTTCTCTTCCCCTCTATTCTGTTCTGTTCTGTTCTGTTCTGTTCTCTTCTCTTCTCTTCTCTTCTCTTCTCTTCTCTTCTCTTCTCTTCTCTTCTCATACATATATATGTGTGTGTTTATGTCTGTGCATGTTTTTTTTCAATGACCAGTGAGACAGAGGAGGCCGGCAGGTCTCTATTGGCCACAGAGCAGCTGTCGTTTCAGGTTAGTGCTGGCGAGAGGTGGGTTAGGAGGAGGAGAAGAGGGATGAATAAGTGAAGAGGCTGCAGACTGGACTCATGTTAAATGTAAAAAGGCTAAAGGACCAGACTTCTGTTGAGCTCTTTGTGTGTGTTTATGTGTATGTGAGTGTGAGAGATATACAGCAAGAGTGAGACTGTGTGAGTATGGTTCTACATGCGCATATGAGCACTTCGGAAGACCTGCTCCCTGTCCTGCTGAGCTTCCAATTAGCACACATCACTTGAGCAGGACACACACACATACACACATACACTCTCACATACACAAACACACACAGAGGACCCTAGAGAGAGGCCTCAAACCTGCCTGTCAGCTGCTGTTAGATCACACTGCACTGAGCCGACACCACAACACACACAGACACACACTCGCACATTCACTTAAAGGCAAACTGATATTACAAAAAGTTAAACTGGTATCACTCAACTATGGACAACACAGAACAGATAAACTAATTCTACCAACACTTTTTCAGTTTGCTCTTTTTCATGATCTTATTGTAAACTCAACAGGATCTTTCAATTAAAGTGCCACCCACACATGCCACGCACTTTTCCAGATTTCATTTTCATTAGACACCCTGCACTGTGTCACTTGTTTTGTCCTAGTGCATGTTTTACATTACATCATCAATAATGGACATGGACTCATTTTGTGGCAGGGAAAGAGAGGATCATAGCACGCGCGCGCACACACACACACACACACACACACACACACACACACAATAGGTCAGACAGATTTAATGTGAATCTTCAACTAACAGTCTTTGGTTTGTTACTGAGCCCATCAGTGAGCCAATGCTAATACAGCTTCACTTTCTTTACTTTCACTACTTTTTCAATATTTACATTGCCTAATTAATGACGCAAGACCATAACCTAATGGTACAGTTTGCATTTCACTGACAGGGGTTTAAAACTTTAAGGTTCAATGACTAAAATTGTTATGTTCCACACTGCCCTCTCAGCAGAATGAAAGTATATAAGTACAGTACCCTTGTGAACTCTGTTCCTTCTGTCTTACACAATTATCTCATTACTCATGCTCATCTGCTTCAAGCTTCTATTCTTCATCACGTTTCCCCTCTTTCCTTGACTACCCTTTTCAAGACCCAAGAGCCTACCTGGGTCTGGTCCTGAGGGAGAGATTGATGTGGTACCATGCCAAAGGGGGAGGGAGATTCAGAAGAGTAACCAGCAGGACAGATGATGAAGATGACGATGATGAGGTAGAAGCAGAAGCTATAAGGTGGTGGCCTTTTCTTTTCTCTGCCTGCTCAGGAGGAAGATTGTCCTTGCTTTTTTAAACGATTTCTTCCAGCTGAACTACTCTTCCAATATCAGTCAAAGAATATCACAGGGAAAAAAACAAAAATGCATGTATACCTAGAGTTCTCTGGGTCACCTTGGCATACAGCTCTCTCAGCAAATCAATCAGTTTATTGCCATTTCAGTAGCCTTTCAGGTTGTTTTTGTCACCCAGTGCTGAGCATTGCTTGAGTTGCAGTCAAATGATGTTTCTTTTCTGTGTCTATTTAATAACTGTCCCCTCAGTACTTCAGGAGTCTGATTTAGGAGGTCATTTTATACCAACTTCTCCATTATGATTTTCCTCTCGATCTCCCTTTCATATTCTCTCCTCTACCACTATCAGCCACTAGATGGGGATGTGATACTACTGATGATGCTCCACAGCCATAACCCGACACTGTGAGTGCGCTCAGCAAGAGCTCTAATTTACCAACTCAGTAACAGTAAGGCCTACCTTTCCATAACTGGGAAATTGAACACTACTGTAATTACAGTTAAATCTTACTGCACTGCATGGGATTCCGTGGCCTGGTATTTTTCCTCACACATAATGCATTAGACTTGAGCTACTTTACTAGGAGGTAGATATCAAGGATTAGAATATGATCTCTTTGTTTTTTGTAATTTATTTTAAGTATGTTGATTCACTCTTTGTATATAATTTTTTGTGTGTTTTTACAGTATTTTGTTTAAATGTTTATGTGGCTGACGTGACTGTGATTCACAATTTATCTATCAATTGTAAGAAGAGAGGTCATAAGGCCAGTCTTACTTGCCTTACATACTGAATATAAAGCTAAAGGCAAGAAGCTTGTGTCTTACTCAAGGATCAAGCCTGGAAGAGGTTGTAAGTCTTGTCATCACTGTGAAGCTGCCAGGAAAACAGAGTTATGATACCTGACCATGAAGATCTCTATCTCTTTTTTTTCTTTTCTTTTCTTTTCTTTTCTTTTTTTTTTTTTTTACAATAAGATAATAATGAAAAGGGAAATGTGATTACTTTAAAGTCAGCTTCTGATGTAGTGGAAGACAAACTTTGTCCTCATATTTTCATTCTTATATAAAGCTGCCTCATTAACCTGATTGTCAGACTGTCACCGCCTTGATCACAAACACCCCACTGAATGATTACTGTATGTGATGAAAACACCAAAACACAACTTCCTCTCCAAAACATACTCTCAGGACTTGGATTGTCAAATTGAAGTTACTTAGAGTGGAATGGATGTGATTTTGGTGCTGGTACTGAGAGTACTTATGAACAGGACTTACATGAAAAAGGAATGAACAGTGAGTGAAAATGAGGACAGGGAATATCCATGAAATATGGCAGATGAAATGAAAATATGATGTCAATTCAGATTAATCACTATCTAGAAATTTATCATTTTTTGTAGATATTGTCATGTAGTACAAGAATAAGTTTTTTTTGTGTTTTTTTTTTTCTAAGTAATAGCCGTCTACTGAGAAAATGTCAAAAAGTTAAAAAAAAAAAAAAGTCCTATCTTTCAATGTTGAGGAGTCCCTTAGAAATTTACAATATTGATTCAGATTCAAGTGTGGCACCAAGTTGAAATGTGCCTCAGATTTTGAGTTACAGGTGTGGACAGAGATGAAGAAATGGACTGACCTGACTGTGAGGGTAAGATCAGATTTATATGAAATTAGCAGAAAGCTTGGCAAAAAAGCAAATAATGTTGGAGTCTTCATTTAATATAACACTTCCTTTACACAGAGGGTGTAAAGGAAGAAACAACTTCTGCTTTATATAAGTGTTAGGCTTAATGCTAATATTATAATATATATGTAAAATGTGATGATGTTAATATGATGGCTTCTTAGGGTCAGTACCATATACCATTACAATAAACTGGTCCCACAATGTCACTTGCTGAGAACTGGCAACATATGGCATCAGCACATGCCCCCCTGACACTAATACACAGGCCGTGTACACACATGTTCCTCTGACACACTAAAAGTAGAGGTTGCATCCAGCATATGTCTGTTATGGGATATTACGGGCATGTGATCAGAACAGATTCTGTGCATGAGTGTATGTGTGTGCATGCATGTGTAAGATATATTCATAGGATGACATATGCTTGAAAAATGCATGTGTCAGCAAGTGTTGGGCATGCATGTAAATGACATATGTCCACGCAGAGTCTACTGTGTTTATATGCAGTGTTTTTTGTGCCTGTGCATGTGTGTGTATGTGTGTGAATTTGTTCATCTCACCCAGGCTTGTGTGTGGTAGTAATCCGCACTGGGCAGCTGTGTTCATTTGTATGCAGCCCCAAGGCACTTCTAGGCTGTCTCACTGATTAGGGATCAGAGAAAAGGAGAGAGTGAAAGGAGAAAGAGAAATGGTAGAGAGTGAGAATGAGAGACAAAGAGAATGAGTTAGAGACAAAGCGGGAAAGAGAGGTCCTCTCCCATTTAGTAAACAGTTGGTTAATGAGTCTAATCCCATTAAGCAGAGAGCGCAGCTTGCCCCCTCACATAACATGCATTAATATGTATGTGTGTGTAGCTGTAGTCTTTCTCTTCCTTACAAACACACAAGCATGCACAGCCTTTATATTATACCCAGGAAATGAAATTGATTTGCTCTCAGAAACAACTGAAAGGCCCTAACATAGCATTGTATACTGTTAAGGAGGCTTGGAGGGCAAGCTTATGAAAATGACATGTAAATCAAATGAACATTGTATATTCTCAGGCACGATTTGCCAACAATTATTGTTTTGACCTGGCTCCTCAGTTGACAAAAGAAACCTGCTCCCTCTGAGGAACAGGAAATCAGCCTTTCAAGTGCTCTTGTGTTTGAAGAGTGGAGGGCAAGGCAAGGCGTGATTGCTGCACTCGGCACAGGGGATCAGACATGGGGTGATTTCACACAAGATGAGAGAAAACAGTGAAGGCCACAGCTTTTTGCAGATTTCTCCATAACGTGTAACATAAATAAGAGGCACTCAAATTTGGTCTTGCTGTTAAAAAGAAATGTTGCAAAAATAAGCTCTGCTGTGCAATAAATTCATAAAGAAAAGAAAAAACATTTAAATATAAAGCCCTTGAACTTGTCAGCATGCAGAAAGTCCAGGATAGTATGTGAAGACCTTGTTTTAGTTTTCTGTTAACTCATACCAGTACCCCATCCAACACCATCCAAATAACAAACATGTAATGGCTTTGTCTTTTTTTTTTTTTTTTTTTTTAAATTTAAATGGCCTACTTAAGTTCACAGACTTTTTGCATGTTTTCAGCAGTGGTTATCTAATACGCATAATGTGTCCAAAAACAAATTTCAACTTTTAACTATGTATTTATTTTACCTTTAAAGAAGAGGTAGAAAAGGTTCCATATAATGTAATAAACAAAAAGCTATTTACTTGGAAAATGTTTGGGTTATTAAATGATTCAAAAAAAAAAAAAAAAAAAAGAAAGAAAAAGGGTAAGGGATTACAAAGTAGTATAATCAAAAACATGTATCCTTGATTGTAGGTTACATCTTTGAGTAACTGCTTTGCAAACTAGATTACAGAAGGAAAATGCTTGGGCTAGGTATAACCTACAAAATGTTTACTTCGATTACTGATGACATACACCATGGGTAAAATAATAATAAAAGTAAATAAATAAACACACTGACAGCTACAGAGGTGACAGAGGTACTATGGTGACACTCATCAATGACTGGCCAAAGTTGTGAGACCCAAAATGTTTCCACAATGATTGTAAACTGATCATAGAACAAGAAGTAATCCACTATCCAAAAACACTTAAACACTCAAACAATCAAGCATTCCAAGTGATAATTTTTAGTGTTTACAGTGTCAGGGACAGTTCTGACTGACTTTTTAATTGAGCAATCATATCTCATATTCGGAACAGCTTCTGTCCAATCAAAGATGAGAGTGAGAGACTTGTCCCGCCTCCCACCTAGATGTTGAAAAAGAACGTCATCTGCCTCATACATTTAGCTTTAGCCAAAATTAGCTGGGTTGTAGATTCATAGATATTCCTTTTTTTAACGGCACTTGTACTTTTCGACCAGCATCCTGCGTCACCGGTATATATTTGATGCTGATGGGGTTATAGTGCCAAACATGTATGTAAAAGCCTTATTTCGATGCAGAGACATGCTGAAAGGAGAACTGATCGTGTGAAACGCTGGCTAGCTTAATCAATGCTAGCTAACGAGTAGGGGCCGAGAAGCGAATGTGGCTAGCATTAACGATAGCTAAGCCTATCACAACAAGCCCTGGTGCTTAATCACACCCGCCGCCGAAGCCATAAGAAGAAGGACTGATAGAGCTAGTACCTTTTCGAGCAAAGTAAGTAACGTGTGGTACGTGCACTAAGCAACACCATCTTAAAAGTATAGTTTGCTAATCAGCCGCTAACGTGCAGACATCTCTTACAATTGTGAACTAGGCTAACTGGATAGCTACCGACAGAGATGGGAAATTGGCCATATTTTCAGTTGGAGACAGCTGACTCTGAGATAACCTTAACTAAGTGTATGTAACATATCAGATATATGTATATTTGTGAAGGTATTCACAGTTTTAGTATCTCTTAAGGTGCTGGCGCTTTTTTAGTCTGTCGCTTGTTTGTTTGGTTAGTAACTAACCAGTCCAGTTTTGTTATCTGATTCTGAGCCGAATCCTAGTTGCTTTGTATCTTAATGCAGCTAACATGAATTCAGATCTGCACCATACAATTGACTGTAGGTAGTTGATTATTCATTCCACTATATTTGTATGTTCAAACCCATTCTTTTCTTGATGGTGTTGCAATGGGCTAGTGATGTAAAATGAGTGGACCCTTGACGTGGTGACCGGGGACCTTTTTGTTTTCCCTTCGATACGGTCCTTCATCATTCCCCAATAATAGTTTGCACTGAGATGGCCTCTGTCTGTGATGGATGTGACTGAGAGGTAAAGACAGTTTTCGTACCACGTGAATGTTTGCAACAGGTGCACCCCACATGTGGAGTTGATGTACACCAGTTTAATGTAACGACCACCTAGAAGGCCAAGAATATATGTCTACAGTATAAATATTATGTTAACTAGACATTTAATTTAGTACCAGTCTAGGTTTGTGTAATGTAATCCCTTTTATCGTTTATGTTTTACATTAACATAAAAATACCTACAGTATTAAACACCCATATTGCAATGGATCATGTTTCATAGAGTGGTAGTGGGTAGTTTTATTGGGTTGTCAATTTGTGTGTGGCTGTGTTTGTTTGGTTGTGTATTTGTTGGCATATTCATGTGACAGTGTGTTCCAGAAATGGCAGCATCACCACTGGCATGTTTGTGTTGGCACCTTGATAATGTGAAATCCCGCACTAGCAATGCAGTTTTAGCCCATGACTACAGCAAGTCTGTAGGCCTATGCAAAAGTTTTTATCTGCACTTTTGGTTCTGTTCGCTGCTTGAATCCCGTCACAGGCAGATGTAAGCTTAGATAGAGTTAACTGGCAAGCTCAGAATAACCCATTACAATGTGTCAGTTGCCAGGAGGAAGGAATAGAACAACTATGTATGTCTCTCTAGGAAAAAAATAGTTGGTGGTAGTCCAGTTTGAGTTATCCAGTGTAAACACACCCTGTTTGTGCTGACATTCCCTATTAATGGGGCTGAGCAATAGATAGCTGAAAAATGTATTGCTATGATATGTTTATATATTGATCAGTTCTGGGGAAAATAGGTTGAATTTATCCACTTTGATTACACATAATGAAAACACAGATATGTAGAGGCTCAAAGTCTGTTAAAATGGAATGTAAACCAGAAAGATAAAGACCAGTCAATAATGTGTCATAGTACAAGGCACTTTGATCAAGTCTGACATTTTCCACTTTTGCAGAACTGTGAATGTTGAATGGTATGCACAGGGTTGACATGCACTTGTGAACAGTCACTTTTTTGTTATAATATTTGTTTAGTGAATAATACATATGCTGTGGGGAAGAAATCCTTTAGTTATAATGTTCTCCATATTGATTTGACTTCAATTTGGCTGAAGTGGTGCCTAAAATGGTTTGGGTGCTGTGTTTGGTCCTCATAATGGTAGGAAAAACCTGCATTCTGTTGAATAATTTTCTTTTTGCTATACATTGTGAAGTCTATTGTTGCTACATATTATGGTCATTTTATTGCCCTGACCTATTCTGAATTAATGGAGGAATAATTCCAATGTGGTCACAGTGTCTTGTCAAGTCCAAAGTATTAGCCAGTTTAAAAAAAAATACTGCTTAACTTCTCATAATATTACTTTCCCACACCTTTCCAGTTAATAGTACAGATTTTCTTTTAGTATCTAAATTGCAAGCTGTGATACTCCAGTGATGTCGCGACTCTCTGAGACTTAAGAAAACTTGAAGATTTTTTTCTTGGATTTTTAACCAGTAAGTGAACAATACATTTACTGCTTCCCCTCTCTGCCACTTGTGTCATTTCAGTGATCAACTTTGAGGCAAAAAAAAAAACCCAGTTTTGATTAGGGAATGTGTGTGTGTGTGTATATATATATATATATATATATGTGTGTGTGTGTGTTCTGGGGTGCATGAGTCTGTGGAAAAAATTCATATTGAGATTGTTGTGGTTACTCTGAAAAGCAGTTTCAATTTGAGTCTCCTGCACGGATGTCTCATTTTGAAATGTGTATTTTGCATAGCATAAAAACATAAAGAAATATACACACTTGTAGCCTACATATTTTCACCCATTTCTGCCATGGGATAACCCTAAATCTATTAAAACATGGACTTTAACGATATAGCCTTTTGCAATTTTATGATAGCACGGACTGATATGTTGGTTATTATTGCTTACAATTAATTATGCAGTACTTATAAATACTCACATCTTCTTTTTGTTGCTGGGAACCTGTTTAAAGTGTACTATAACTTGACAAGGTTGTATTTCCTCTTCTATGGCTAAAGTCTGACAGACTCCAGATCTGTCTACTAACCCCCCAGAAGCTCTGACGCCACTGCACTGAAGATTGCTGAAGCTGTCCACTCAAAGAGCTGTTGTTCCAAGAAAATTACTCTTTCTGAGGTGACTTGAATGATGAGTCATCAAAGAAGGAGATCTTATTCTACCTTTCAGAAACAAAAACTCATATTGGCCCCTCAGAGGAGTAAAATTTACTTTATGTTGATTGCTTTCTGTCATTATTGAAGATAGTTTATGCTGTTAGCTGTTCAATGCAAGTTATATTTCTTAATCTGTCAAGTGCTGCTGTGTCTAATGGACACTTAATGAACAAAAACAGAACCTTCTTCTTAAATGGCAACGTAAGTACATCAATAGAGACTGATTTTTAAAAATTCACTCCACGCAATGTACTGACCTTTTAACTTGAAACAATGCAGAGCCAAATTAAGTGTAATGCTATCGATTAATATAACTGCATTGATTTTGTTAATTTGTTTTGTAGCACACTGGGGCAGGTTTTCACATTTTCTCACCAAATGCACATATACAGAAAAGTGTTCTTTTTTTTTGTCTGATACAACATTGTGGCTGTCATATCTCCATGTCAAACCCAACAGCTAGAGGCGAGAGCAATTAGCCTGGCAGAAGTTCACTGTTTTGTGTAGCCTTTGGTCTGCATTTGACAGGCTAATCTGGGCCTTCGTGGATCCCATCAGCAGCTGACTGCTAAACCGAATTAGCTTGTTAAAGCTACCCTGCCTGTCTGATGTTAGAGAGATTTTTTTTTGCTTGTTAGATACACAGTCTCCTACTCTGAATCATGAACGAAAGTCTCATTTCATCATGTACTTTGTGTATAAACCTGTTCAAATTTTTATGTATGATTGCATAAAAAAATTGCTGTCTGTCAAGACCATCTGTACACCATAAGGAGCTACATTAATGCTGTTATACTGTACACACACAGCACAGCAGCATTACTGCATACATCTCAGGCCAAAACCATGAACGACTCTAGCGTGTGTTGCTATAGCATCCACTCAGCTGCCACTCCAAGCTGTGTTTCCATGGAGACATCAGACTCTGAATTACATCATTGCCCATCAAACTAGTAATGTTCTAGAAACATGTTGAATAGAACAACACGGTGTGATACATTGTCATGAACTTTTGTGTTTTAATCTTTGTTGCATTTATATCTAAGAAAAAAAGTTGTAGGTGTGATCCTTTTTATTAACTCTGACTTACTGTACCACAGTAGCAAGCATGTGAGAATGTACAGATCTGTGTTTTGACTAGCACTGTTTTTTTCATTGCAGTAGCATATAAAAAAATGTATGGTTGATCTTTAAAGAAGGTACTTTAAGAGATCATTTGTTTACTGGTAGACATTTTCACAAATGCTACCAGGTTTAGAAAGGGCATTAAGTAGTACAACAATCTATGAGATGGAATACAGTGTCCATGTTCTCACATTATATAGCCATTTAATAGGGTGGATAAAGGATTCTCTGCCATATAAAAGAGCTTGAGTCTGCTGTTCAGCTGATACAGGTGGTGTTATGGATAGACAACACATCCTTTTCATCACTGCACAGAGTTTGTTAATGCTTTTAGTAGACGATGTTGGCTGGCCAAAGACGCTTTTAAACTTGAGTCTCGTCAAGCATAAACCAAAGTGGCTGTGCTATTTGTGGATATTATGAGTAATGATCCCTGTTTGGATGGATTGTTCCTTTAGGCATGGTATAAACAGTGATGCATTCAGAAGCTCTACTAGATAAATGCCCTCACTGTCTTTTTACAAGTCTTTGAGGAGGGCTAACATAACATTCGCACAATAGTAGTATATGTATCAGTGTATCTGATGTCAGAATCTTGTTAAATGGCTCTTTATTAACTTCCACCTTCCTTTAGTTTTTCTTCATTTACTCTTTTATTAGCATTAGCATCCTGGCATATCTTCTTGTAACTTGTCTGTGGGTCCAAATCATACAAGAGGTTGACTTATCCAAATGGCACCACAGGTTTTGCCAGGTTCCATTTGTTTGTATTGTACCTGAGCCAGATAGTCGTATAACACGAGAACACTAACAGTCTGAACTTATCGACTGTCTCTTTGTGTCCCACAGGTACAGTAGGTCTCTGTAGAGCAGAGCCATGGGTGCGTTCCTGGACAAGCCCAAGACACAGAAGCACAACTCACACGGTGAAGGTAATGGCTTACGCTTTGGCCTGAGTTCCATGCAAGGCTGGCGAGTGGAAATGGAAGACGCTCACACAGCTGTGGTGGGACTTCCTGCTCCTGGTATGATTGACTGGTCGTTTTTCGCTGTTTATGATGGCCATGCTGGCTCAAGGGTTGCTAACTACTGTTCCAAGCATCTCCTTGAGCACATTATCAGTGCAAGCCTAGGGCAGCAAGGTGTGCATGGCTCCCAGAGTGTTTCAGAGACTTCCACCAGTGACCCAGCAGCAACTGTTCCACCCACAGTGGAGGCTGTAAAAGCTGGAATCCGGACAGGCTTCCTCAGGATTGACGAACACATGCGGAGCTTCTCTGACCTGCGAAATGGCATGGACCGGAGTGGTTCCACAGCAGTGGGCATCCTAATGTCACCTGATCATTTTTTCTTCATAAACTGTGGTGATTCACGTGCTGTTCTTTATCGCAACTCAAATGTGTGCTTTTCCACACTTGACCACAAGCCCTGTAATCCACGTGAGAAGGAGCGCATCCAGAATGCCGGTGGTTCAGTTATGATCCAGAGGGTGAATGGGTCACTGGCTGTATCAAGGGCCTTGGGGGACTATGACTACAAATGTGTGGATGGGAAGGGCCCCACAGAGCAGCTGGTTAGCCCTGAACCGGAAGTGTTTGAGTTGGTTCGGGCCCCAGAACAGGATCAGTTTGTGATCTTGGCATGTGATGGCATCTGGGATGTTATGTCCAATGAGGAGCTATGTGAGTTTGTAAAATCCAGACTTGAGGTGTCTGATGATCTGGAGAGGGTATGCAATGAAGTGGTGGACACTTGTCTGCACAAGGTAGGTAAAGTTTTGCTGTTGTGATGATGAGATGATCCTCAAATATGCAGTGGCTCAAGTAACTAGCTACCTTAGAAATGAAATGTGGGTAATGTCAACAAATGATTTCACTACGGATGCTATTGATTGCACTTCAAGTATCCCTGTGTAATGTAGTCATTTACATATATTCATTGAAAGAAAAGGTTTATATGATAGATGGAGAAATATTTAATGTCAAGGAAAACTGCATTATCCCTATATTTTATGAAACGTAGCAATCACGTCAGAATAACTACTTATGGTGAGTAAATGGTAAAAGAAATTGACACAAGTAACTAAAAAGTAATGTATTGCAAAACATTAAGGTGATCAACAGTACATGGATATTAATCACTTTAAGCGATATTAGATATAATCATATAGAAAATATAACTATAAAAAAATACAAACAGCCTTTAAGTTAGTTTAAAGGCGTCGTG
>JAPQRP010000009.1:18142464-18169068 GCA_037367295.1 Apogon hyalosoma | reverse complement strand
ATATCAGCTCTGAAATTAAACTCTTATGAGCTATTTTTGTTGTTATCATTATATTTGTCTAAACAAATGTACCTTTAATTGTACCAGGCATTAAACTGAACAAGAAATTAAAGAAAACAAGGGTGGTCTAGTAATTTTTTTTCTGTGACTGTAGAGCTTCAGCTACAGTCAACTGTTATTGGAACCAATGTTACTGGAAATACAACTAAATATATTTGTGTGTTGATGGTTAACTTACGACATACTGGTTTATTGTTTTATCATCTGCTGTACTTCACACAATTTAAGAGTTTAGCTTTTATCATCTTGTTAATTTTTAAAATCTACTTTTCATGTTCTTACATTTTTCTCTTTTGTATGGTGCATTGCTTGTGTATAATAGCACTTTGAGTCATATTTAATTCCCTACTCCAATGTCTCTATATCAAATTAGTGTTTGTATAGGGATTGTGAGATTGTACATTCTTTTTTCTCTATGGATAAGTTTATTTACAGTACAAAGGTGTGATTCAGATCCCTGTAATGTCAAAGTCATGCATTCTGTCATTACACTACTTCTAGCCCTTAGATTAAAAGCTGACTATTTGTATGTGACGATGTATGTAAACGTTATGCCTAACATTCATCAAGCGTCTTTCTGAATTCTAGGTTTATGGTGACAGAGTCATATGATTACCAGGAGATAGAGAAGACTATGATGTACTACGGCACCCCACAGGTCAAAGAGAGTGACTTCCCCTTTAACTTCTACCTGCTGGATTTACCTCAGAACATCAGTGGCCTGTGGGTTAAACATCTGGTCCACCTCTGGATGGCTAATATGCCAAAGGGACAATGGCCCAACTGGGTGGTGAGCAAAATAAATGCCACTGATAAGAGCAGAGGCTAGATTATGATATGTGCCAAGGTCTTAGGCCACCTCTAAGTTTTGATTTTTTTTTGCAGGGTTGAAATGAACATATATATTTATTTCTCACTCTCCCTTCTTTAGATACAAGAAAATACACAAATTATATGCACAGGCTAAATAACACACTCACAAACCTGAACTAAATATGTTCTAAAGGTTAAAGTCACTATTTAGCGTGACCCCTGACCCCATGAGAAGAAGCAGCACAAACAGAAACCTGTTGAATAAAACCTGGTATAAAACATCAGAAAATTAATGCAATAACTCTCATGTTGTCTGAACAAGAGTTTAAGACATGTTAAGTGCACATGGTCACACTAAATACTACCACTTTGCTTTATAGAAGTTTTTTCTCTAAAACTTTTGTTTTTAATGCTGTACATACTTCCCATATATCTAGACTGTATCTTAATACAGAAACTGAGAAATGCTTGTGTGTGGCCATTAGAACTTTACTAAAATAACAAACCTTAACTTTGGCCCAGGACTTTTACACAATACTGTATGAGACCAGTCCATGGTCATTCATACTCTAATGCGTCACTTAAAAAAGATGTTCCATTCTTTCATTCTTTATCCACCAATATTTTGTCATACCAGTGTTATGGACATTCAGGACAATGTTTACCATTCACTAATTTATCATGCTAACATGGGGTATTGACAAGCCTTCACCATCAATAACATTTCTTTCAACTTCCATTACAAGGTTGGGAACCATGACAAACCTCGCATTAGTTCCAGTGCTAGCCCCACTTATGTTCGTGTCATCAACATGCTGCTGCTGACCCTACCAGGTACGCCCACCACCTACTACGGTGAAGAGATCGGCATGGAGAACATCAATATCACACAGAGCCAGATACAAGACCCTGCTGGAAAATATAATGCAGTAAGTATAGCTGAATGTAGTGCAAAATGGTTAAGTACACGATAGAAAAAAGAGGAGACAACAGCCTGGTTTAGTTGTTTATGCATTACAAAACAGGAGAAAGCATTTACATGGAGTGTACACAAATTAGGTGTAATTAAATATTTACCTACTGTTTTTCTTCCATATCTTCCTGAGACCCAACAATACAGTGTGTGTCACAGCTTTACTTAAAAAAAAGAAAAAGAAAAAAAAAAAGAACCAAAAAGCATATCCCTGTCCACTGCAAAGGACATTCCATAAAAAATGCATAAGAAAAAACTGTTGCAATTGGACAAGCCCCGGTCTGTCCCAAGATTAGTTCTGTAAGGTTTACATCTAAGATGTGGTCTCACTGGTGATCGAGCCTTTATGTGTAAGTAATATATGGATTTATGCAATTTCTTTTCTTTTACTGTGTATGTTTTTTTTAATCTTATCCTATGGACCTAGAGTGTTGCATTATGCTGTTTCCACTCAAGGCAATTATTTAATATAAAAAAAGCCTAAACTTTTACTTTGCTGGGTCTCAGGTAGATGTAAATACAAGGCAAAAAGCAACATGTAGGAACACAAATAAACTTTGTCCAATACATTCATTGCAGAATGCCAGTCGGGATCCCCAAAGGTCACCAATGCAGTGGAGTGAAGGCATTAATGCCGGTTTTAACAGCAAAACCAACATCACCTGGCTGCCTTTACATCCTGACTACAAAACCGTCAATGTTGAGGTACCGGACTCCTCTCCAGCTACTCCAACCCAGTTTTATTTGAAGTCAAACATAACTTTACATTTGCTCTCTCCTCTAGATCCAGAAGAAAGATGAAAGCTCTGTCCTGGCTCAGTACCGTTACCTAAACACCCTGCGTGAGTCGGAGCTCGTCCTCCAACGCGGCTGGTTCTGTTACATCCACGCCGATGCCAGTGTCTTCTCTTATCTCAGAGAGATGGACGGGCTTAACAAAGCTTTCCTGGTAGTGCTGAATTTTGGTAAAGACTCTGTCATTACAGATCTCTCCTCTGTTCAGGAGTTACCAGATCAGTTGAAGGTGGTGATGAGCACAAACCAGATCAGCAATGGAAAGATACTGCAAAAGTCTCGCATCCAGACTGAAGCAGGGGAGGGTTTGTTGATTCAGTTCCACACCAATACCCGGTTTAACCCCACCCACTCCGAGCAGTGCTACATTTCTGAGAAGGCCTGCTATTTAGGGGCCATAGACATACTTTATAAATGCTAAAATAAAAACACCAATGATTAAGATAAATAATAAAACATTACCGCTGTTGAGAATTTCTTTGTCGGTTCATGAGATAATACTATCTAATAAAACGATGACTGCAGTTACACTACTGCCTTGCCTCCTTGTACTGTTCAAGGTCATTGTGTCCTGCTGCCTCTTGTAGCTGTAATGTTGGAACTACAGATGTTTGGTTGACTGGCATTTAACTCTTGGCGACATGGCTATCTTTTTCTCTTACGTGGCATCCGAGGTGGGTCCAAGTCCAGCTCTATGTATAGAAAAGCAAGCTCAAGGGCAGCCTGTGTGAAAAAACCAGACAAGGACTCTCAGTATGTATCCATTAACATCATTAACTTGTGCTGCAGGAAATTATAGGGTTGGCTTTGAAGTAGAAATTTCATCATATACATCTAGGGATGTTTTTTTAATCAGTTGCAGTAAGTACAGATCTCAGTTGGTATGCTCTTTATCTCAGTGACCTGTATCCTTTCAAATCCAATCGAGCTGTTTTACCTCCTCCACGATCAGGTCAAAGTCTTCTGGCCCGAGATGATTTGCTCCAGGCCGGACGTTCAGAACGATGTTTGGTGCTTGTTCACACTCTAAAAAGGAGGAAAAGGCCAGTGTCAAAATGAGAGGAAAAGAAGAGGTGTTCTGGTGTTTCAAACTTCCCCTCAGACATTCCTCTTATCTCGATGTATGCCTACTATCTCTTTTTCCCTTCTCTCGTTGTCCACTTGCCCCAAATCCTCTCTATCTCTCCTGAGTCTATCTTTCCTCCTCTTTTATTCATTCGTGCTTCCATCTGATATTGCCAGCCTTGCTCTCAGCCCCCTCTATATTATCCCCCGACCCCGTCTCTGTGGTACTGGCTGTTTCACAAGTGCGGTCTTGACCTTGACAGCTCCCAGTCTGTGGTGTCTAATCTCTTGCTCTGATACATTATCTCTTTGCCATGCTAATAGGGCTACCCTCCCGTCTGCACATGTCTATGCCATCAGCACTTTATCAAAGGCTCTGGAGAACAGACGGAGATTAGGGAGACATATACACACATACACAGACACTTAAGATGCCATGTGTATGTATGAACAACAAAAAAATGAGAGCGGGTAGAGAGAGTATGTGTGCATCTAGAACAGGAAGCGTGACTGTGATATGAGAGAGAGAGAGTAGTGTAAAGAGAAGTACCACCAATGTGGTGAAGAGAGATTATAAGTGAGAGGGAGAAAGAGCCTGTCTAAGGGGAAATAAGAGTAATTAGCAGACTCATATATATAGATATTCTCTCTCACACACATACACACAGTAGAGTACAAGGTGACCTGAGCTTTACTTTGATCATGAACTTGGTGTTAGCATTTTCCCCAGATACACTGCTATACTTCTGTTACTGCTGCCTCTCCAGACACATGCACTAACAATACTACTGAGAGTTGACCCTAAACAAGGAAAACTCTGTGGCTAATGTACTAAAATGCAGAGAAAATACAACAATCTGTGTTGGAATGCAGAAAAAAAACATTTCAACAGTGATGTTTGCTGTACAGCACTTACCTGGTATTTGGTGCATAGAGAAGTGTGTGTGAATGGCTGTTTGTATCTTCTCAGTGTATTTGATGATCCCAGTCAGAGGCGCTCTGGCATCACCGCTGTAGGCTGTCAGCAACATGGATGGGTACTTCTATCTCATACATGCACGAAAACACATACACTCACACAATCAAAAGTCTTACATTTTATTTCCAATACTGAGCTTATCAAAAGCTATTTAACCACTAAAAATAAAATGCACATTCTATCTGCATGCCATAAAATGCAATTTAAGAGTTTGACCTGTTACCCAGGACTAGCTATGTGTCTATCAACAAATTATCATTAAGCATATTATTATTATTTTTTTTTATTACTTTAGATTCAAATTCAAAAAGCAACAGAAGACTGGTCAAACAAACTAATTAACAAACAAAGTCAATTCACAACAGCACAAAACAAAAATGTACAAAATGAAATAAACAGTTGTCTTGTACATGGACATGAAAATCTATTCCATCATATGCAAAATGTCCACGAGTCCAAGTTAGAGCTCAGTCCAAGAGCTTCCAATGGTTTCATCCACTTCTGCTGAAAAACACTAGCCTTTCCATCTATATCATAGTCTTTTTGAAGTTAAAACTTCCCAGATCCTTGATATCCATATAGAGACAGAGGGAGGTTCATCTCTGACCCATTTCAGCACAATAGTTTTTCTTGCCAACATTAAAAGTGACTGAGTAACTTATTTAAAGTGTTAGGAACATCTCTAAGCAAACATACTGACACTTGTTTACCTATTGCTTTACTAATGTTTCTACATACTTCCCTCCACAAAGTCTAAATTATGTCACACTCCCATAGACAATGAAGCCTCGTACCAATTTGAATTTTACATTTAGGACAGTTTGGCAAAAGTTTAATATTTACTATACATATATGATGAAATGTAAATATCATATTTGTATATTTTGAATAGGCTATTACTTTATAAAAGAAGAAATAAACCGACTTGCTTAATTTTTACATAACAGTTTTCACACTTGCTTGAGGTACTTTTACATTTTTTGCGAGATGGAAACACCTTTTGCAAATTCTGTTCCGTTGTAGGGACTATGTAACTCAGGCGATGGTTCAGCTTATTTAGACTTCTGCAATGTGATGTAAATACTATCAAACAAAAAAATATTAAGAATACACAGAGGAGAAATGCATCTGAAGCCAAATATTGGATGTTATATTCATATTAAAAGTGATTACTGACCAGAACTCTGTGTAAAAGTACATCTACAGCGATTGCAAATGTCTCTGTGTGCCAAGTTGACATCTTTCTCTTTACCACTGGCAGCTGAGTTGGACAGATATAAATGCATTCCTGAAGAACGATCTTGGTGCTGATAAAGATGAATTTCATTACCTATTCTACTGTCCTTTGTATAGTGACTTGAAGAATTATGTGTTTGTAAAGATTCAAATGAATAATCCTGATTTGTTTTAGTTGTCTGATACTGAAATGTTAAGTTTGGCTTTTTAAATGTATAGACTTTTGTTTTGGTAAGATTCATATGGATACTTGGTTGCTGAGATGGAGGACAGTCTATTTATGACATGCATTTATTTGGAATCTGAGGAACTGTATATAATGAGCTGTCATGTGGTCATCCAAGTTTAGTTGTCTTCTAAGTCCATATGGACTGGGCACCAGAGAGCTGCAGGACATTTACATAAATATTTAATCAATCTGGAGAAGAAATGGAGCCAAAGTAGCATAGTTCCATAGATCCATGTTTTCTTTTTTGCAGCGTCTCAACAGTCTACTTCAAATTCCCTTGATAATATTATGGACACACAGCACTAATTACTTTCTGATTTGGTGTTATAAAGAAAGAGGGAGGTGTAACATTGTATTAAAATGTATCGCTAAATGAGGACTGATGTATTCACAAACACCTCAACTGTAAATATGTGAAGTTTTGAATAATAATGACGATATTATGGCAAAGACTATGTTTGTCCTATTTTCTTTCTGTCCTCCGTACCTGAGGAGTAATGTTGTGAACAGGACAGTAGGAGGCAATGGCACGTCTGTGAGATGGATTTCCTACTGGATCCCCCCATTCCTCTCTGTCCTCCAGGGTGAGAGGCAGGTTGGGATCCTCCATCGTTCCCAACACATCCAAGAAAGGAGCCTCAATACAAGAGAAAACAACATGGGATATTTGTGTGTGCTTTTGTTTGCATTTACATTATCTCCCATACAATGAGGCAGTGGGTTTATCCTTTAAACCAGTAGGTCTCAGCTGGTCTCACTTTGGGACCTGCATTTTCCTCTGGTCATAAAGTTGTGACCCACTTTTAGACAATTCCAGCCAAGCACATTTATTATTTTTTTTCCAAAATAGGCTGGTAAGTACAATTACTATGTCATAATGAGCATTTTCCCACCCAAATATACAAACATTTGCATCCCTGCATTCAGAGCCCATTACTCTAATAATAAAATGAGTGAACATCACAGCCTGTTGCTGTTGATTCTTAAGAATATGAATAAATTAATATCACGACGGCATAAATGACACAAAATAAATGAAGCCTACAAAATAGTCTCTTCACTTAACACACACTTGTGGAAGCCGTTTCTGTTTTAAATGATTCATATTTTTGTATGAGCAATTGGAGTTTGTTTATTCATATTTAACACACTAAGGGTCATATTTGTGCATTAACTTTTTGCCTACGAACACAACTGTTGCTGTTCCCGTGGCAACAACCAATGTCTCTTTGCGCAAGTTTGTCCAACTAGGTATGTCACCAGATACACAGAGATATAGAATTAACTTCTTTTTAATCACATACTCCCCTTAACCAATAAAGATCCAGTGCTACTTTTGTGGTACTTCCCGAATAAATTTCTCTCTAGATTTCACCTTTTTAAGTGATTTATCACTATTTATTATAATATTATCTTCTGTATTTTGCATTTCTTCAGTAAAAATCATGTATTTTCCTATATTTAATTTGGTGATCATGTAGATGCTCATTAAAGCTCAGATTAAAGTTGAAGGTTATTATATCAGAAACAGAGAAAAGAAGTGATTTTCTCAGCAAATATATCATCAACTGTACATAAAACAGCTGTCTCCATCCACTGTCATTAATCAAACTACGAGAGCTTTACTGGTGAATCAATGTTGTAGAAGATGATGGTGTTTCCACATTCACTACAGAGGCTCTGAATGTCCAAATGGGTCATATCTGATGACCATGAAAATATGTAAATCTGCATTTTACACCAATTATTTACATGGATTGATAGGATTAATGAATCAGCAGTTATTAAACATTTTATATCAGTAGATGATTTTGGTTGCCAGTGGATGTTTGGGTCTTTATGTGTTGAAGTACGGAGACAGTAACTCCCAGGTATTTGAGGCAATAGGAAGCAATACTTAAACTACTGCAACGCTCACATAAATACAAATCTCCCTATTTATTCATTGACTTACTCGCAGTGTAATGGCCTTCAACATGTACGGGTGCCTGTTGCACATCGCCCCTACTGGCACAGCCCCAGCACTGCAGGCAGTCAGAGCAGTGAGTGAGGGTGAGGAGACCCCTGAAGAGAAGAGGTGGAGGAGACAGGCTGCCAGATCCTCCACCCCTCTGTGTTTCCCCTCTGAACAAGCCTGTCTGTACCAAGAAAGACCCCGCTCTCCTCCACCCCTGAAAGATGGAAATGCAAAGTGGAGTCACAGAGCTAAGTTGTGTTATTTATGATTGTTATGACTTTAAAATAAACTGTTGAAGTGTAAAATGTGTGAGATGTTCATGCTGTTGTGGAGTATTCCCCAAGACTTACTGATACTTACACAATTAATTATTTTCTTATTATTTCCAGATTTGTAAAGGCAAAGGTTATATGAAAGACAACTTAATATTGCATTTCAGTGTCATTCAAGGAGTAATTATTGGATGTTTTAGTAATTTATGGGGTGAAATTATGCAACAATATGAATGTGGACTTAAAAGAATGTCCTAATATACTTAAATTTAAACAAAGGCATAAAGTTATGATTTTGAGGACCAAAACGTTTGAATATGGGTGGGTTTTCGTCTGTCTACCTTATGGGGATGAGGGAAGAAAAAACAATATTGTTGAGGGTATTTTATTTTATTTATTTTTTATTACTATTATTAATATTTTTTGTTCTTTTTTTTTCTCTTCCTCTGGTGGGACGGTCATTGTTTTGGTGAGACTGTGATTAACTATGTAATTGTAGCTTCGAGTAATAATAATGTCAGAAGGTTAAAATGTTGTAATACATGATTAAGGGAAAAGTGGGTGGGATTCAACAAGCATTCACTTCTTCCCACTCAAAATTGTATTCAGTATTTCTTTTGTATAATAGGATAAATTTCCTTTTTTTGTTTTGATTGTTTTCTGGTGATAATTTGCTTTGTCGGTGGTTGTCTTGTGACTTTCATGTGTCTGAAATAAAATTTGCTCATACAAAGTAATGTCCCACCTGATGTGACAGTAGGCCAGAGCCCATCCCTGCTCCAACAGCAGCCTTTTTTCTGGGGAGAATTCCATATTAAGATCCCTGCCGTAAGCTCCATAAACATGGATGAGGAGTGGTGCTTTCTTCAAACACTCCATAGGTACTGCATGAAACAGAGTCACTGGCACCAAGGTACCATCCTGTGGTGGGTGGGAGGCACAGAAACTAGATTAAGACTGGTGGAGAAAAAGGCACTTGCATTAATTTTAGACATTTGCAGCTCAGGTGCATAAAAACTGTACTGAATACTAGCAGCTACATACCAAAAAATATGCAATCATTTTACTGGCCAGCATCACTTCAGTGTGTGCATATGTTCCAGGTATCAAATGCTCTTACTTTACTGTGAGCATCCAAGTGTGAGGTGATAAAACTGCCTTTCATCTCTGGGGAGCTCCCATCCTCTGTGCCTGATAAAACAAACCCATCCTCAGGGTACAGACAGCACTGAACTGGGGGGTGAACCGGGGATGAGATCAGGAACTCCAGCACACTGTGTTCCTCTGCTAGGCCTGGTTTGTTTGTTTCAAAAGCACAGGCCCAGGAGGGGAGCTTTGGAGTAGAAATAAGGGGTATATATAAGGCAACAAAGAAATAAAAGCAGAAAAGAAAGAGAGAGACAAACATTAGTCCTGGCTCAGTTGCTGGGTTTAAGGTAAAGTGAACAATATAAACAAGAAACAAAATGGAAAATACAAGAATACAAGTAAAGAGTGACACACCAGTGGGAAAGAATTCAAACAATTTATAGTCATTCTGACCTGTACAGAGTATGCTTCTTTTGACTGGGTCAGGGGGATCACATCCAGGACTGTTTTGCCAGCTGGTGTTCTTACAGTCAACACACAGAAGTCTCCAACCACTTCCATGTCTTTGACTGCAGTACCAGCAGCAGGAACAAACAAAGGCACCCAGGACACAATGGACGGCTCTGAAAGAGGAGCCTGCACCACCTAGGACAACACAGAGAGGGGTAATAGCCATGTTCATATAATGATGTTTCAGAAAATAAGATAAAAAATGTAGTGAAAAAAAGATATATATGGAAACCCCATGTGACAGGAGGCCAGTAGAGCCATGTCTACAAATTATAATTCTATGCAAGTCATGTAACTTTATATAAGCAATGGCAAAATGCAGTATCGTACATCCAAGATAGCTTCTGTTTGAGGGTTTAGAAATGACCCACTCTTAGCAACTGTAAAGTGTGCAGTATTCAGGCATTTATGCGTTTTAATAGGTAACCAATATTTTCTGAGGGCCAATACCAGTGATTAGTAATCCAGGAGATGAACAACTGGTATGTGGAAATGATAAGAGTACATTTACAGTAAAAGTGAAACTCCTGAAATGTGTGAATCTACTACACAAAGCTGTGTTGAAATGCCCTTGATCATATATTTAAATAAAAAAGGGAACATTTCAATGTGCAGGATTTCTTATAATATTCCTGAAAATTTCCCGAAGTAAATTTGTAAAAATGGATAAATAAAATAGTATTTTTTAATAGTATATATTTTTAGTAACTTTTATAAAGTAAGAAAAATAATAAAACTAGTAGTGAAATTTGAGTTTCAAGAGAACAGAGAACACCACGGTCAAAACAGCATATTAAACTGAAAATTAAGTTAATTAAAATAATACTGACAGTTGTTTAATACTAATGACTAGGTCTGATAAGTGACCAGTTGAACCTGTTCGTTTCTGTACATATGTGTGTATAGTATAAACTGTACCTGATATTCTTTCTGAGGGCCTGTGTTGGTCAGTATGATCAGCTGGCCTTTCCAGTGCTCAACGTGGTACAGAAGTTCATGCTGACGTGGTTGAATCAGGCGTGGTTCTAAACTCTGTGTGGTTTTATCAATTAGCAGCACCTCTGAACTGGTCCTGCTGTTGCAGTTGATGCTTAGAATCTGTTGATCTCTAGACAGGGCAACCTCCACAAATACACTGAGGAAGAGGTGATGGTCAAATCAGAGACTGAAGGAAAGGGCAGACAGTTAAGATGCCACATTAGTCTTTTACCAACACTTACTCAGGCTGCGTTTCCTCAAACACTGAGGTGATTGTGCTTCCACTGTGGGTCAGGTCTAAGCGAAACACTTTGCTGCAGCGCAGACGCTCCAGAGTCGTGTAAAACAAGACATCATCTGTTGCCCACTCTTTGCCCAACACATACAAACAAATATTGTCCATAAATATTGTGAATGTTGCTCTTAAGCCGATTTCTCATATTGGTGTAAATTATATAAATCCTACCAAAGCTGTAAACATTGTCCAGTGTCAATGTGACATGCGGGTGATCAAGAGACAGGGAATTTCCTTCTTCCAGCTTTACAACCACACACCTGGATGGATACAGCACAGTAAGTGTAGAATTAGACAGTAACTGTAGAAACATAACATCTGACAACTGTAGAACAAACTACCTAAGAAAGAATAGAAACACTATATGTTTAATTTTGTTCACCTTGGCTCTTCTCTTAGACAAGTCTTCACTGTGGCTGCAAGATGCTTCTCTTGTGGGGATAAACGTATTCTCTGGATGTGCCACTGAACTCGTTGCTCCCTCTCTGGTCCTCCTCCCCATTGTGAGAATTGTCCCAGATCTAGCACCTGCTCCGGTTTTTGCTCACCTACAACCAGGGAGAGTAAACTAAATCATTCACAAAAATAGGACTGTCTACATGATGCACTGCAGAAAACCAGATGCAAAATTACTAAATTAAAATTACAGAATTACTGCGTATCAGAGCAAGGTGGTAGACTTTAACACTTAATGGCTCATATTTGGTTTGCCTCCAGACATCTACACTTTGTTTTGCTCTTCTGCATTTCTTCTTCTTATGTATGTTTTGCTTTTCAAGAATTCAACAGTTTAACTATAAAGATGTTTTGCTTACTCTGTCTTTTGTCGATTCTGTAGATGGCATCGCCATCAATGAAATACACATGGTGCTGTCCATAGACCTGTTCCAAAAGAAATCAGAGTGAACTGTGAAAATGTAACACTGAAAATCTTTCCAGATGGCAACATCTTGATGAACGTCATTTGAGCCACATACAAAGAGGGACACACTCTAGGTTTGTGTTAGTGTTTGAGTGGTAGTTTTATGCACAAAGTAACACAAAACAAACTACATATGAAGTAGATTCTTTGAATCCTCTACATTTAACACTCAACGTTAAGGTTAAACTTTATCATTCCATAAATTTAGTAGAAAGAAAAAGCTTACCAATGAATAATTAGGTGTTTTAGAGAACCTCTGATATGTTGCCTTCAGTTTCTGGTTGAAATATTTCTGTAAGTCCTTGTACCTCTCAAGTCCATTAGTGGGATGATAAATTGAGGAATCTGAAGTGTTCTGAGAAAACAAACAAATAATAATAAAAAAAAAACCAACCCAAAACCTCACACAAAAAAATCCTTAATAACTGATGATTTTATTTGTAAGAGTGTAGTAACTTTAGCTCCCTAGTTTCAAGGTGTGTACTCCTAAAGCGATGTGACCAATTAACCTTGGGGTTAGTGATATAACATCTTGTTGTAATCTGTTGCACCAGTTCTGCACATGCATAGACCTGTTTACTATTGAACCTCATCCTTTTAGAGTAGGCATTGTAAGCACTGAGATTCTTACAACCAAAAAAAACCTTCTAATAGTGACATAACTAATACTAATATGTGAATCAATTTCCTTTATTAAAACAGAGAAAGTGTTCTCTACAAGGGTTTATAAACACTGACCAAAGCCATGTGGAAAGCAGTGAAGCTGTAAAAGATGAAAGACGATTAAAATGACAAAAGAAGCAACAAGATGGAATTGATGTTAAAACAAAAAAAGTACTTTTGTAAAAGATGTAAAATTATTAAAATGATGTCAAAGACATGACAACACTAGAATGAAGCAACAGCACTTAAAAGACATAAGAAGACAAAAACATCACGGAAGACTTTGACAGACAGTGCTCTGACATTGGTTGAATCAGTAAAATCATAGCTCAATGACAATTCATGACATATTTTCTACGGTACATTCATTTACTTATTCATGCACTATAGGTTGCTAACCTCAACTGCATGCTCTGAAATGAAAATTTGTGGAAACCAGAAAATCAACACTGATATATTTAAAGTGATGCATGAAGTCATTCAGAGCTAACATTCTTTAACTCAAGATCAAGTGTGAACTTATCACATAAAACCAAAGTGGTTTGATCATAAGGTAGTAGTGAAAAACAGGAATTTGTGATGCATTTTAGAATAAACCATACATTCAATCACTATGAGTTATGCACAGAGACATATATTTGTATTGGAAGCCAACTTAGATGTGTATGTGGGCAGCCATGGCCTAGAAGGTTGGCCAAGTGGCTAGTGCCCTTGAGCAAGGCACTTAATCCTCAATTTGCTCCCCAGGCGCCTGACATGGCAACCCACTGCTCCTAGTCTGCAGTGTGTGGTGTGGTCCTGCTTGTTCAGCTAGTGATAGGTAAATGCAGAGGTTCATTTTTGGTGTGTGTTGCATGTCCGCATGTGTAATATAATGACAAATAAAGATTCTTAATTAATGTGACATCTACTCACTTCAATAATTAATGAAATTGTTTCAATGCATATATATAACCCCTTGGACTTGAACAGTTGAAACAGACTGCATCATAAATATTTGTGTTTTTGGATGATTTCAGGGATACTGAAACTGGCTGAAGATTAGAATAGGCCATAATGCATTTTGACCATGACCATGATTCTGTTTATCAAATCTGTAAGAGAATTCATATTTCATATGTTAGAAGTACTACAGGCTTCTGCTTCTGTTGCATTTTTATTGGTGGAGGGGACAAATATAGGGTACATATTCTCAATACGCAAGTAGATTAAATTTAGACCTGTAGTTATACATTTGTGGAACATCATTTAACCCATAAAGACCCAAACATCCATCACCGACCAAAATCATCTCCTGATCTAAAATGTTTTATACCTGTTGATCCACTAATCCTATCAATTAAAGTAAATAATTGGTGTGAAATGCAGCTTGTCATCTTTTCATGGTCATCAGATATGACCCATTTGGACGTTCAGAGGCTCCATAGTGAGCATGGAAACACTGTTGTCTTCTACAACATAAATTCACCAGTGTTACTGACCTCACTGATCACACACATTATCACAACTTGTTATTCTACTTGCATTTCCTACAGATGGTCAGTGTTTCATTGCACACGCCCTTACTGCTCCTGGTTTACAAGAGCAGTTTTGTCAGTGTGGTGTAAAGACACCGTTTTTCAATAGTTAATGACCTGACCTCGGGTAATCTACACCGAGGCGAAGGTGAGTAAAAACAACATAGTTAACCGAATACCCTTACCGACACGTTACATCGCTGGATAGAGAGGAAGAGCCATGTTACCCGTTTGCTGAGGGCAAGCTCCCAGAATCGTAACCGACACGGTGTAAAGAAACGAGAAGATGCACATTTTAAAGAGGCGAGGACGGCCATTAACGAGGATCTAAGCTAACCTGAGAGAGCTCATTCAAATTCAGTGTGTTAGCAATGACAGCGCCTCACAGATACAGCCATAGCCAGGATTGTCAACACAGAGACGTGTCATGCTGAAAGTAACCGCTGAGTAAACATTTTCCCGTCATTTCGCTTCTTCTACGGGTGATTATTTAACCATTTGACAGTTTTCAATCCAATACCACACACGTGCATAATTTCCTAAACAAAGCCCGCTGTGGATGACGTAAAAGCACCACCAGGCTAAAATAATCAAATCGACACATGCGCAGTTGCTGATTTGTAACTGAAAACTGGCGACATCTTTATCGGTAATCGATTGCAATGTCTCGAATGACCAGAGTGTACGGAAGTAGCGTGTGTCCATTGTGGGTGTAACAGGTGATAACAGTCAAGCTGTATCCGTGCTCATCTCTGCAGAGGGTGTTTAGTTTAATGAAAAGCCTTATTTTTGTATTTTATTTCTATACACTGTGACGGCCTCACGACCAGTTGATTTGTTTTCTTCGAGGGTAAAATGGAAAGGGACTTCACCGGTGCTGAGAACGACCTGTTTTCGCCAGCGAGGAGAAAAGATATTAATGAAGACGCCGGCGCAGCTAATTCCCACACCTCTAACGATGAAACGGCTGCTAACGATGTCGCCCGAGCCAGGTGGACTCTACTGCGACAGGTAATGTCATTCTCAAGCCCGACCAACAACACCTCTCATGGTTTTTGTTCACGTCTGAAAAATGTACTGCGTGAAAAGCGCAGTGTGGTATTGGACAGTTGGCAGGTTTTCCACAGGTGTTGGAAATTTGTGCTACTGTCACAAGCTTTGTATTTAGTCTATATCAGCAGTATATTTCATTCACGTGATTTACCTGAGTGCTTAGATGAGCTACGTGCACTTTATTTATTTCGCTGCATTATAATAACATTACATTTAAGTATCAGTATTTACTAATTGATACTGTCAGAATAAGATCCTACATATAAACCGTGATCAGTTTATGTGATGATTAACTAGTGTTACAGGACACACTTTGCTTTTGCTTCACTAACAATTATTCATCATAATCCAGACAAATGAAAAGGTAGCTTTAAAATAATCCGGGGCTTTTTTTTTTATTCCCTCAGAATCATTTATTATAACAGTATGTATAGCAGATTCATATCTCGATACAAATTTGTTAACACTCATGTAAAATGTCAGTGCCCTTGTGCTACAGTATGAATGTAAAGCAAGTCCGTTTCAAAGCATTCCTGATGTATCCAATATGGTCTGGTATCTAAACCATGTCATCTGTACTATAAATATAACAAAATAAAATGTAATACGATATGATACCACCAACAATATGACCTTATGGGCATTTGGAATCAGTCATCTCTGGTTGCAGAACCAATCAGCTGTACATAAGAGCTGCTGCTGGAAAAGTGAAGCTTGAACTTTTTCCCATAAATGGACATTACACTTGCTTGACATGAAAAGCTCTTTGCAGTGGGGCCATCCAGGGATCTGCAGTTCTCTGGGAATGTTAATAAAAACTATCAGTATAACGCTTAACAGGCATTAATAGCGTATTTGTAACCAACTCAAGGGATTAATTTGACACCCTGAATTTAGGTGTTTTCCACTGATTAATTTTTGGAGCAAACTGGTATTTGTTAGTCTGAAAGAGTCATGCACTGAGTTTGTACAGCCCATTGGAAGATGTTTGGACAGATGTATTCATTTGTTAGTAAAATCTACAGACTTGCATTTCTTTCCCACTTTGTTTTCTGGTCTGCCTTCTCTGTCTTTCTCACAGGTGTTGCGTCAAAAACAGGTTGATAGTCCAGAGATGAAGCAGGTGTCTGTCCGCAGGTTTGCCACCTTTGACCTTTTCCACAGGATAAAGCTTATGACAGAGGACCCAAGTAATACCTCAGATGACCAATGGGTGGAGTACAGAAGTGTCTCCTTTCCTAAGTACAGTGCCTTACTTAGGTAGGTAAATGTCTTCATAGACAGAGCTTGGATAAAATGATGGTGTTTCTTCAATGCACTTAAGTCAGGTGAATAAAGAAAAAAAACGTGTTGACTGTTCTTAATTATATTTTACTCTAAATATACTTTTCATAAATTGAAGTTCACATCATTGCAGTTTTGTTTGGCCAATGGTATTTTGTGGAACACAAAATGTGAAGCATTCAGTACATCATGCATCAATGAGCAACGTTGTTTCCATTTTGTTCTTGCCAATATCTGAGTGTAATGTGAATATCTACAACTTGTGTTTTTGAAATGATTATCGTAATGATGATTCTCAAATAGGTGAAAATGGACAGTTTCTAGTCAAGTAACATCAGCTGCCATAACTCTGACTGCAGCAATGTAATAATCCAGAAACTGAGGGAAAATCCTGCATGTGTACTTTAACACATCTCTGCCTTTCATAATTTCTAGCGCTCTTTCTTTGTAATAAGTTTAAAAGTTAAGCTTCTTTTTTGCTTGTTTGTAGAAAACATTATACACATTTTATTAAATAAGTTTGTAGAGAACTTAGCTTTGATTGGTGGACATTAACTTGTGCTATTGAATAATTTTCTATACATGTATTTGTCTCTTAGGGACAACTTGGGGCCTCTCAGAGTTAATGAAGTGCTGAACAGTTTTGACAACACCGGTAACGTCTGTAAGTACATGCCATGTCTGTATTTGTGAGTTGTTGGTCTGTGTATATAATGTGTATAGTATTTAAATGTGCTCACAGTAGACCTTTTACCTTCAGTGTTCCCTGGTTTATATCTCCTGTGTGAGATAAATAAACATCAACATTACATCAATATATCATGCAGTCACTTCTACCTTCAAACTTTTCTCAAGGTTTTTCTCTGTTCTTTTTAACTGCCATAGTGGTATTTCAACAAGACATGTATGCTGGTTGTTTAAATCATTGTAAACGTGTCAAAAACTGCATACAACTGGCCTTCTGAATGTTATACCACCTGTAAGTTGTTTATCATTACTATAATATGTATTTATTAGGGAATTGTAGACATTGTGTATGTTTCATAAATATGTGTTTTATAGGGTTCCTTCTCAATATAACCCCATGTGAAATCTCCTAAGTCATTAAAAACTTCATTTCGTGCACATCCGTCCTCACACTGGTTATGACAAAGGTCAGAGGTCAGCGTTAACCAGCCAGATGGCTCCACAGGAGCTGGGGTCAAAGGTGAAGGCCATGGCCAGGGGCTACTTCACTGCACCCTGGGATCAGTGTGTATGAGTCGTGACGGAGCACAGTGGTAGTGCTCATTCTGACCTGCTCGAATGGGTAATCCCTTTTATCCACAGAGAGACAAAAGGATCAATCTTTTCTTTAATTTTAAGAGTGAGAGGGAAAAAAAGAGAGCATTTTTTTGGCCTGGTAGCACTAAGAGGCCTTCACTGCATGTGCTCAATGTGATGTTCTACCACATTTCCCTCTGTTCTTTTGTCTTTGACTTCCTGCTTTAAAAAAATGTGCAAAGATCACCCCTTACTCCCACTTCAACCTGCAACCTGGGGTACAGCCCATCATCCCCCTGCTCCTCAGTCTTCCCCTCTCACCTCCTCTCTCTCTTCTTTCCACCCCTCCATCCCTCCCTCCTCACAGCTGGAGTTGTGCTTTGCCAGATGGGTAACTGAGTTACTGACTTGGCTGGTGGATTAGCACAGCCGGAGATGAGGGAGTAGAGGATTGGAGTAGAGGTGAAGGTGGGTGGGCATGCCAGAGGTGGTTTGAGTGTGTCTGTGTGTTTTAGGAGTGGAGAGTCACTAGCAAAGGGACCTTGTTCCTCAGACAATGAGCCAGCCATCTCCCTCCTGTTCTCCATCCCATGTTTGGGACTAGTAATGCGTGTGATCAATTAGGATTGGTTGAGAGGAGGCTCTGAAAGGCCCAGAGGTGACCCTGTCAGAGCCCTGGGGTATGTATTTGGGGGAGGGATTCAAATGAAAACCCTACATAGTACACAAACTCACACACATGCTTATGTCTTCTCACATCTTCACAAAGATACACAGCCACACATTTATGCTCCTAGTCACCGACAGACCAACATTCACACGCATTTACTCATCGTCCAGCGTCACACACACTCACTACCGTTTCTGCTATCTTGATAATCTCCAACCCCTGAGGTGTGGACAAGTCCAAATCCTAGGGGTTCTTGTCCTCTTGAATAGTAGGTTTAAAAGCCTGGCCGGATTAACCTACTACCTCCATAATGTGTGGACTCAGCTTAAAAGTGCTACCCCCTCTCACCATGACGCCCTCTACCAGCTATTGAATTTGTCCCCTCACTGTGCGCGTATGTGGACAATATGTTGTTTCTTAAGGTGACGATAAGCTGGAGTCAATGGTTTCATGTCAAGCCTAGAGGAACTAGCAGGGAGTCTTAATAACGATGTTTTAGAAAATGGAGACTGTGGATCAGATGGCGTTATACCACTAGGAAGGCCTGAGCAACATAGTGTTTGGAAAATATGTGATAATAGGACTTGTGTCCTGTTACCTTCTACTTTAAGTTACAGGGATTGTTTTGAAGTCACACGAGCCTGTGTACTTTGAATTAAAATGAACTGTAAACTAGTAGCTGAATGATGTGTTTTTAGGGATGATATTGCAGTATTCAATAAAACTGATACACCAATGTTTTTAATGTATTTGTAGTAAAAATGGAAATCTTAGTGTCCATAATAATGAGCTTGAACACAAAACTGCATTTTAGCACATGTTTAATGAAAGGAAAACTTTTTAGCATTACTCTATACAGAAAGTGTGACTTTCTAATAAAAGTTAAATCAACCATTAAATTTTCCATTAAATGGTCAAAATACAATAGCTATCCAAAATTGTATTAAGTAAAAATAAAATATTTAGGAGGAAAGAAGCAAATACTGCTATTATTTTACTTTATTGGACATCGGATGAGAAGGTGATGATGCAAATGCTGATATTCAGTTTTGATCATTAATCAGGTTGATAATCTTTAAACAGTGTGGGCTGGCAAAGAAACAATTGGTTTTCATTCATTTCCATTGCCTGCAGCTGTTTAAAGTCAAGCAGAGGTCTTGAGGAAATTGTTACTACAGGTGTGCTTACTCTTTATTGTGCACAACATTATCTCTGGTAATCATGTGGAATTCCTAGTTACATTTGTATCACTTATCCCTCACTGTGAATAGTTGGACTTATTTCAGGCTGCTCTTCATTACTGTGAACTTTTTGAACTCTGAACTCCCGACCCACTGATTCTTTAGCTGGCAGTGGGGGCTTGTAATTGGAAGAGTGCTTAGTTCGGCTGTTGTTTCGGGGTTTTGGAGGTGCTTGTTTCCTGCTAGGGATCAGGATTTTAGGACACAATGCAGGCCCTTGGGGTCTGGTAACTAATAATGCATCAGAGAGTTGTGTGTGTGTGTGTGTGTGTTGCAAGGGTTTAGTCAGAGCTTGTTGACATTACATGGCTTTTGGAGAGAGACTTGTGAGCTCCTCTTACGGGTTTATTTCATAGACAAAGGTCATAGCAAAAGTCAGTGATTGTGTGCCCATAGGCTTGTGTGGGCACGATGATAATAATAATGCTAATAATAATGATAATAAATCATGATAATGGATGATAATGATAATAATACAGTTATATGTTACTTGTTGGATCCTCTACTATAGCCACAGAGTCACTTGTGTGTGTTTCTACATGTTATACCAAGCATCCTAATGAAGCCTAATAGAGCTTTCTTTGCAACAGCTGTCATTGTCTGAATGGCTACTGGCCTTTCAGCCTCACAGTCATCCCTATTATCTCCCACAGACTTCACCTATCACCCCTGCTGGTAAATACTACAAGCCCAAAATGTTATGGGGGTGTCAGAGAGGGCATTGTGGAGGAGGGGTTAGTGTTTCATATCTGTGTATGCTGCATTTTTCTACCCGTTTGTGAAAAGAGCCTGTTTATGAAGGTAACAAGAGGATAAATGTGGGCACTGGTAGCATTTCAGTGTCACAAGTATATATTAAACATCAAATTATGCAATCATCAGACAGATGATTGTGTCTCTGACTTCATGTTACACATTTGGACAGGTGTGTGTGTTTTCTGTATCTGGAGTGTCTCTGTCAGTCATGTATGTGTGTTTAATTTGTTGTACCAGTCTCTGAGTGTTCTTGGAGGCTGTGTGTGTATGTGCAAGTGTGTGCATTTGTGTGTGTTGTAATAGGTGCCCCCCGTAGCCTCCCCTTGTGCCAAGCCTTTAGCAGAGCCCTGTTTGCATAATTATGCTAATTCATTGTGCCATAGTGCTAATTAGACCTTGTTAGACAATAGCGCTAGACTGGGAGCTGACAGGCACACACAGACATACACACACACACGCATGCACGCTCACACACACACACAGACACAGACATGCTCACTCAGACTGTTGTGTCAATGACAAGGTTTGTGGACCCCCTCTGCGCTGTTTATAACGTGCTCTCTATAGAAATGGCTCTCTACTGGTGTGCTCCGGACTGAGCTCAGGTGTCTCTTATGATTTTGAATTTGTCTTCTGCTGAATGTAATAATACCACTGTAAACCCATATTATGCTCCTTTGCTTATAAGAAATTATGTAGATTGCTCGTTTTCTGGCTATTTGGTACTTTTTCTAACCTTGCTTGTAAAAATAATCGATAACTACAGTGTGACTTGCTTTTAATTCACTGTATTCTTAACTTATTATTACCCATCATTTCTAAAAATGTATGTTACATTTAGTCAAGTCATTGTCAAATGATTGCCTGCCACAAATGAAAATAAAAATCTCATTGGATCTAAACATGTTGAACAGTAGTTTTTACATCGTGAAGAAGGTAGTTTATTTTTACAAGTGAACAAATAAAAACACATAGAACTCAAACCTGAACTTACTTTAACTAAGAGTCGGACATTGGACATTGGACATAAAAAAAGTAAGATGGGTAAAAAGAATATAAATACTGAAGCTTGTACAATCAACTAATACTGTTTATTGTACTGCCAAAGGTCAGGGAACTGTCATCTTCCAAGGTCTAGCAGAATAGCCTTTACTAACTATTTCTGTTTTAGGCAGAGCTCGCCCTCAAGAAGCGATAAAGCTTCATCACTAAACGTGAGTTGTCCCACAACCTGCCTGATAACTTTTTCCACTGAAAGAATTTGTGGTAATGGAGTTTGGATAGTTTTTGCGCTGGAAAGAGGAGTTTGTTAAAGAATGTTTCAGTAACTTTTGAAAGCTAAAATAAAAATGTTTAATCTGCAAATAATTCAGAATAAAACTTTTTAGTAGACAAAGTTAGAAAAATGTTTGATTTAAGTATTTTCAGAAAAAGTGAAGTGAATCTTACCAGGCTTCATTAGAAATGCTGTTTGCCTTGATGATTGGTTTAAAATGTTTGAAAAAAAAAAATGTTGTTTGGGAACATTTTTAGAAACGGCAACAGTAATGTGTAATAGTTTTTTGTGCCTACTGTTACAAAAATATAATTAAACATAAAAAGGCACATAGTATATGAATGTGTAGGCATATACACAGAGTGTGTTTTTTACTTCCCTATGTAGGAGTGGGGGTTGGAAAAAAGACTTAAGTGGCTTTAGGGCACATTGAAGGAGTTGCCGGTTGACTTAATTGAAAGTAATTGATTTACACTTGTGTGGCCTTGTCTATTTTATCTATTCACTGGAGGAAACAAGAAACAGGAAGTTGCCTGAAGTAGTTTAGGGTGTTGCAAGCTTTTTTGACACTTGAGGTAAACAGTCACTACTCTACTTCTGTGCACAAGTTGATGCTAATGTGCATGCACAGGCATACAAGTTTATGTGGACACACACACACACATACACATACACATACACACATACACAGTTGCCCAATGAATTCCCTGCAGTCAACCATTATGACTTTGAGCACAATAGGGATTGAAGGTGAGCTGCTGGGTGTAGCTTTGCTCGGAGACTCCTCTCCCATTATAGTCTGCAGTTGAGTATGTGAATTTAGGCATGACAGAGTTTATGTGTATGTGTCCAGATGCGTGTGCACGTGTGCACCATTACCAGTAAGCGGTGGGGATTAAGTTCAGGAAATGAGTAGAGCGTTAAAGGGGTGCTTCCCTGCCCAGTGCTCTTGCATTGTCACCACTGCTAATACTCAGCTAATTACAAGGACATACTTTAACAGCAAGCTCAGCTTTTCACTCTCATGTCTCTCCACTTCGTTCCCTCCCTTTCTAAAGTTACCCCTCACCCTGGAATTAGGGGCTGAAATGAGAGAGGAAAAGAAAAAAGAAAGAGTAATAACGGGCCTCTCCCCTCCCTAAAAGCTCACCCTCCCTCTGGATGGATACAATTATTGGATTTTTCTCCATTTAAGTCACCCAGCCCCTATGTACCCCTCCTGGCAATGTCCCCCATGGTGGCTTAACTTGGCATACATTTTTTAGTACAACTGCATGTAGATCTGTGCACACATTCGTCTGTCTGTCTTTGCTAAATGTCTACCCTAAAGAAAGATCCCACCTCATTGTGATGCACAGGGACTTCAAAGATCACTAAGCACCATTACTCTAAGTACAAAAACTGCAGGTAGCCAAGACCCGACTACATGGAAAGAAAGTAAGGTTTAAGTCTCTGAATAACAGCCAGCTGAATGGCGCTATCCATGGTATTGAAAAGGGCATATAATCTGTTAATTAGAGTAGGTTAAAATATGCATCACTATAGCCCGAGTGCTTTTATATTGAGAGAACATTATGCTTTGATATTATGTTGATTATTTTGCACTATTGCATTCTGAAATAATTTCCTAAAAAATATCCGAATCTATAAATGTGTGTCTTGGTCAGTAATTACTGATCTATGTTACCGTTAGCAGCAGGATTCATAGTTTGTATAAGCCTGTTAATAATGAGTTATTTTCATTAAAGAAAACATTTTGTAATTTTCCAATCCACATAATTTTCATTCCCAAATTAAAGCATTCTGTGAGCTCTCATGCCTTTGGATACAGACTGTGTTGTTCTATATACAGCCATTGTAAAGTTTATCGTGGTTGTATACGTACATTTCAGACCATGCCATGTGTATTAGTCTCCATGCATGTTTTGTGTGTGTGTTCATAAATGTATGCAACCACAAATGTGAGTATGCTTCCATTAGAGAGCTAAGTGATTAGTGCATGGTAGTTAATTTGGCTCTCCTCCCTCTTGTGCTGTGGAGTGTCCCACAGTGTACCTCCAAAGGCAAGTGCACACATGTAAGTGCTGTGATGAGTGTGCCTGTGTATGTGTTTTTTGTTTATGTGTAAATGTCCCTGATGATGTTTTAAAACAAATAGGTGATTAATGTGATTAGTGTGTTGATTTGGAAATGGAACTGCTATAGTAAATGGTCACATGGGAATATGGGACAAGGCTTTGGATTCTCTCCAAACACTTAAATTGTGTGTTTTTCAAGTGTGTGCGGTCATGTATTTTTCTAGTATATGCAAGTGTTTCTAGATTTGTGTGTTGTAAAGCTACTTGGCATTACTTTTCAAAGTAAATATTTTTCTATGCTTAGTATTTTTAAAGTTTTTACCTTCCCTATACCTTTGTCAGTTACATGACTACATGTATAGCAGAAATGAGGGTATTTGACTTTAATTTCTCTTCAAGTGTCAATGAGATTGTAGATCCTGTCATCCATGCAAAAGATGAAATTATGACATTTAAAGTAATGATGGAATATGTCTTATAATTGGTTATTATTATTATTATTATTATTATCATTGCTAGTACCTTTTTTCTGAACTACTTGCTTGAAAAGGCCCAGCAGAGAGGGGAAACAGCTGCCTGTCAGCCTTCAGCCTGTCAACATGCCTTTTCTGCAGCTGCTGATGTGTTTGCTATTGAGTTAAAAAGCTATTAACTTGCTTAGTGACTCACTATATAACATTAATGCCCAAACAGCTACAGTCACTTGTTCAGTCTGTCAGTCTGCCTGTGTCTTGAGACTCCCCAAATAACCCCACAGGGAGCTTTAACTGTCAGTTGGCCAAGCCAACGTTAAAGAAGGTGTTGACGCTAATGGGTATGCTAAATGCTAATGTGAGCTAGTGTAGCCCTCCAAGGGGAGAGCTAACTGATTTTCAAGTGGCCCCCTGAGAGACAGCCCTAATCACTAACTAGCTGTTTCATTTCTCTCAGGCTGCAGGTACTGCTGTACAGCTGCTGTGCCTGTGCTAACATTGGGCTTTTATTATCAGTATTCTTGTACACAGAGAACCTGAAACACAATATATATTCTGCATTTGACATCAGCCTTTTGAGAGATTAAAACAACAACATACACATTTATGTTTCATACTTTAACCTGGCTTAAATATAATGTATACAGTCAAACTTTTTGTACTACTTGTATGGCTTTTAATTTAGGTCTGTTTTGCATTGTATTATTTCTGCACTATACACACACACACACACACACACACACACACACACACACTTTTCCTCTCATTCTGTCAGTCTATCTGTCCACAGCAGGCCATGGCGCCATAGACCTTTATGTTTGCCCACTCAGTCTGAAATACTCTCCCCCTCTCATATCCAGTGAACAGTAGGGAGGAAAGGGGGGAGACATTAGATGGCTGTAGCAACTACATTTTGGAGATTCCTGCTTGTAATTGTGAGACTCTGAACTAGTTCACCATATGTCATTATGTCTGTGCTTCACAAAGATACCTGGACTGAAAGTGTTTTTGGTGTCGTTCCCTCTTTGTAAGCAGTAAGAAGCCTCCGTATTGATTCAAGATGTCACAATGAAAGCCACCTTTAAACTAAACGAAGGTCAGTGACTCTGTCTCGGTACTGAAATGTAAAGGGAAATGACAAGGACGTGACTCAGTCCAACCTCACACTTCACCCCATCGTCATTGTATTTCAATTGATACAGCAGAAGCCAACGCAGCTGCTGAAGAAATTTACATATATCTCAAGTCATATACTCACACACACATACACAAACATCCCCTTTCACAACCTTTGTGTGTGTGTGAGAACTTAATATGTAAGTGTGTGTGGGTGTGTCTCAGTAGGGGCAGAGGGGATTACAGGAAGATTGGTGTACAACCAGGTTGCTAGACTGATCCCCTCCAAACTCTGTGTGCCGCCCCACTGGGCCTTTCATTGTGTGTGTGTGTGTGTGTGTGTGTGTGTGTGTGTGTGTGTGTGTGGGGTTCAGAGCTGGCACTGCAGTGGGAGGGTTAAGTGCAGGATCACAGATGGGGACATTAGGTTTCAGTAATACCCTACATCATCTTCCCGCCATCCCTTCCTTTGTTCCTCTTCCGCCTCTGTATGTGTGTTTTGACTTATTTGCTCCTTTTTTGTTTTCAAGGCCAATGATATTTAAATATATATAAAGACCAGGCTCATCATAGAGCCCAGCTTCATGTAGCGGTGGCTTGCGAGAATTACTCTTAGCCTTACCTTATGGATTCTGTAAAGAATAACACCCAGGTGAGTCAAATATATAGTCCATAAAATATTTCAAATGGAGATTCAATGCTGTTATGTGCTTATGACAAGACTTAAACAAACATTGAGTGAATGGTGCACTGTATGTCTGCCACTTTCCACAGACATCTAAAAAGTGAAGTTAAAAGATTACAGGCTTAAAGCTGTAAATGTGTCAGGAAGCTTTCTTCAATTAACCAATAAATTGGGAGCCAAAATTGGTCAAATGGTTGCACTTTTTGCTACAGTCTAGGTGCTGCATGCTATTTTGTGCCACAGGTCCTAATTTTCTCTTTGTGTGCTACAGCTTACATCTTCCCTCCTTGTTTCATTGCCTTCCACCCTCTCTACTGTGCTTCTTCCCTCCCTCCATGCCCCCCCCCCTCTCCACC